>CM066914.1:24787865-25380365 GCA_033964015.1 Scolanthus callimorphus | reverse complement strand
ATCTTACCAAAGAAGGACACAGAATAGGCTCGAAGGGGAGGGGGTACTCCCTATATTCGGATGGTAGGCAGACATAGACATAGACAGACATAGACCTAGATGGGTGTTTATTGGTGCCGTGTAATTTTTCCAATAAATGAAGATCAAATAAATATAGATGTATATACAGATAAAGTTGAGCCCGGCGGGGGGAGGCGATGCCATTACCTTCAGTTGCCTTTAATGTGTTTCTTTCTTTCTGCCATGCATACCCATGTGAATTTAGCGATTTGCTGAAGGTATGACAGTCGTAGGTTGAAGGTATGACTGTCGTATATTTTAGGGGTTAAAATCGGCGATCCGAACTTGGTTCTTTGAACAAAAGCGGTACGCCGAAACAAAAGAAACAAAAATGCGGTATTTTTAGCGATGAATAAGGTATTTTAGGAGTATTTTTAGGGTGGAAACTTTTTCTGACAGGTATTTTTTAGGGTAGAAATTCGGATTTATTGAAACCGTGTAAAAATATTTACATAAGTATAACCCCAATAAATTTTAAAAAAGAAAAATACATTAATAATTTATCTAAATTTAATTTTCAATTTCACTTTTATTTGACCAAAGTTCGGGGTCCAAAGGCTTCATCATAATGGGGCGCTTTTGCAAAGTAGTCGTTGTCGTTCCGTTTTGGCCTCCCAGACAAATTTGCTATAGTTTTTTTTGATATTTTCTTTAAATTTTAGAGACATTATTCTGATGCATCCAAGGGGGCCACAATCAATGCTGCCTCCGAGGGGTCAGGGAATTCAGACCTTGGGATAATGCTTTTCGCTCAAGACTGTTACTAAGTCACTGAAATGTTCGAACGAAGGCACTCACTTGTACGAAAAATAATTACATTCGTTTTCAGATAAATCTCAGTGTAGCTTTTTGCGAGTATCAATTTTTATATTTCACTTGACAAACTTTAAAAATCACGGACACCAAACAGAAATAATTGTTCTCTAGCTGCCACATGATTTCCCTAAGCCTGTTACTTAATTTTCAGATTCACCACCCAACGGCAAAGATTGATGCTGTGCTCTATTTAGTTATTTTTAAAATCTGATATTTTTATTTTTAGCAATATTTGACTACTGTTTTACTCTGTGAAAGGTACGATTAAAGCTTTCCCTTTTCCATTCATACAAGTTGGAATTGTTTGCTTGCCTGTTTGTGCCGGCTCTTTCCAATTGTTCCGAAAATGCGGGACTATTTTAGCAAACCAGGAGCATGAAAAAGTAATGAGTCTTCAGTGAATGTCGAACACGAAAAAGAACGGGCTGAAAATGTACTAAATGTCACAGAGTAGAGTTGGTTTGACAGAGATTTCTACCGAATAGAAGACACTTGATTTTTCGGGGAAATGAGAAAAAAGGGAATGGGATTCAGGAGATATGAGCGCTGAAGAAAAGCAAGTGCAGTTACTTAGTACTCCTATGTTTGATTTCAAAATGACTTTAAAATGACACCGAAGTGGTAAGAGCTGATAACGTGAATGTATGTTAGCAATCCTTTATATGTTGTACTTTATCGGTTTTTACTAGTTTTTTAAAATATTTATTCCTGATTTTAGGACTATCCGATCCCCGTTTGACAAGTACAAATTACTTATCAGGGATACGGCGACAGCAAGGTCAAACTCGAGCGTTTGAATAACAGTGTCATTTAAAGAAAAGGTCGGGCCACAAAAAAAAAATTACAGTCAGTGAAAAACATCGAAAGGCGAGTCCAGTCGTCCAATTTCGTTACTAAATTGTCATCCAGAGGATGGAAGCAGTAAGGCTGTAAATTATTGTTAATCGGTTGAAATTCTAGAAGGAAAAACAAAATGAGAAATTGGAATTTCGTGGGATTAAATTCGCAAATAGTTGTCTCTAGCGGGGTTGGATTTTCCGCGTAATTGTCGCCTCCTATTGGTCAGCATTACAAGGTTGATTTAGCCTGGATGTTTCTACGCTCGCTTTAACCGTTTACTAGGCAACAAATAATTATATACTTTTTAAAATGATATTGATTGCTTTTAAGCCAGTAATTTGGTGCGCTTTGATTACACTTGCCCGCAATTCCCATTTCTATAGGCAACTCTAGTCGTTTGGACAAAATCTTATTGTTTCTTGCGGGGCTTCTGATTGGCCCACAACCGCGCTTGTTTGTGCCGATATAGAAAAAGCCTTCTCGCCCTTTTCAACGATATTTCAGGCCGAGCTCCAAGGCCTCTCAAGTCTACAAGACTTGTATTTTATTTTAAGAATTAATTCAAAAATTGAGAAGGTAGTTTGAAATTAAGCTACCTCGAGACGGAGAACTTTGCAGGAGTTTGTGTCAGTTTAACATGAGAGCACGGCTCAGTTTTGTCCCTGTGGTACTGTTTTTTGGACTCTGATCAGCTTAGCCCCTCACCATGATTTCCCGATTGCCGATGCTTCCAAGTAAGTAGAGAAAGTGATAGAAAGAAAATAACTTTTTCTGGGGAGAGAGAGAAATATTTGTTTTGTGTTTAAAATAGAGGTCAGCAGAAGTACGAAATGTAGACTTAGTAAGTGCTTCAGATGACAATCTAAACCTTAGTGCTCGTAGAGTGCTGAAAATTTGAAAATTTTACCTGGAGAACAGAAAGGAGGGTAGTTATATGGGTAGTCGGTATCAGTCTTCACTAGGTAATTGATCCACTTCAAATCTTATATCAAACGGCAACACCTTTAGCATTGGATTTCTCAAAGCGAGCAACAAAAAAAAAAAGTGATTTTTGTGAAGGAAAAACCTACGAGAAAAAAAGGATATTGGTCGGCTTATTTGGTAAACTGTGCGACTCTTTTTCACTTATTTGAGAAGCTATATAATCTTTGGAATTACAAAAAGACGTAAGACAGTAAATTCGTCAGAAGTAAGTCCTTTTCTTGTCGATTTAGATCAATTCTAGCTGGGTAACGTTAGGGTGCCTCCTTGTGTTTTTCTCATTCTAAATCGTAGTTAGAACAGAAGAAAGACAACTGCAAATCTGTCTCTTTGTTATAGTTTTATCGGTTTGTAAGGGAAACGTTTTTTAATCCGGAGCTACCGAATTGCCTGATCTTATAGAATGTATTGAACGTTTCTTTAATTTTTCTAGAATTGAATTAACTGGAACCTTTGAGAAAGAAATTGACGGTCTAGCAGCTTTAGCAAGAAAGCAAAGAAGCGGTAAGTATATGTTTTTTAATACAAGCAAAGAATAAGAAAACACAAACTCGTTTTGAAGAATACAACTTCGCACTCGAAAATTCAGTATTTTAAAATCGGAATGATTTCAAGTATTATGTTGCATAACTAAGTTACGGAGTTGTGCAATAGTTGATGTTCTGCCATAAACCTTAAACCCGTTTGTAGATTACAGTCGGGGTTCACGGTTCACTCCAGTGACAAGTATTAGAATAGGCGTACTTAATAGAAGTTTGGCTACGGTACGTACAAATAAAAGTTTGGTATTTCTACTCGCAAGAATAACAACGTCGATTAAGAAAGCAAATAATCAAGTCACACCAATATATTTTCTCAAAACAATTGCGGCAGGTTGTTTGGTAACTATTGTTATGCAAAGCTTTTAATCATGTCGAAAAAGTTGAAAAGTTTCCTTTCAGAAAATCAATTTCTTGGAAAGAAGTAAACTATCAAGGTTTTCTAAAATTTATTTCCCTAAAAAGTCGGTGATAACGTGACTGAACCGCTCTTGGCTCTCACATGCTTTTCTCGAAACTCTGTCTCTCCGCAACTGTACGCCCACTCAACGAAAAAACGAAATCGGGAATACTCAGACTGCGCAACTGAGAAAATGAGACTTTAATTCGGTTGGCATATTTATATCAAGAAAACTTGACTTTAAAAAAGCGTGCGGTTTTTTTTAAAAAGTTTTAATCAGATCTAAGACTGAAACACATCTTCAGTTAATCTTTCAGTGCGAGTTTTTTTTTTAATTACACAGCAATCCCACAGCAAGGCAGGAAAAACTTCTTGTTTGGAACTGTTGCTTTTCCGAAAGCTTTTTTCAAAAAAGATTTTCGAGGCAGGGTCGTTTTTTTCCTCATCCTGCTTTCTTTCTTTGTTTTTTTTTTTTTAAACTAAACTTCTGAGAGGCACAAATTGGAAATAGAACTTTTACTCATGTTTCATATTACTCAAAGCTTACTTATTTTCAGCTGACGACTTCTTTGGTTTCGAAGAGCAACTGCAAAAGAGAGAAAAAGGTAATAGACTGCTCTCCCTTCTCTTTAGTCAGCCAGGGGCGGAATTTTTTATTTATTTATTTTTATTTTTTTGGGGGGGGGGGGAGGGGGAGGAGGGGTCGTTTTTCGGCAGATTTTCCTCCTATACATTTACTGTATTTGCTGAAGACAATTTGCAATTTTTAGTCCGTTTCTTTTCACTATCCGTCCCTCCCTTTCTGAAATTCCTGGATCCGTCCCTGTCAGCCTTTACCAACACTAAACTCAATTTTTAATTTTTGCTTATGTCGACGATCTTTAGATTGGGAACTTGACGCCATGGTCAAAAGGCAAATATGTTTGTACGGCAGACAACTTTCTTCCCCAGGACCGCTATATTCTCGTCATTTTTTCATCGCGTAACAAAACCCCGTGCTAGTCGTGGCTGCTTTAGGCGTGCTGTGATCAGCCGGTTGACTCCAGCGCAACTCTCCTCCTTGAGAAACTACACTGGGACAATTTATCTGAACGAAATAAAAAAACACAAGGCAATCCTGTTATTCAAAACGGACTTGCACTACAATATTTACGAGACCTTTTCACAAGTTGTACCACACCCTATACTCTAAGAAAAACCGAAGCTAAACTTAATTAATGAATATTTTTTAGCATACTTATGGACTTCCACACGGCAATCTTGTAAATCAGTATATTTTTATACATGTGTGAACTGAAGATTCTCACCGCGTCTAAATAGAACGTATTAAAAAAATCGACGGGAAAATGGAGTAATGATGGCCATCATTACTCCATTTTCCCGTCGATTTTTAAATCAAGACCGGTTCCTATTTTCTGCTCAGTGTGGCATCAAGCACAAAGGGCCTAATATAATAGAGCGGTTTTCAGATGAATATCGAGAACTAAACGTCAAGTGAATACACCTAGCCAATCAGGAGCGAGCTAATTCGCCAACTGACTAATCAGGGGACGAAGTAAGTTCGACTAGCGCTCAGTCGTGACGGAAGAAAACAAAGGCCCTGTGTGTTCTGTGTTTCTTCGCATTCTGATTGGCTAACTATAACACAAAGTCCTAAGACATCAGCCACTAGGAACGGAAGAGTTTCATTTACAACGTACTTTTGGCAGTCATCTGAAATCCGCTCTAACGTCATTGTTGTATTTTTCCCACCACAGGACCGGCATGTTTCTTAACCGAAAGACCAGCATTGGCTGTATTCCGTAGATTTGACGCGCTGCTAGAGCGGGCGTCGAGCACGGACGGAAAATGCCAAGAGTTTTACGAGGATCTGATTCGAGACAAGAGTGAAGACAAAGACATCTCCAAACGCACTACCTATGAGGCTTGTCTTCAGGAGTGCAACGGTGAGGAAATCCTGTCTGACTGGTATATTATTTAGAAAAAAAAACCTGTTTGACCAAAATGCCTTGTGATCAGGTACGCGCCGAAAGACAACCACGGTTAGCTAATCATGTTCCTGGTTCTACTCCGGGTTCGGACAGAGGAAATTTTCTTTCTGTTTGGTTCGTGGTCGAAACTTGTTGATGTTGCGAGTTTTACTTTTTTCGGATGAGAATAAACCGATGTCTTGTCCCCCTCCACTATATATTTCCTGTACCCGGGACGTTAAACAGTCACTGGAGATGAGACAAATCTTCTGGTAATCATGTATAAATATACGTTTACTTTTTCATACAAATAACTGAATACTTAACGGCCATTAGATGTCTTCCACCCAAAGGATCAAGTCTCTATGTAAATTGGTCAAATCGTATCGCTGGGCTCAAATATGGGGTCATCTCCAGTGTAAGAACCATTCCCTGAGGACACCTTTGTGTTTAGTTAATATTTTTAAAATCATGATTGGTTCAACCTTCGTTCTTTCAAACAAAGAAAGCTTTGTGACGCAGCTGGTGAGTTCACTGGATTGAGCCCAAATATGCAGTTGATGCAGCTTACACTTTCCACATTTGTCCTACATCTGCTTATTTGAAATTCCTATTTTGCTCAACCAACCCAACGCCTGACTCTTAATCAATCAGAGCACCCGAAAAAAAATGGATCAATTTGAAAACAAAAGAAAACGGGGCGCAAAGGCTGCCGGTTGGTGATGGGCCTTTAACAATAAGCCACTAGATTATAGAAGCTTGTTTGTTGTATTCAAGCTTATTGTTACAATGTCCATTCACAGATTCTGAGGAATCGAAAAAATCTTGTGAAGTCTTCCGCATCAAGAAGAGCAAGTACTACCATAAGCTTGTGGTGACGAACAAGAGGGGAGAGCGCTTTGGTGTTTGCGTGCGAACTAGTGGATCCGACGGAGACGAGCGGAATGTGGGGTTGTTTGACAGCAAAGATGAGTGCAAACGAGCATGCGGTAACGTAGCACTTGGTACGTATATCCTTCCCCCGGAATTCCCAGGATCCGCCCCTGATATCGGAACGCAGTGACAAACTTTATTTCTTGATTTGATGAAACACAGATTTTTAGTGAGCTGAGTTGCCTTCCCCACGCGCTAGTGCATTGTCTCGGGTGCAATCGCCTGGCTCTCCGAGGCATATTTATGGTGTTTTCAATAAACTTAGGCCTAGTACATACGCCGCTCTTATCATGAGCCGATCCAATTATTAGCAGTAAAGCGCATGGAAAGAACGGCGTATGAATCAAATAGGAGCGGCTTATACATTAGGAGCGGCGCAGTTCTTCCCGGCTGGTCCAGGCGTGCAGAACGGCTGTGGCGCGCCTTTGATTCAAACGCCGCGCTTTTCATTCGCCTTTGTCACGCGCCGCAATTCTGTTTCCAGAATGACCCAGCAAAGCAGTAAAAAGCAATGAGCCAATCAACGTTTTAGTTCTAAAACAAATAAGGACTACTTTTTGGTAGCTAGGTCAAATTTTGTACCATAAAACACAGCATTAGGCTTCGCTTTCGAGCAAAACTCGCGCCCTGCTTGGCCTCGTTTCCATGCTCAATAAATCGGCTGAAGATGGCGCTTGTGTGACAAAGACGAATGAGCCGTTCCAAATGCATACATTACCCAAATGCTCTAATAAATTATATTAATGGATTTGATATGTAGCCAGCCGTGAAGAACGGCTAAAGAGCGGCTGTCGTTACAAACAGCTGAGCTTTACATGTGCTAAATCACATTTTCTTTTTTTGTCATTACGCCAAAAGAGAACACATAAAAATGGAAAACGTATAGAAATGTGCGCATCTTGCTTTAACGATACAGAAATTCTATGTGCCGAGTGCAAGCTCCCGTTATGCGAAGCTTGTACAAAATCACAAGGCAAACCCGGCTGTGACAAAGATAAATGTTTGGCATTTTGACCCTGTGTTCTTCGCGTCCTCACATTTGGATAAGAAAAAGTAGAAATTTGTTTCTGCTTTCATAATGAGAGCAACTGTAACGAGGTCGTAAAGATTGCGCAAAAGACCGCACGATGTGCATGGCAACCGTAGACTATTGCTATCGAACGAGCGTCCGTAAGAAATTAGCATAAACTATAGCTCAATCCCAGAGCGCGGGGCAGAAAACAGATGAAAACACGATCGGCCAAGGTTCGACTCCCGGTACACTAATTTTTTTTTCTTTTTTTTTTTACTTTTTCTCCCTTCAGTCTTTTTTTTTCATCACCTCATTTGCATTGGCTCGCCTGAGTTAGCACGGCGTTTGAATCAACAGCCGCTCTTTAGGCAGTTTAGGCCGACCCAAATACCTATTAGGATCGGCTCATGATAAGAGCGGCGTATGTACTAGGCCTTAGTCACGCAGAAAGAGAAAAGGTGCAAACCTTTTCCCGAAAGGTATTGTGGGCATAATAGATTAAGTAGCGTTTTAAATATGATTTCGTTCAAAATATGCACGAAGATAGGAACTGAGAATAACGAGAGCAGTTCGATTATTCAGATAATTGCTCTAAACGTGTAATATGTCACGGGACCATCACTCCGTGCGCCGCTAGCTTGGTACCTTTTCTCTTTCCGCGTGACTAACTTTACACAGACCTCATGATTGCACGACAGCAACTCATGAATGAGATAATATGTACAAGTCGACCTAGCATGAACTGGTACCATGAACGTTATCGAAAAAAAGGCAAATAAGATAAAAACAACGCAGACTACGCATGTCTTCAGGGGCGGATACAGGGGGGGGGGGGGGGGGGGAGGGAGTGGATTGGGTGTTGATAATTATAATCCGCAATTTTTGGTTGCCTGTTACCAGAGTTCTCTAATCGCAGGGATAATTTCTCTGTAATTTGGAGGTTTCTAAGGTAAAATTAGTCTGAATTTTAAGTAGTGAATTTTTTCGGTGACAAGCGAACACACTGAAAGGCAGATACATGGTAGCCCACACATTATAGAGCTCATTAAGAAATTGACCAATCAGAATCCATTCTCAAGATCTTAAAAATCACGCAATTCCTGGGCACGCTTTTGAAAGTTAGCGTTCAGTCGTCTTTTCTCCCGCAATGAGTGTTGGAGTGTAGGGAGTAAAGACGGCTGAAAATCCAGGCTAAGATAAAATGGGTTTGGTTTTATTGTAAACAACTAATGAAACTTATAACGTTGTATAGCTATTTTCCTATGCGCGCAAGTTGGTTGCTGCTTTTTTTTCGTTTATTTACTAAATCTTCTAATCTTGTACCCTAACCCAATACTTGTATTGTGATTTCATTTCAGCTGCAGCAGCGCCTCGGTCAGTGGATTCCTACAAGCGGGGAGCATCGAGTATGTTAACATACCTTTTTAAGGGACTTCCAAACAATGCGCCATCATCATTTGTCAAGTTAGATTTTAAGCTTTTACCAATATCATCTTACTTACTAAGGCCCTTCATCTTTAGCTTTTTTTAAAAACAAAAAACGTTATCGGAAGCCCTACGCGCCCAGACTGCAAAGTTTTCTGGGTAAGGGGTAAGTACACGAGTTACTAGATAACTGCTAAACGTTACTAGTTTTCAACGGTATTATTATATAAACACCATTCTAAAACTCATGAATAGTCAATCAGGCAAACACAATGGAAATCAGGACCATGAAGGCCGTTTGTATACCCGATAGAAATTAGCATTTTGGGGAGTCCATGAATATTTTCAGGGAACAGCTGTTCTGATGGTTGCCATATCATAATGGTGCTCAATCAGCCAGAAACTATATAGAACTGCTGCGCACTGAACTGAATCTGATATAGAACTCCGGTGACGTCAGAGTTCTATATCAGATCCAGTTCAGTGAGCACAGTTCTCTATCAAGTTTGGCTCACTGAGCATCAGTAACGATAGGACAACTCACCAGAACAGCATGTTTCCCCGATAATATTCATGGAGACCCATCTCTTACAAACGCTCTGTGGTCATGATTTCCACCTTTTCCGTAACCTACGAAAAAAGAACGCATGTTAGAAATGAATACGTGCATTTTGTAAAACGATAGTTCATTTATCACATTTAATAATTTTTGGTGGCCATGATTTAAACATCCAACAACGACTCGCGGGCAGTGCCGACCACCCTTCTGTGAACATTTCGTGAAACGAGCCAAAACGGACATCTTTGACAATTATTTGGCAATACTTGAGTTGAATTGGGCTCAAAATCATGCACAGATAAACGAATTTAACTCACCGTCCAAGTTACTCTACTTGGCGAGTCCGTACGAACCGCACTGCTTTGTTAACCGAGAATGAATGGGCAAATTGCATATGATGCATTACGCGCATGACAAAGAAAATTTCGTCAAAGAAATTTGAATCATAAAAAGAATAAAGAACAATAGGAAACACTGCCCAAAAAACTAATGACATAGCACTTTCTTTACAAAAGCCAATCAGAAAGCCCTAGCATTATTATAGGTATCGCTGGTAGCGCTAATGCATTCTTTTCTATGACATTTGAATGGCATTTCTTTGCTCATCATAATTATAGGTAAAAAAGTGACAGCTATTCCAAAGGGAGTTCTTCTCTTTTTGAAAGTCATGTAATTATGAACAGACCTTTTGTCCCAACACAGAAGATATGTCAATTATTCGGAACGCCTCTCTAAATACACTATTCGTAATGAAAAGCTCTCGTTGTCGATCTTTTGTTTGCCATTTCAAAATAGCTAAACAATGCATCTTGAAGCCAGTCTATATCAGATTTCTTATTCTCGATTTCAAAGAAGTAGTTCTCACAAATTTATTTCCTTTTTTTTAACTAGCTTGGAATTATGAATTATTACTGGCAACCGTTTTAGAAGTAGTTTACAAAACTCGCTGTCGTGTTTTATCAGCAGATAGAATCACTCGGCTTCGCCTCGTGTTTCTATCTGCTGATAAAACACTCCAGCTCGTTTTGTAAACATTACATGAAATACCGAGTGATCTCCCACGCGAAAAACGTGAAAATATCACACTTGCCTTTGCTCAATGCTCGATTTATAAGCTTAACTCAAATAAAATTAAAATTTGGTAATTCATTGATGTTTATATAATAAACAGAACATCACATGACCGCTTGGAGATACGAATTTTATCTTCTCGTGTTAAAAGTTTATCTCACTCGTTCAACACTCGAAGATAAAATTCGTATCTCCGCGCGGCCATGTAATATCCTCTATATCTCACATGCAATCTGCTAATGACGCTGTTTGTGTTGGTTTTAGAGTGCGAAATATTTCCATGTTTAAATGGTGGAACATGTAACACAGTAACCGGGCTCTGTAAATGTAAGAAGAACTTCAACGGCACTCAATGCGATACACGTAAGTGCGCCCCTTTCTGTTCTTCTTGTCGATTGAAGATGACTTTAAGGTTTTTCTATATAGGCTTGCAGCTATTTTTCATGCAATACACCATTTCAATCTTGATTTAACTAAGTTGACTTCATCTGACTAAATCATAATGATAGCTCGTTGTGATAGATCTTTTTCCAAAATGGCGGCCGTGAACTCTTCAAATCAAACTAAGCGAAAAACCAATACTTGTGCCAGAAAGAGCATCTTTACTTTTAAGTAAACGTTCAAAGTTTCATTTTGGCGGTCTAAAAAACGTTTAGATGTATTTAACAACTATCCCCTGAAGGGGAAGTGAATAGTGGTGTATCCACCGCTAGGCACCGACCCTGAGGGGGATATTTGTTTAGTATGAATGAAATACGGTGGATTAAGATTCAAAACGCAATATCGCGCGCTAAACGAGCCGCCATTTTGAGTTTCTCAAAACAGTAAATAGTGCTAGATATCTACTATTTCAGGAACCAATCAGAGCGCGCGAAAATGACTATTCACTAATTTGGTATATACTAATATTCTTTATTTTAAGTATCTTGTTATTTTCATTGGCATTAAAACACTTGTGGCTATATAGCCAGTTACAAAACGCTACGGTCTGTCATTTCCTTTGTTTTTCTCGGTGCGAACTTTTTATGACTGTGTTTGACATTTTTATTCTTCTAGAAGGTTTTCAAAGACGGACACTTTCCTTCCTGAGAAGATGTTTAATGGTTTTGTTGCATTTGGTGTTCCAGTGATGAAACAAGACTCCTCGCGCGCTTTCTAAAGTTGTGACGCCAACATAACCTAAACATTTTATCCTAAAAATCTTCAATATATAATTTGCGAATGTAATTGGCTGTTTGTTAGTACGGATACACTTGCCTTCAATATTATATGGTCCAAAGTATTATTTTAACATGGAAAACATACTGATTACGTGTTTGCCTTTGCTCTAACGATAAAACTTGCTTTGACTTTTCTCTTTCTTCTGTGCAGGAATGTGCAACCCCAGATGTAAAAACGGCGGCCTTTGTCGAACAAATGGAAACTGTAAATGCCCCTCGGGCAAGTGGAAAGGCGACGACTGTTCAATAGGTGTGTATTTGTAGTTTTGTAGCCCTTCCAGGACGCGGTTCTAATACACTTTGTATTTTTTTCTTTCACTAAACTTCGATGTACTCTTTTCACCATTTCATTTTTGTTTTTCCTAGAATATAGTAAAATAAACTAACAGTTCCTTTTTGACATAGTGTCTGTTCAAGGAAACATGCATGTGTTGCACGGGCGCAAAGATCCATAACATATTTAGGATGCAGTTTGAATGGATTTCAAGGACGCTTTTTAGAACAGAGCGAACTTTGATTTATTTGTCGAAATCGCCCCTCGTACTTTGTGCTACCGATTGCACAACTCTTAGTTAAAAATGATCTGAAAACCCATAACAAAAACTTCAGTTTTCAGCAGCAAGTCACTCAGCTTTATGTTTTTGCTTGTTTTGTTTTTCTTGGCGCGCACTTCAAACAAAATTCATGACTTATTCTTGGGGTAATTGGCCAACCAGAGCTCATCATTTGTACCACGTGCAGTGCCTTGAAACACCAGGAGGGTGCTGCCAGGTGACCGCGAAAAAACCGTGTCGCGTCACTACAGCAGATTTCGTATGATTGTGAAAAGTGCCGCCGGCGACAAAGATGTGCCACGCCGTGACCGTGACCGTGACTACTTGATTTCATTCCGTATCTACAGCAGGCCGGCCAGGTTCCTTCCCGCGCCGTGTCGCGGCACTTTTCACAGCAGTAGGAAATCTGCTCTTTTCATGCTACGCGGGTCGTTTATATGTCGTTTTAAAGCTTGTACAATATTTTATTTACAGTGGAATTCGCTTGAATAGATCACTTTTTGTTTTTTTAAGAAAAAAGTACCGACATTACTAAAACAGCTCTCAAATTCCATTCTACGATGGATGGCTTCAAAAACGGTGTCGGGAATTTGTCATAATTTTGCATATTTATTGAAATATCACGTGACAAAGTTTAAAATTCGCATGATAAAAAATGATTGGAAAGGAAAATAAAAAGTCCCTGACACCGATTTTCTGACGACTAAAATCACCGAAGAAGCAAAACTGAAAACTAGCATTTTTGCTTTCAAATTTATTTTTCCTATGTTGGCTGACTATTCCATGAATGAGTAATACCTGTTTTGAGTAATTCAAAAGACTCCTTTTCGCCGGATTGACCGGCATTAGAAAGTCCTCATAGTCGGATATTAAGTAACTTTTACAATATCTTCCTTGGAACGTGTTCAGCTCACAAATTCCATGGAAAAAAGGGCTTTCCCTCTTTTCAGGTAAATTTGTTGCTCCCTATGGTGTGGGTTTCTCTAGAAATATCCTGTGTTTTGGAAGCTCCAACCACCATGATCCACCATGATCGCTAATCACCCGTAGGTTATTAAAATTACTTGGATGGTATTGCATTGGTTTAGAGCCTTCGTTTGTTGATTGTTCTTGAAATATTTCCAGCTATTTGCAATCCTGCTTGTAAGAATGGTGGCGTGTGCAGCGCTCCTGGCGTGTGTAAGTGCAGTGGCGGATATTTTGGAAAAACGTGCAAGAGACGTAAGTGAAATTATTTTGTTGTTGTTGTGTTTGTGAGTATGAAATCTCGACGTGCACGAAGCAACACTTGCGCTGGGTCTAGCACACCCTGTCATATTCGTAACACCCCTGTAATATTCGTAACACCCCGTCGTAGCACCCCCTGCTATATCCGTAGTACCCGGCCCTGTTATATTCGTAACACACCCTGTTATATTCGTAACACCTCCTGTAATATTTGTAACACCCCCTCGTAACACTCCCTGCTGTATCCGTAGTAACCCGACCCTGTTATATTCGTAACACCCCCTGTTATATTCGTAACACCCCCTGTTATATTCGTAACACCCCCTGTTATATTTGTAACACTCATGCTATATCCATAACACCCCTGCTATATTCGTAACACCCCCTGTTATATTCGTAACGGCCCCCTGTTATATTCGTAACACCCCTTGTTGTATTCGTAACACCCCCTGTTATATTCGTAGTAACCCGTGTTATTTTCGTAACACTCCCTGTTATATTCGTAACACCCCCTGTTATATTCGTAACACCCGTGTTAGTATAGGTAATCATACGACTTCGAGTTCAATTTGGGATTAATTGCACGAGTGAGTTTTTCAAAAAGTATCGAAATTGCACGAGCCCGTTAGGGCGAGTGCAATTTGAGCTTTTTGAAAAACTCACGAGTGTAATTAATCCCAAATTGAACGAGAATAGTCGTATGATACTTATTAATAATATGGATGCAAAAATTTTCAGAGAAATACCTTATTTGCAGTGGCCACAAATGCACTGAACGCGTGCGAGACAAGCGAGCAAAGTTTACCTATCTTGACATAAATATACTTGACACAACAAATTTATTTTATGCCAGAAGCAGGTGGAATTCCGTTTTGACAATCATAAACTTTATTTCAGATTCCAAGGTAAAATAACATGAGAGCCTGTATTAATTAATTGGTGGTTTCTTTCAGTTTGAATCGCTTTTGAAAGCTGAGTTGCTTGTGCATTTTGGTCACCAAAAACGGGCAGAATATTGTCCAGAACGGTAAACATAGCTAGGTAAACTTCCACAGAAGACATACCTGAAGTCTTCTCTTGTGTAAACTTTCTTGTAACAGCTAAACAACCAAGATCGACAGGAATTTGCTCCGGAAAACTGTCCGTATCGCATGTGTTCTTGTAGACTTCTAGTTCATTTTCATCGCTGGCATTTCCCGCTGCTAGATTCGCAGTCAACGAAGATTTCCCTTCATATCCTTCCATAACAAAGAATGAAAACTTAAACAAGTCTTGCTCAAATCCATAAGGAATTCATATTTTGATTTCCACAAGTTTCGGAAGATAATTTTCATGAAAAGGAACCGATTTTCTCCTTCCACATCCAGAGCCGATCTTGTTGACAAGAAGCTCAAACAGATCGAGTGGCGTGACAGCTAGCGCGCATTTGATTGGCTCGTTCGCAAAATCCATTGTTTATTTAAGCCAATCAGATTTGCTCAAGTTTGTAATCTGCACTGTGATTTCAGGTTTCTGCACTGTGATTTCAGGTTTCTGCACTGTGATTTCACTAAAACTGCACTGCTCTCGACCAATCAGAATCGAGAAATTTTTGCATCCATATTATTATATTCGTAACACCCGTGTTATATTAGTAACACCCGTGTTATATTAGTAACACTCCCTATTATATTCGTAACACCGTGTTATATTAGTAACACCCGTGTATATTAGTAACACTCCCTGTTATATTCGTAACACCCGTGTTATTGACAACGAGCAGCCGAGCCAAGAGGTCAGGCTGCGAGGCGGCAGCATTATAGAGCCGTGCGAGGAGAAAAATTCTCGAGTTCAGAGGGTGTAACCACTAGCCAATGAAAGTGTCAGGAGTTTCAAGTGGTAACCAATATATTAGTAACACTCCCTGTTATATTCGTAACACCCGTGTTATTGACAACGAGCAGCCGAGCCAAGAGGTGAGGCTGCGAGGCGGCAGCATTATAGAGCCGTGCGAGGAGAAACAATTCTCGAGTTCAGAGTGGTGTAACCACTAGCCAATGAAAGTGCCAGGATTTTCAAGTGGTAACCAAATGCTTGAGCACTATCAGTATATCAGAAGAGAAATCTACTATTTGACCCCTGTACATATGAAATTTAGAGGAAGATATTTGTCCCGAAAGTGACCTATAGTCACTATAGTCCGCGTGATGCTAACGCTTTGCAGATGAATGAATATAAAATAGTCGGCCAAATGAAATTAGGACAGCTGCAGTGAATGTTAAAGGAAAACATGATTCACTTATAAATGCTCGTTGGCACTTTTAGCGAGAGCTACAACTAGTATTAGTAAAACCCGTGTTATATTCGTAACACCCGTGTTATATAGAGGATATTAATGGGCGCGCGGAGATACGAATTTTATCTTCGAGTGTTGATATTATCTCTCACGAGTGAGCGCAGCGAACGAGTGAGAGATAATATTAACACGAGAAGATAAAATTCGTATCTCTAAGCGACCATGTAATATTCTGTTTTTATATGAACTACAAATTCAATGATTTCGAAAAAGGCTTGTGGAAACACATTAGCTAAGTGGTTCCCAATTTATCTCTAAACTTAGAAGTCCTTTCATTTTTCAATTTAAAAAAAAACAAGTTTTTATCATCAAACTACAAATTAAAATGACCAAGAGTGCACAAAACCCACAAATTCTTGTGGCATTAATTATAAAATGATCGGCAAGTTCCTTACTTACTCCTGACTTACTTTCTTGTCAGACTCTCGTCGCTACTTTCCAAAGCTCGTATCGACCCGTAAGCGTAGCTTACTTGTTTCCATTTTTTACTTCTTCAAAACTGCAGAACTCTCTCGTTTTTCAGGGATCTATTTTGTTGCAAGTTGACATTGATATTTAACGTTCCACCTGTAATTGTTCCAGTATTAAATGGGAGAGCAAATCCCGTTGAAGCAGTTTGTTGCACCGTCTCTGCCGGCATTTTTTGCATACGAACACCACTCGTATTCCTACTCGGCAGGGAGCTGTTTTCGTCGTACATGAACTTGCCGCAGCATACTAGTGTACTAGCTGGACCTCTGAAGGACAAGATGTTGGATATCCTCTCTTGTGATTATCTGGCAGAGACGAGTAATTATTGTTCACCTGAAGTTGACCTGAGCAGTTCGGGATTTGGTTCCTGAATGAAGACCATAAAATTTTGACGTCGTAATTCAGTTTTTCGTTTCATGTTAGCGTTTTCCTGCTGGTCTATGAATTCAGTAAGATCTTCATCAGTAAAATCTAGCTTGAACCTTTGCACACTTGCCATGTTTGATATGATAGAGAGCTGATTTATCCACTGCGAAATCGTAAAACTAAAGCAAAACATGGCGATTATTTTTTGCAGAGCGACTTCCAGCACGTCATTTGCATAAACGCGCGAAAATACTGAAAGCTCATTGGTTGAAATTTGATATCACCACATGTGTTGAGAAAAATCGTATCCCACTGGTGGGGGTGGGGATACCGATTGTATCATTTTGATGTCACTCAGTATCCCACTGCAGTTCAAATAATAAATTAGTAACACTACCTGTTATATTCGTAACACCGTGTTATATTAGTAACACCCATGTTATATTAGGAACACCCATGTTATAAGTAACACCCATGTTATATTAGTAACACCCATGATATATCCGTAACACCGCCTGTGAAAGGTTATACCCTTGCTTTCCGATACCACAAGATAAGACACGACAAGACAATATATATTTTGGCACCTTATACTCTACATTACATTGGTGGTTGCCCGAAACATACCGCTACCACCTCCCCTCCCCCTGAAACTCCTGTGACGACGGCTACCATCTTTCCACGGCGCATGTTTGATATAATGGAGTATATCCATTCCCCTTTTCAACAAATCACAATCCGCGGACGTATTAGACTCAAAGGTCTTCAGAATGATGGGTACATTTTCGTTGTTTTCTTTCGCCAGCGACGTGCCCGAACATCTGCTTGAGAGGTGGATTGTGTAAGAAAGCTGGCGCTGAATGCAGCTGTATCTCCCCCTATCAAGGCAATGGCTGCGAGAAAGGTGAGCAAGCTTAAGTATGGGTAGGTGGCAGTGTGTACCCTGCAGCCTGAGGTACATAGGTTAAGGGGTTGTGCTACGTTCAAAGTATTTTTTTTAGCTGTGCGTTGAAAGAGGCATCTCGTCCAGCTGCTCTTTGAAAAAGGCTCGATCTTCGCAACTGGTTATCGATTTAGGGCGTAACTAAGGAGGATCCTAGAGAGCGACCCACCTTAGAACTATAGTAGAAGTAAAGTAATGGTACCACACATGTGTAATAAGCGTGAGACCCCCTCCCCGTGCTATATTTGTCAAGAACAGGCTACACCATGGTCAGGTGTTCATAGGTAGCTAGAGTGCGTGCGGCATATGCTTACTTACAGTGTACATATATAAGTAAGGGCAGTACTTATATAAACTTGTACTGCATTGTAATTACTATGTTTGTCTCATTTTTAGACTTATGTAAAATCGACCCACAATACAGAGGAGAATGCAAGATAAACGTGAACGCTATAGCTGGAGAAAGTCCCTTCAACGTTGAGTGTTATCCTGGCTACTCAGGCCCAGACTGCTCAATCGGTATTGTCATTATTCTTGGGTTGCACTCATTCCTATGGGAATAAAATCACAAAGCGCAGCGGCCATGTTGGTGTACAGAACAAAGAGCAACAAATGAACTTTCTTTTGTTCCTGTACACCAACATGGCTGCCAATGACGTCACGTGCAAGCCAGCAATAAGAATCGTTTCCTGGTTTGCTTTTAGCGGAGCTCCTTAGAGCGGAGCACCATAGGTATCGCAGGAAGAATACAATAGCTCAAAGTTGAACTCAGGTATAACGATCGACTTCATTTTTCATGGTTCAGCGGTATTCCCATTTGGGTATCGCTGGCGCGTCCGTGTCTGCGCGCCCCCACACAGGTAAACCAAGACCCCAACACAGAAAAATATGTAACAGGGAGCTCCGCTTTTAGCCAGTGGCTAAATTCTATATATTATGTATAAAGAACGATCGAAAGGATCGAAGGAAGGACGAAGACAAGCACCTTATAATAGGAAATTAAAGTGAATTTGTTCTTTTACGTAGCAGCTGTCAATAAATTTGATTGGATTAGTCATTGTTTGCACTTTGTCTACGTACATTTGTGCTCGATCTATTGAAGATTGAAATGGAACTTTCTGCCGTTTTTTCAACCGCGTTGATTTTCTTGATTTTGAAATCTTTAGTCCCTTTCCGCGTTAATTTTCTTTATTGAAAGTAATTTTTCCCCTCGTTCGCGTTTATTAAAGTCTCGTGAATTTAAATCACGTTAATAACTGCCAGCGTAAATGTCCTATAATAAGGTAGAAGAGTTCTAGACTAGGTAAATCTAGCTGTTTTGAATAGCTGTTTCAAAAATTGCAAACAAACGGCAAAATCCGTTTTCGGGCCCAAAAACTCTCGGGTAATTCGAGAAACATTTTCAAACATTATTACATTATTTGTTTTCGAAACCTCCCTAGTTGTTTTACCAGGCTCTCTCGCACTTTTATTTTCCAGTTAACAAGTGTAGTTTGCCTAAGAAAAAGGGCCTGAGCCGGAAGCTAATAAATGTTTTCCTAAACCCAAACGTAATGGATAAGCTGGATTGGTCCGGTGGTAACGTATCTACGAGATATTGCCTGAAGTACCTTAAATGGGCAGACGCACAGTGTGTTAATCATACCACTACTCTAAGCAAGGAACAGTGCAAACAATACTGCGGTAAGTCAAGCAACAACAGTGCTTTCATACCGCAGGTGCAATTACAAATGCCATAACAGTAAATATTACAAGGGCACACCACCCAACGACATATTTCTGAAAAATTTCTGTTCGGAGGTCCTCTCAACCCCCCTTCAAAAAATTTTGTACGGGATGCTCCGTCGAGACTCTGGACCCCTTACCGTTTTATATAGTAAATTAGGTAAAAGGTACCCCTTTAATTTACTGAATTGAGAAAAAGGCATCCCTTTCTTAAGACGCGATCAAACGGTGATGAGAGTTGATGAGAGTTAATGAGAAGTGATGAGAGTTTTCCCGTTTGTTCGCGAACTCTCATCGACTCTCATTTACTGTCATCAGGTCTCATGCACTTTGAACACTTTGAGTTGTTGACCGTTTGATCGCGCGGATGAGAGTTTTTCAGTCAGCAGATGCCGCCAAAAGAACTGCAGATTTATTTGGTTCCTGAACTGCAGGCTTTCCGCTGCGGACAGGAACTGGGAGCTAGTGCTCACGCTGACTCTCATCAACTCTCATCACCGTGTGATCGCTTCTCTGAGAGTAGATGAGAGTGCATGATAGTTGGAACTCTCATTAGCTCCATCAACTCTCATCACCGTTTGATCCCTGCTTTATAATTATTACAAAAATGTCAAATACGCGGTAAAAACTATTAGGATATTTTTTCATTCTATCTATTTTATTTTCAGTTGATAATTATACACAATCTATGTGTGACAAAATCTACGATCCTGCCAGTTATGCATACAACGCTACAATCTACACAACTCCACGCTGGTACTACGACAACGCAAAGTCGACTTGCGAGAACTTTAATTATCTAGGAGCTCTTGGGAATGAAAACAATTTCGCCACAAAAACGGAATGCCACTCAAGCTGCATAGGTGAGTACGATGCTCCGGATTTGTGGAGCCAATTTAAAGTATGTGTTCACGAAAATTTTAAAGCTTAAAGTATGATCTACCTTGTACAGTATTTTCTTTACAGTTTATTATTGATCACTTTTAGGCTCTGAAGAAAAAAGTACCGGCCTTGCTAAGCTCCAGCCCCTTCGCTTTACTACAACTAATCACATTCCATTTATAGATAGATGGTTTGAAAAATGGTGTCAGGGATTTTTTTATTTTGCATATTTATGAAAATATAACGTGAAATTGCTTACACGATCCTGTTTGGAAAGCAGAATCAAAAATCCTTGACACAGATTTTGAGATCTGATTTCGATTACATCTCAACGCTAAGGGGGGGGGGGGGGGGGGAGCTTTATTTGTAAAACTGGTATTTTTCTTTGAAGCCAAAACAAATAAACTATTTCAGATGAAAGGCCTTTAGCTTTAAAACGGATTTTTCTCCGCGGACAATCTTCAATTGTTCTTTATAATGTTTGTCAGTGTGTGTAGTGCAATTTACATACAAAACAAAGCAGTGAAAGTGCAATTTCATGCATAACATTTTTTTCTATAAACTTTAGACACCGCTGAGACAACCAAACTACCTGCTACTGTCTACTGGAGGTAGACAAGCTTATTAAATAGACATTTAAAAAGGAAGCGAGTGAGAGAGAGAGCTTCCCGACGGAAGTAGAGCTAACCTAACTATATTAACTATATCTTCGGATAAGCCTTGAACTTAATAGCAAGTGGGAAAGTTCTAGCAGTTGTTGCTCTGGACCGTCCGATCTGAACCGCAGAGGAAAGAAAACGTTGCGTCACACAGATGTATAAACAACAACATCAATCACGTCTTTCTAATTAACTGTGGTTTCTCTGCGTCTTTGTTTCAGCACAACCGACTACTGTTGCGCCACCCACGTATGCACCAGTAAATCCCGCATCTCCTAGGAGTGAGTAGTACTACGTATTTAGTAAATAATCTTCATACTTATACTGTTTGCACTCTATCATAATGCATCAATCATATGAGTGGATATTTTGGTATTAATAAGAAGGCAATGTTCAGTTTGCATATGTAATTAAAAAAAAAAACACGAAGAAGAATTTTCAACATACCTCGTCCAGTGCGTGCTATGGAATTGGACTTTCTTAGGCGATGTGCATTTGTTACGTTTGACTCATTTGCGAAAGCACCACAGAGAAGCAGACTTTCTAATGGGGCTGCAAAACGTTATGAATATCAATAAGTGGCGATCAATGGAGCATAACTTAAGCCAAATTGTAAACAATGACGTCAACTGGAATCGGCCTGTAAGAGTAATAAACTAAGCAATTTTAAAAATGACGACGGTAATTTTAGGAATAAATTTTTAAACTTTCCTTTGTCGCGGTCGGGTTCTTTTGTCTCTATTATCTTCGTTTTACAAAGGAGTTCTTTTTCTCTATTATCTTCGTTCTACAAAGGAGTTCTTTTGTCTATATTATCTTCCTTCTACAAAGTAGTTCTTTTGTCTCTATTTTCTTGGTTCTACAATGGAGTTCTTTTGTCTCGTTATCTTGGTTCTACAAAGGAGTTCTGTTGTCTCTATTATATTGGTTCTACAATGGAGATCTTTTGTCTCTATTATCTTCGTTCTACAAAGGAGTTATTTTGCCTCTATTGTCTTTGTTCTACGAAGGAGGTCTTTTGTCTCTATTATCTCGTTCTTCAAATTAGTTTTTTGTCTCTATTATCCTTTTTCTTGTTGTTCAGGTGTTCTGTATTGTTTTATTGTCCAACCAGAGAGGATCATTAAGCAACTTCTTGCCAAATGGCCCGGTTGACGTAGTCACACAGTAACCATTTCAATAAGCATCTAGATTGCGGTGACGGGTGAATGTTTTGTTGTTTGTTTTGCAGTCGATGGTTTATGTTACGTCAATAACTGGGCACACTTCTCTACATTTGATCACAAGCCATACAGCTTCTATGGCACGTGTTCCTACAAGCTCGTTTATGACGACAACGACCTTAAGGATCGTTTAGAAGTAGTACTGAACAACGACGATGCTTGCACCATCAACGCTCCTTGCCAAAAGTCCGTGGACGTTACCTGTGACGGGGCGACCGTGCACCTCTCCAACAAGGTGGTGAGGGATACAATGTCTGTTATGATTGACAGCGCGCCTGTGAGCTTGCCACACCTCAGTGAATGGCCTCAGATTTGGAAGGTTTGTATAATTATATTCACTCCCATTGTTAAACTTAGCAAGGACTGACCTGACTTTTTAGAGAATGTGTGATTGGGAAATATTTCCCGCCATACAGTAGAATTCATCTTATTTATAGAATATTATTTCCTTATGAAAACCCGTGTGTTCGTAATCAAAGGCGTATATTTTTCATCCTACACAAGTAATTGCTTGTCGGTAGATATCAATCAATTAAAAACAAAACCGTTTTATTAAACATAGCAGAACTTCTACAGTGTTGGCCGACAGTCCAAATGTGAAAGATCGTCACTCCTAGTAATGGACTCCTGGTCAAAATAATAAAACATGCCTTTTAATTTAAGTAATGGTCCGTATAAGAACTACCAAGGCCAACGGCAAAGCATGCTTGAATGCAATTACTTTCTGTTGAAAATATAGGCGATTTTATTGGTTTAAACACAAAAAATCAACCATGTGAAGGTCCCTTTACACGCGAGTATGGCGATTTTTCTCGCACGTACGCGTCAACTCAAATTCACTAATGTGAACTAGGCGTAACTCGGCGCGATCTGCCGCGATTTTTGTCGCGTGGTATCGCGGAGATTTCAAACATGTTCCAAACTCTTTGCAACTTCATGCGATTTGAAGAAAAGAGAGCACAGAAATCGCACCGGATTTGCATCTCGTTTACACTAGAGAGTTGGAATTGCAACTCCGCGCGAGAAAAATCCCCGCGACAAATGCAACAAAAATCGCAAGTGTAAACCGGCCTTTAGGAAAACTTGTCTCTGGATTTATGGGGAGATAAAAGCACATGTGGTACTCATAAACAGGATATACAATTTTTAAAGACTTAGTATGTGGGGAACCTAGCGTAAAATAGTGATTCTCCTTTCTTTGCTTTTCTTTAATCTGATGGTCTGGAGACTTCTTATCGCCACATTTTCTCTCGAAATCTATGTTTCACTTGTATCATGTTACTAGTCGTCACAACTTTTTGTGATAAGAAAACAGGACATATCCTATATGGAGAACCCTCAATGCCGTAGAACAATGGAGTTTCGTTTCCTTTTTGCATAGATGATTACTAAAGCAACATCATTTAAACGGCATGTTTATTGTTATTGCTTTTGTCTATCATTGTCATTGTCTTTGTCATGTTTACTGTTATTTGCCGCACACCATTTGTTCTTTGTTAGGCTAGCACTGAAGTGATTCTGGTGGCGTGTTCCTCGAAAGTTTTAGTCTACTGGAGGCCTAGAGCAAATGAGGTGATGATTAAGGTTCCAGATAGTTACAAGCACTTCCCAGGATCAACTCGCCAAGCTCTAAAAGGCATGTGCGGAAACTACGACGGAAACACACACAACGAGTTCATTGGACTAGATGGCACGACTTACTCCGACAAACAGGTCAATGACTTTGGCAAATCCTGGCTTGACGACCCTGAATGTAAATTGTCTCCCAAACCTCCTACAAGCTGCTACTCGCCAGATAACAACGTTGCTGCTGCTTACAATGAAGCGCAAAAAAGATGCTCGGTCCTGTTGACTGATGCCTTCAAAGAATGTCGTGATGTAATGAATCCGAAGCAGTTCTTGGTACAGTGTATGTCGGACGTATGCGCGTGTAACACCAGTTCGCGGAGTGACTGCTCGTGTAACTCCCTCTCTACCTACTCATTGGCATGCGCGTGGAATCACAACATTACCTTAGCATATAGACGACCAGACCTTTGTGGTATGTATACGATGATTAATTGTTCTAGAACGCTGTGATTAACTGTTCTGAAGTAAAACCTAGCACATAAATTGCTAAAATAATGGCATAGATAGTGCCCCCCTGTCTTAGTCAGGCGGCTAAGGCCTACGGCGAACGTCGAACTTCAGTCGAACTTCTTCTGTCGAACCATCCCTTTTTTATTAAGACTATTGATCGATCGAGCAATCAGAGCGTGCGTTTTATCGTGTCTATGTTATAACTCTCTATGCCATGCAAAGACAGCCCCTGTCTGCCCCAAAGGATGTAAAAGGGGAAGCATTCCCTGCCCAGATTTTGTATCCCTCATTTTTCTGCTCCGCGCTGTTTTTTTTTACATCTCCGTCTTTACTCCGTATGTTTCGCAAAATGAAATTTATGTCTTGATTAACGAATTGACTAAAATTAGTGATATGACGTCACGGATTAGAAGACTTAGAGTTGACTTGTTAATAGATTAAAAGATTGTTAATAGATTGTTAATAGATTAATATATAGTTAATAGATTATTGATACATGTTGTGGCTTGGCTGATCTACATCCCCAAGGATCAAAATAGTGCGTGTGATATATTTTTTTAAACGTGTCCCCAACGTTTTGTAAGAATTGTTTTTATTGTTGGTTTACAGCTGTCGATTGCCCGGCTGGTATGATACATAGCGAATGTGGATCCCCTTGCCAACCCGACTGCTCGAACATGAATTCGGATCCCAGCAAGTGCCAATCCAAGTGCGTAAGCGGCTGTTTCTGTCCAAAAGGCAAGTGGTACGACCGGGGAAAGTGCGTTGACAAGGAGTTGTGTTCCTGTTACTACGCAGGATTACCGTACAAGCATATGCAGAGGCGTACCTCAAAGTGTGAGTCCTGGTAAGCTTGCATCGTATTGCATATGTATTATCTCTAGCCTTTCAAGTTGTATCAGAGAGGCAACGACCAAATCACAAAAGAACATCTGTTGAATTAGGTTATACCATTAGGTATATACAATATAAGTAGTATACAAAGTAAGGGTTTTAGCTCGGGCGGATCAGGGCGGATCTGCCCTAGTTACACATGATCGACCAAACGTATGACGTCGTAGGTATATCTAGGCCGGAAGTGACATCAGTAGTATAAAAAGTAAGGGATTTAGCTCGGGCGGATCAAGGCGGATCTGCCCTAGGTACCACATGATCGACCATAAGTATGACGTCGTGGGTATATTTAGGCCGGAAGTGACGTCATAAGTGAAAACAATAGTTTGCCCAGACTTGCCCGCTCATGAGATGGACTTGCCCGGACATGCTCAAACCGGAAGTACTCGTAAGGATGATTATATATTATATGTTGCAGAAGACAATTAGTTTAGCAATTATAGTATATAAAGCTTTTTAGTACAAATAGCTAGATAAGGAAATTTGCGGCCGTTCTGCAGCCGCTGCGGACATCTTTGTGAGGAGGAGGACGAGGAGGAAGAGGATGGCTATTCTGTGAGGAGGAAGAGAATGGCTATTCTGTGAGGAAGAGAAGGAGGGCGGTCAAGCTGTGGTTACCCAGTTGTTACCCCGTGGATACCCATTTGACATAAATGTCCCTCTTTTGCGGGCATCTTGTGGCCGCTCCGGGCGTCCTTGCGGGCGTCTTGCGGCCGCTGCGGTCGTCCTACAGGCGTTCTGCGGGCGTTCCTCTATCCAGAAATGCTTAAGATAGAAACCCTTGAGAAACCCTACAGCAACCCTACAGTATACCACTGTTGGTGTATACAATATACCATTTGGTATATACAATATACCACTATTGGTGTATACAGTATACCACTGTTGATGTATACAATATACCATTAGGTCATACAATATACCACTATTGGTGTATACAGTATACAATATACCATTAGCAATATGCAATTTACCACTACGTTTTTATTTGCAGTCGTTGCAGGGGCGGAAAATGGAAATGCGAGAAGTTTGCTTGTCACGGTAAGTTCTCAACCACCATGTATTATATCCCAGTGATCAATTTTAACGCGCGCTCATTGGTCGAGACGTATCACGTGGTACATTTTCACAGGACAGATATTAGGCGATATTGTCCGTCGGAAGTGATATCCGTCCTGAGAGAAATGTTTTAACCAAAAACTGTATATTTTTGTTAAAAAAATAATGGACAACAAGCAACCAAGGTTTTTGTCTAAGAATGTTGATGAAATACGGGAATTTGTGGTTGAGGCGACACCGGAAAACACAAAAAAGTCAACTAAATACGCCTTGAACGTTTTCAATGGTAAGAAAGTTGTTCTTCAATGAAGTCGCTGGGATATAAAATAAATAAACCCTTCTTGGCTTGCTGCAATATCGGCGGATAATGTCCGCGGATGAAAAATGGTCCTCAAAATTTCACCGTTGCCCTGCTCATTTTTCGTAGCATTTCTCATCCTTGGACATTATCTGCCGCCTGAGCAGACCTGTTGCGACAGATGAGTGATATCCACTGGGATCCCCTGAAAGCGCAATCTGACCCACTTTTCTCTCCTTCTTTAAAGGTGGCTCCCGAGTATTTATTGCAGAAATAGACCTCAACTTCTAGCGTATGTTTGACCCTGAAAAAATATTCCGATTTCCATAATTGTTCTCACAGAGCTTAAGCAACCTCTGCACTACCAAACGGTGTAGTTCATTTGATATATTAAGCTCGTCTGTTAAGGATATTTTAAATTTTCCAAAGGAGGTGTTTTTAGAATAATTGGTATAACTTGAAAATTCGACCGTGAATGATCTTATTACCAGCTAAAATCGCATCCATGGTAATAAGGGTTTACTCAGAGAAATGCCCAGGTCAGCTTTCCCATGCGATTTAAGTTGTAAACGATGTAATAATTTTACCTCTAAAAATGTCTTCTGTTTAGTGTGCCGAGCGCGGATACCAGAAAAGTACGGGAGCTCTACGGGATTATATAGGCTAATGTTCACTCTTAATTATATAAAAGAGAAAATAGAATCGAGTATCTACAGAAAGCGATATTTAATAAACGAATGAGAGCAACGTCTTGTCCAGAATGTGCTGTTGCTATAATATTCAATTCGAGCTCGAAATACCTAAATTGCTGGAATTGTTTCGCAAGTTCTTTCGTGAGAGGTAGAGTACAACCAACTGAGAAGACTTACCAAGTTTGGGCTCGTCTTTCCAATACTATGTTGAGAAACATTATCCACAAGTAGTCAGTATTTCTTCGCTCCAACACAACGCCAAGAAAACCCATATGTTTATGAACTCAGCGTTCTCGTCTCAGTGCACATGGTGCTAAATACTTCACGTGCGACGCTTTCTCGACCCGCGGGATCGCGGAACAGCTACCGGTATTAACTTGTCTTACTTCGGGACTAGGAAGCGTCGCACGTGAAGAATTTAGCGAAGTGCACTGAGGCGAGAACACTGCGCTCATAACATGTGGGTTTCTTGGCGTTTGTGTTGGAGCAACGAAACACTGACTCCTTTTGGATAATGTTTCTCAACATAGTATTGGAAAGACGAGCCCAAACTTGGTAAGTCTTCTCAGTTAGTTGTACTCTACCTCTCACGAAAGAAACTTATGAAACAATTCCAGCTATTTAGTTATTTCGAGCTCGAATTGAATATTATAGCAACAGCACATTCTGGACAAGAAGCTGCTCTCATTCGTTTATTAAATACCGCTTTCTGTAGATACTCGATTCTATTTTCTCTTTTATATAATTAAGAGTGAACATTAGCCGATATAATCCTGAAGAGCTCCCGTACTTTTCTGGTATCCGCGCTCGGCACCCTAAACAGAAGTGGAATAAGACAATTTTAGAGGTAAAATTATTACATCGTTTACAACTTAAATCGCATGGGAAAAGCTGACCTGGGCATTTCTCTGAGTAAACCCTTATTAACATGGATGCGATTTTAGCTGGTAATAAGATCATTCACGGTCGAATTTTCAAGTTATACCAATTATTTTAAAAACACCTCCTTTGCAAAATTTAAAATATCCCAAACAGAAAAGCTTAATATATCCAATGAACTACACCATTTGGTAGTGCAGAGGTTGCTTTAGCTCTGTGAGAACAATTATGGAAATCGGAAAATTTTTTCAGGGTCAAACATACGCTAGAAGTTGAGGTCTATTTCTTCAATAAATACTCGGGAGCCACCTTAAGCGTAATTTTTGCATTTCCCGAGTCATTTGGTGCCAGGCAAAAAGTAAGATCGACGAGATGTTTACACTTTTTTTCAAAAAGCGGTGATCGGAATACCTTGCTGAATGTCTACCTCCAAAATCTCACGCGAAACACAGTGTTGCTTCAGACACGATTTGCGAGGATAGAAAACGAGATCTGAGAAATCTTGGTTTTGATCCCAAGTTGCCTTACTAGCCTCGATTTACAGTACAGTGCATACATTTGTACATACTCCGATCAAGGATGTATCGCTCGACAAGAGACGTTTAAGAGCGGCTGCCTGTAACTATCAAACATCGTCCGACAGCTTGAAAAAATCGACCTCCATTTTATTTCATAAAAAGAATCCCTATATGGAATTATTATCGAAAATAGGTTTTAAAAGTTTTGAGAAATTTTTTTTTGAGAAATTGAGTCATGTGTGACTTCGCCCAGACAGGGCCCAGAGCAAGCCTCGAAATCGGCAAATTTCGTGAAGATTTATCGGCCCCGCAAAGCTAGAAAATTTAATATTTTCAAGCTGATTTTTCTATCTCGTAAAAGTATGTTATCCAGCGTGCTGACAAATAAAAGTTCGTCTTCTCAATTGGCTTTGTCAATTTTTTGAGGCACATCAAAATACCCCCCTCAAATCGAATACCGTTTCCTCCGAATTTTACCCTAAATTCAAGGGCCTATATTCCCACTGATGTGCATTATTTTTCGATAAAATTGATTTTCTGAAGTCGCTTACCTTTCATTTCTATTATAAATAAAAATTACTGGTGAACGGAAAATATTAACTTGTGGCGAGCACGAAACGTCCGAGCCATTTTCACGAAGTTTTATTGAATTAATTAACGTCTTTGTTGAGCGCGCGCGAGGAAGAAAAATATCTAAAATTTCCTGCTCGATGTTGTTTGAGAATTTCGTAACCTATTGTGCTATGAAAACTTACATATTGTGCTACGTGTAAACTCGTAATTAGTTTTATTATTTGAGATTTTTCCCACGCGAAATCTATATTTAGAATAATATGACCAGACAAGTTTTCGTAGACTAATTTATAACATTCTCGTACCCAGAGCTCCCCGGCTCATCTCCTCGCAGGGGAGGCTCTGGGGACATCCATTTGAGGACCTTTGCTGATTGGTTGGTTTTGAACGTTGGTGCATGCGCAGAAAGATATTTCTCTCAACGGCTCTGTATCAAATCTCGCGCATGCGTCAGTGGCTGTCACCAGAGCCTCCCCCGCGAGAAGACGAGCCGGGGAGCTCTGGGTAAGAGAATGAATTTATAAAGACAGTTTCTTGCTAAAATAAACTGCTGATTTGAAAAGATTTCTCAACATAAAGTTCGAAGGTTTTGTTGGATTTATTAAACTCTCTTGGATATTATTCTCTCTTGCTCTTTCGTAGCACTATTTTGTATTACATTTCCAGATATATTTTTCTTCAGCACTGTGAGGATTAGAGCGAATTTCAGATGACTGTCCAGGGTAGTGAAGGGGTTCTCCGTGATCCGTGATTCACCCCAAATTTGCTCCGTGACTCGTGAAAACAGGAAAATTATTGCCGTGATCCGTGAAATCTCATGCCCTCGTGACCCGTGATTTTACGAATTTCTCTTACGTGACTCGTGATTACAAGCCAAGAGATTCGTGAAACGAGAAAGCTGGTCACTAGAGACGGACTATTTGGACCAATATCGAGCAGGCTCATTCTCTCCTGACTGCTTTTTAGGGAACCTGACGTCCTTTTAAATCTCGCGAGCCGACAAAAAAAAAAACAATCTATTTTTGGCTCGCGCTGCGCGCTCGCCATGTACAACATCAAAATGTCAAAATGTAAAACATCAAATTTACTATCAGCAAACAGTAAATAAAGGTTCAGCAATGTCAGGAAGCGCAATTGTTAAACATCAAGTTCTCATTTACTCTTGGACTTTCCCCATTCTTTCAACTTATATGTCCAAAAGTTGGCGCGCATAAAGAGGATACTTTGGTGTTGTAGCATTTAGAAACTAAAACATCGTACTGTGCTTTTTTTTAATTTTGGAAAATTTCTATTATGTTTTTTCCGTGACTCCATTTCTTCAGCGTGATTTTTATGTCTCAGAAATAAGAATTTCATTAACCGCGTAGATTGATGTTCAAAATCGCAGCGCGCTTCGCGCGCATCCAGAAACATACAAGCAAGGCTCGGTACTGATCCGACCCATCTTCATAGTAGTGAAAATTCTGATCTGGATGCCATGAGCAAACCAATTTCGCGAAATGGTAAAATAACAGGAGACCTTGAAATCGTACTTTATTGAATTGTGATCAGTTGTCGTTTTGATGGCGATATAATTTAAGTGAAATCTCACACCATCAAAAGAAATATCAGGAAAAAAGATCGAGCACAGTACTTATATCACTTTGCATCAACGTTTTAAAAAAAATTTACTTCCGTGATTCGTGAAAAGCGTTTTCATAACTCCGTGATCCGTGAAATAACGAAAAATCGGTTCGTGATCGCTACCCCCCTCCCCCCTTCACCCCCCTGACTGTCGTGATTAATTGGTAATTACTTTGTAATTACTCCTATAGGTTTATTCAGAATTGGTGTAATCATTTTGCGATTGGTTTTACTACGGTCATATGAAAACCGCTCTATCATCACTTGCTTTCGTACATGACCAAAGGCAAAGAAACTAAAGGGGAGCGTACTGCGGGGTATTGTTGACGAAATGCTTTATAGAACGGGGTATGACAATGGAGACCACTAAGATTAAACTGCTTCTTAGAAGGTATCGACTGTGTAGTGGACGTACCTTGTTTTACTTTTTCCTCGAGGACACAGTAACGAATTCTGCATTCTGATTGGTTCTTACAGCGTGCGCACAAGGGCAATATTTTCCTATCTTTGACCATTCGAGCGCGCTTGTTTTCATCAAAAATTCAAATTTTAGAGTTGGGAAAAAAAAATAACTTAATTACCGGCTTTAGGTCGGTTCGTATAGAAAAAGAAAGAAAGAAAAGAAAGTGTCTTCTCCTCATCGTATCGTGAGGGAACTCCAAGCGGTGAGGACTCAACGGGCTGCATGGCGCAAATTTTTGCCGCGCAGCTTACAGACATGAGGGCTTGGTCAATTTTGAAGAAAACAAAGGCTACTACAAGTTCAAAGAAAACCGTGCGTGAGTGTGACTGACGCATCGCTTCAAGCATTGCACAGGGAGACCTACTCTTACGAAGAGTGCAATGGGTTCTTCATCGTCCACCTTAAGCAGGGGTGGAAGGGAAGGCAGACGAGACCTCGGTTTATTGTCTCATCCGAAAGACTAGGAAACACAAGTAGAACTACGTTCAACCCACAATATGAACCTGTCTCGATCACGACTTGAACAGAAAGAAAATTTCCTCTGTCCAGCCGGGAATCGATCCTGGACCACACAGCGGTGGGAGTCCCACGCCTGACTCCGAGTGGCCCTGAGTCCAAAACTATCAAAAACTTCTGAAAACCCATAAGCGAGGCTGATATGGGAACCGGTAGGAAACACTAGTGGGTAATGGATGGGAACACTAGTGGGAAGTGGATGAGACTAGTGGGAAGTGGATATGGGAACACTAGTTGGAAAGGGAAATAGGAACACTAGTGGGAAGTAGATGATAAGAACACTAGTTGGAAGTGAATATAAGCCAATACTAGTTGGAAAGGGAAATGTGAAAACTAGGGGAAACTGATATGGTTACACTAGTGGGAAGTGGATGGGAACACTAGGGGTGTGAATATAGGGACAGTTGGAAGTGGATAGGAACACTAATGGGAAGTGGATGGGAACACTAGTGGGAAGGGGTCATAGGAACACTAGTGGGAAGGGGTCAAAGGAACACTAGTGGGAAGGGGTCAAAGGAACACTAGTGGGAAGGGGTCAAAGGAACACTAGTGGGAAGTTGATATGGAGTGGATGTGGAGTGGATACGGAACACTAGGAGAAAGTGGATGGGAAAACTAGCGGAAAGTAGATATGATAACACTAGTTGGAACTGGATACTGGAACATTTAAACTGTTAAAGTGAATATACAAACAATAGTGGGAAGTGAATATAAGAACACTAGTGGGAAATAATGAAAATAAAAACTGAAAGTAAACTAAATAATTATATTCCAGAAGGTCGAGTGCGGAAAGGGGGACTCCATTGATTTTTGGGTAGGGGCGTGCCTCCGAGGCCCCTATTTATGAACCCTTGATATGAGGGAGTGCCCGTGGGGTCGAGGGTCCCAATTTTGATAAAATCATAGAACGGGGTATCTTTTCTGATGAAAATCGTTTTCAGAACGGGGTCGAGTCGCAGCATACCCACCTTACATCAAGTGAGTGCCCCCATACCACAAACTCCCACCCCCGCGCCGTAATAAAGTCCACACATGGCAATTCAGACAATTGCATTCGCATACTAAACAAAATAATTTCGATGTCATCATGTACTACGGCATAATATAAAATAAAATTATGGGTATTTAGTCCCCCCAGGGGGACAACAGCTGACAAACTCCCCCGACCATGGGTTATCCAACTTGATTTGTATATTTTCTCTAATTATTATTATTTTGCTCACTTTTGATTACTCCTAGATCCCTCACTTATTGCTCACTTGACTGCGTTAATCTTTTACACTGACACAACAGGGCCGTAGCAAGCCTCCAAAAACTGGGGGGCACGACATATAAAAAATCTCAAGGCAGTTTTTAATGAAAGTAAGCGCTACGGCCCTGCAAAATCGCGCGTTTGCCTTGAATAGTTTGACTAGAAAATAGTGCGTTTTTAATTTGAAGTGCACGTTACCTTGACACGCAAACACAGCTATCTTCCGAAGTATTCTCTGACTATATACAATTTTATCTTTGTTTCTTTAATAATGAATGTTATACAGGCGCTGCATTCTTTTTTACTTCAATTAGTCATGCAAAAGTGTAGCAGCATTCTTTTTTACTTCAATTAGTCATGCAAAAGTGTAGCAACTTAAATGTTTCATTTAGCAATTATGTCTCAGCATGCATGCATTCATAAAGAAACTGTCTTTATAGATCAGTCTGTCAAACTTTGCGTCTGCACATTTCACCTTATTCGTGGCTGTTGAAGCTAGTTTGAACTAATTAAATATGACATCAATTTGAATATCTGAGGGTTAAAAAGCTATTTAGAATGATCAATAATGTCACGCAAAGCTAAGTCACGGTGTCCTAATAGCCGAAGAATAGACCATTGCGCTCTTAAAAAGCAAATAATTTTCTTTTAATCTATTTTCTGATGAAAAGGCATAAGCTACGAAATTTTCAAACAAGTTTGAGCAAGAAAATTTGAATATTTTCTTATCACTCGCGCTCAACACTCATGTTAATTAATTCAAAACTTCGTGAAAATGGCTCTGACGTTTCGCGCTCGCCACAAGTAAATATTTTCCGTTCACCAGTAATTTTTTATATGATAGAAATAAATGGTAAGCGACTTCAGAAAATCAATTTTATCGAAAAATAGTGCACATAAGTGGGAAAATAGGCCCTTGAATTTAGGGTAAAATTCGAATGAAAAGGTATTCGATTTGAGTGGGGTATTTTAATGTGCCTCAAAAAAGACAAAGCCAATTGAGAAGGCGAACTTTTATTTGTCAGTAAACTGGATAACATACTTTTACGAGATAGAAAAATCAGCTTGAAAATATTTAATTTTCTAGCTTTGCGGGGCCGATAAATCTTCGCGAAATTTGCCGATTTCGAGGCTTGCTCTGGGCCCTGTCTGGGCCAAATCCCACATGACTCAATTTCTCGAAAAAAAAAATTTCTCAAAACTTTTAAAACCTATTTTCGATAATAGTCCCATATAGGGATTCTTTTATGAAATAAAATGGAGGTCGATTTTTTCAAGCTGTCGGATGATGTTTGATAATTACAGGCAGCCGCTCTTAAGAATTCCAAACTAAATACGAATTTATCCCATCTTTGACGTCATTAATGTAAAATATCACCTGTTCAAGAATCTATACTATTATTTACGGAAAGTCTGTCGTGGACTCACCATCAGCCAATCAGAGTGCTCCATCACATTGCCACTCATCTGTATTCATCCACGCCGTTTTGAAACCTTAAATGTCTTCAAATCCATGAACTTTTACAATATAATTATAGTACTCCAGGCCATCCAACTGCTGAAAACATTAAACGACACTTACCTGTAAGTGGAGATTTGTTTGTAATTTTACCGAATTGTCACGTGACTGAGAGATAAATGAGACCCATACCGGTCACCATATTACGTTTATATGGCTTAATTATATATTATAGTTATCAGGAATCGATTCAATTCAGCACATCCATATTAGAAAAGCTGCAAAGTTTGGGAAGAATTACTCTAAAACTGGCTGAGATATGATTTTTCAAAATTTAGCTTTCTGGCCTATTTTCTCAATTTCTGTTGGATTGAAGTTCACGACATTTATTGCAAAGGAAAAACAGTGAAGTTGGGAAAATGTTTTGGCGTCTTATTAAAAACGTAGTATTTATTTCCCATTCTCTAACTCCGCTGAGTAGCCTGATCCTCTATTTTGCTTATGCAAATGATATTCAACCCCTCAACAACAGCTATCCTCTGCTAATACTAACAAAATTAACTATTTCATTTATCAAAATGAGATCTAATTTTCTTAGTTGAAATTGCTATGACCCGCCACTAGTTACCATCGCCGCTGCACTCGACAAAGCCTACATCCCCTGCAGTTGTACCGGTTTCATCGAAGTGATCTGAAATACATACATAAGTAAAATCAATTTACAAAACCAAAATCAGAAAGAGGAATTTATCTGAGCTATTGACGACCTTGAATCTAATTCTTTTTATTATATGGCAACGATAGTCACGCGCTCTGATTGGCTAATCAGCGGGCAGAATTGTCCATTTTACAAAACGCGCGCGCGTGGCTCTGTCATTCAAGAGAAGCAAACCTGACACAGAGGGGGGGGGGGGGGGGGGGGGGGCTTGCCAGGCAAAACGGGTTTTCAACTGCAGCTTACGTCCATTAGTATTTTCCTCTTCGCATTCAATTCAAATATCCATTGTTGATGTTTAGAAATCCTGAGCAATGATCTCTTGGCAAAAAGCATAGCAGATACAACGAGAATATTGGCTAAATTGGCTTTCGCCTTCGAAATGAAAACCAAGATGGCGGCAAAAGCTATTTGCTTGCGTTATGACGTCATAAGAGTGCATCCATCCTGATGTCTAGAGTCATGAACTGCGCGCCAACATGCTTTTGCTGTGTACTCTTAGCCAATCAGAATAGTGACAGCTGAATAATAACATGCTTTCGCTGTGTACTCTTAGCCAACCAGAATCGAGATAGTGGCATGGCTGAATAATAACAATATTTGGATCCATTTTATTTACTCATAGGAACCTGCACAGTTGTTGGGGACCCACACATCACCACTTTTGACGGAAAGGAGTACAGTATGCACGGAAGATGCACATACGTACTGGCTGAGCACTGCCACTATGCTAACGATACAGCCAAACAGTTCACCATCCTACTAAAACAGCACCAGAAAAACAGGAACCGAATGATTATTGTCAGTATAAAAGGTGTGCCAAAGATCACACTTGGAGGATCCGAAGGTCACCCTACCGCTTCTCATGGCCTCTTGAATAATGACAACGTTGTTATTGAAAAAGTAGGTACGAAAGCGTATTTAATCCACAGTAAAAATCCCGGCGGCGGCTTCGTCCTCTTTTGGTCAGGATACAACTTGTTCCTAACTGTGGACCCGAGCTTTTACCAGAAGACGTGCGGTTTGTGCGGCACGTTCAACGATAATGACCAAGACGACTTCCACACGCGAGACGGAGACAAGGAGGAGAATGCGTATGCCTTTTCGAAGGAATGGAAAGTGCAGGGCGCGCCCCAAAATGCTGACTGTCACAAAAGGGACTGGGACGCCTTGGACAATTATTGCAGCACCTACTCCAAACGTAAAGCTTACTCGGATCGAGGCTGTGACATTATAACGAACGAGAATGGGCCTTTCAAAAATTGCCACAAGGCATTCGACCCACGTTCGATGTACAAGAAGTGTCTGGTAGACGGATGTCTTTGTAAATCGTGTTTGTGTTCGGTTGTTGCTGGTTACGCCAAGAGGTGTGCCGATGAGGGATTTATTGTAAATGGATGGAGGAAGTCCGTCGATAACTGCTCCGACCGTAAGTGATCCACGTTATGCAAAAAGTACTCGGACGACATCACAAATAGCGATTAAATTTTACATTTTAAACTTTTTCTCTCTCTCGATTTTTTCATATCTAGTACAATAAAAACATATAGGAATCTAGCGACTATAACAGGCTGAAATTAAACATTACCACCCTCCCCCCCAAAAAAAATATATATATTTATATATTAAAAGCCTGTTCATCCTGACAAAGAAAAACAGGTTCTTATACAAAACAATCACTTATTTACAAATCTTGATGGTTAAAATTCTGGGTTTTAATTCTGCGAGAAAACTATTTTAAACTCATTTAGCAAACAAGTTAACGCACCCTTCTGGACCTTAACTAAACGCCTTTTATGAATATAGCCATAATTTATTCTTTGTGATACTTTGATGCGTCACTAGTCAGGAATGTGCCCATAAAGCCTGTCCCACATGGGTAGTTGATGGCCTGACCTTGAAAGTTTAAGGTTCTTTTAAAGCGGATTTTTCTGTAGGCCCAAGTAGGGAAAAGCTTTGAAATTTTCGATATAATTCCCCTCTCCTCATATGTGGAGTGGAGCTATTTAACAAATAGACTACCATCTTGCAGCCATGCCGTGTCCTGCCGGTACCATGCTGAAGCAATGTAACACAGACCCAGTCACCAACAAGCTGATATGCCCGGCTACATGCGATGACCTGGCCGGAGTCACTGATACATGCAAAGCGTAAGAGTATTAACAAAACATGACTAGATAATGTCGGGGTAGGGCAGAGGAGGTAGTAACCCTGTGATGGCTAGTAGTTTGGAAATCAGGGAATCAATGATCACCGCTTGTATACGTAGAACACATCAGTGGCACCTTTGCTCATAAACGGTGTCAAGGTAGTTTCCAAAATGTTTTGTATATCTGACTTGTAACACTGCGTTTTTAGATATTCATATTTGTGTTATACTTTACCCTATACATGACATAACAAACACACCCCCAGACTCTAATAGACACACTTTTTATCCGGGTTAAAGAATCAAGTGATACTGCAAATGTCGAAACAATAGTTATTTCTTATAACAGTTATTATGCCCAGTGCACACCGGTTCTAATTTATGTATTTTATGTTTATAGCCGGAAGTGCGTAGAGGGTTGTTACTGTACCAATGGCCAACTGATGAATAGAGAGGGAAAGTGCGTCGAAAAGAAATCGTGTCCATGTTATTACAACGGCACCATGTATAACTCCGGAGAGATCCGCAAAGACAGATGCAATAACTGGTACGTGATAATTAACCGTCCACTGTATCTATTATCCTAGTAAAACAAGGCACTAAATTGTACTTCAAGGACCACTTTATTTTATACAACTACAACTTGGTAATCCGTACGCTGATTTGAAATTTTTGGACACTGAAGTTTTTGACATGTCTATACCACTGTGAACATAGTTACTATAGCAACGAAGGGGGGCACTTTCTGCATTTCTGGCGTGACTTTTCAAACGGTACTCTTAGCGCCGCTTAATGCTGGTTTCGATATAGTCTTATGTCGTATCAGTCGACCGTGAAACAATGGAAATTGGAATTGTTCTATTGTTTCACGGTCGACTTATTCGTAACGACAGATACGACATATAAGACTATATGGAAACCAGGCTTTATCTGTAGGCAGTTGTCTAAACCTGTGCAAAGTCGTGAGAAAATTATTCAAGCCAATTTCAAACCATTTTTCGCTTGTCTCGCAGTTACTTCAAAAGCCCCATGTTTCGATGCTATAGTGACTGTTGTACAGTAAAATACATGATCAAAAACATTTCGGAAGTATAGTCGTATAAAGTGCAGTACCTCGCGAAAAACTGTAGGCAACCTCCTTGCCTCGCCCGTAATGCGCTCATGTTTGTTTGGATTGATTCAGTCAATCAGAGCAGTTCTCTTTTTGAGCAATTCTCGAGTTGCTGTGTAATTTAATGTTTGATATATTTTTTTAATTGCAGCACTTGCAATGGAGGTGTTTTTACATGTACAAACGCAGATTGTGAGGGTACGTAGAACAAGTGTAATGGGGGACTTGGAAGTACCAATTTTTGCCAAGTCCCTTACCCCTAACTTGCGATCGAGTCTCTCAAACTTACAGAGCCTCTGTCAGCCATCATTTTGACCTCATACTAACACTATACGAAGTCGGAGAAAGCATTCATTCCCATCGACTGATTTAGAGAATAAAGAGCGATTGAATTTGACTAATCAAATCTGAAACTTTGTTTTTAGATGTTTTTTTTTAGAGATTTGTACACGTAATTCGCCCTCTAATATCGAACAAAAACAAAAACAGTGGCTGACACGGTTGACAGCAATTAGTCTAGATATTTTTAGACCCAGAACCAAAATGTCGGATATAAAAGCCAGTTTTTCGCAATTTCGTGACATGTTAGCGGGAATAATGCCGACCGCCGGACCGGTTAGCGCAGTGGTAGAGCGCCGGGCTTATGTGCGGGAGGTTGGGAGTTCAAACCCCGGCGGGCCAACACTCAGGGTCTTTTTTAAATAATTGAGGAGAAGGTGCTACCTTTGCTGTAACATCTGCAAATGGTTAGTCCTTCACGTCTTCTCGGATAAGGACGTTAAACCCTAGGCCCCGCAACAGAAGATGAGCTACCTAGTTGAATCCGATTTGCGACCGCTTATTAATATTATTATTAATGTTGAACATATCTTTTTTTATTATATGGATGCCAGTGTTTTACCGGAAACTAAAACACTCGTATTTTTCATATCTTCACTAGTGAAAATATGAAAAAGTTATGTACCGAATGTTCCGGATGTGCACGTTTGCTGTGTTGTTTTCCTGACTTCGTCTGCAGTGAAATCTCGCTCGCTCGGTCACACGAGTTTTAAGCCACAAAACTAAGTTTTATTCTAGTTCTAGAGAGAAAAACCTTATTTCAACTATGGCAGAGAAAGCTACAGCAACACAAAAAGGGAAATTAGTTCTTAACGACACTGGAATCAGAAAGATTGAACAAATAAACACTTTCGACCGTACCAACTGATTTGTTCAATTTGTAATATTTTGCCGCTATGTCAATTCTAATCCATATAATAAAACGAACATTAGACGGTGGCTTGAAGATATGGATTTCATTTTCTCGTGTCAAAAACAATATTTTACTCATTCGCTGCGCTCGTTCGTAAAATATTGTTCTTGCCACTCGAAAATAAAATCCATATCTTCGCGCCACCGTGTAATATCCTCTATAAATAGAGTGTTTTTTTTAATCGGACTGTGAAACAAGTAATAATTCGTGTAAAATAGTATACAAGGCGTAAATATAAATCCCTGCATAAATTAAACAAAAGAAAAAACCACATATAGGATTTGTGCGTAGCAGTGTTTATTTGTTTTGTATCTATTGCAGAGTACGACGAGAACCTTTTTAATGTAGCGAATACAATTACTATTCATTTTTTACTAGCTTGGATCTCTGCAAAAAGTTTGTTTGGAAGGATTGGCCTTGCTCGAATTTTTTTGGGGGAATTGCCACCCCCCTCACATGCACATCAGTGGAACTTTTCTGTTTTTGAGTCTAAGTGTGTTCTGTGTCCACATATACTGAAACCGGTTTTAGATCAAAAGATAGATGAACATTCCATGAGATTTAGACGGATTGAGTGCACTACTTTAACCGTTGCCGCGTAAGCATAGACTTTTATTTAAGCAATAAAAGTACTTTCCGCGTGCTCTCTGCTTTCTTACAAACACGAGGGGGATGTTGGGAGAACTGATCAAAACTTGAAAGACACGAGCCGAAGGCGAGTGTCTTTCAAGTTTTATCAGTTCGACCAACATTTCCCGAGTGTTTTTAAGAAACCAGAGAGCACGCAGAAAGTATTTTTATTGCTTTTAGAAAATAACATGCACACGCGCGACAGCGTTGCGTGACAATCGTGTTTCTCAGGTCTCTTACAAACACGCCTTTTAACCAATCAGAATGCGCACATTCACAATACAACATAGGTGTTATTTTCTAATAAGCAATAAAAGTACTTTCCGCGTGCTCTCTGCTTTCTTACAAACACGAGGGGGATGTTGGGAGAACTGATCAAAACTTGAAAGACACGAGCCGAAGGCAAGTGTCTTTCAAGTTTTATCAGTTCGACCAACATTCCCCGAGTGTTTGTAAGAAACCAGAGAGCACGCAGAAAGTATTTTTATTGCTTTTAGAAAATAACATGCACACGCGCGACAGCGTTGCGTGACAATCGTGTTTCTCAGGTCTCTTACAAACACGCCTTTTAACCAATCAGAATGCGCACATTCACAATACAACATAGGTGTTATTTTCTAATAAGCAATAAAAGTACTTTCCGCGTGCTCTCTGCTTTCTTACAAACACGAGGGGGATGTTGGGAGAACTGATCAAAACTTGAAAGACACGAGCCGAAGGCAAGTGTCTTTCAAGTTTTATCAGTTCGACCAACATTCCCCGAGTGTTTGTAAGAAACCAGAGAGCACGCAGAAAGTATTTTTATTGCTTTTAGAAAATAACATACACACGCGCGACAGCGTTGCGTGACAATCGTGTTTCTCAGGTCTCTTAAAAACACGCTTTTTAACCAATCAGAATGCGCACATTCACAATACAACATAGGTGTTAATTTCTAATGGGCTATAAGGCTATGGCACTCCCGACGGGCACTTCAATTTAGACTGGTACGGCACACTGCCTTGACGTTCTGCCGTGCGCGATAATAAGCCAACTTTAATAAGGTTACACCTGTCATTTCAGAAATGTGTAAGCTGCGGGGTCTGGTGTACTCCGACTGCGGCAAAACGTGCGAAAACATCCACCCGGACAACTCCGGAGAGCGGCAATGCCAATCGGGCTGTTTCTGCCCGCCAGGGCAGGTCATGCACGAAAACGGCACGTGTATCACGAAGATGGAATGTCAGTGCAAACACGACGACAAATTCTATGACAAAGGCTCTGTATCGCCTACCGATTGCTCAAGGTATGTCTAAATTGACCGCCAACATATGACGCTTATAAATGTGCTACGAAGGAACGCGGAACAATATTGGAGATGAACCGTTCGATTAGTTGTAATAGCATTGGCGTGTGGTGCGATGTAGCCCTGGCTACTAAGGAGAACGTGCTTCGTTTTCTCAGTGACATATTACAATATATACAATATTTACATCTTCCTCTCTTCTTGGAACCTACCAATTGTATGTCTCGTATTCAAAGTGCAGACAGGTACCAGGGAGATGTAAAAAGAAATGTACAAAATATACCTGAATTGACTCGAGTTTTAATATACACGTCCTGATTGTAAACTACCCTCCTGGTTTATCTCGAAAAGGAGCACATCTGTACATAGAAATACACGCTACGTTACTGAGCAATAGGTAGCTGAAAGGTGCAGCTGTAGATTAAGATATCGAACGGAGCTCCGCTTTTTGGCAAGGCCTAAATATATTTTCTGCCCTTCTTTAGAAAATGTCGAGGTGACCGATACTGGCAGCAGACGGCCGGTGTAGAGGCGCAGCCCGAGTATGAATGCTCAGCGTGGGGTCGCGGTCACTACCGAACTTTTGACGGCATGATCTACAACTTTGATAACGAAGGATGTGGGTGAGTTTCTCAAAGAAAAATGTCAATTACAATTCCGGAAACATGTTTACTTCGAGTTTGGAAAACCAAGATAGATATCTTAGGTCAAACATTTCAGTATAATATTGATTGTAAACAACAACAAAGGAAGCTGACTTGGGGCTGTGTGGAAACGAGTGGGGACTTATCCTCAGGTTAGTTTTCGTGAGTGCTCAGTCTATCAAAATTTCCAAATTTCATATGGAACTTTTATTATTCTCCCATGTGACCCCCATCCCAGCTTCTAAATGAATGGGCCTAATTCGTTTGGGACTCACCACGGGTTTACTCCGAGACAGTCTCAGAATATTAATTGTGAATGCCCCTGCCTTTACAGATATACTTTCATGGAGTCCGATGATGTCAAAGTGACAGTCCAAAACAGTAAATGTGAAGAACAAGGCATGGAACTCTACATGTGCAAAGAGGCGACCGTCACACTAAAAGAAGAGAACATCCAAATCAAGCTTAGCGAGAAGACTTTTACTATCATACGTGACGGGCAGACTACCGATTACAAACCTGGGAAGTATCCGCCTCCCTGCAAACCCTTCCTTAACACATACAAGAACTCCATTGAAATATTTTCTTCTGGACTTTTCCTCGTCGTGAGGATTATTAATTCTTGGAATCCGAATCAGATCAAATTTGAGGTAAGGCGCAAGAATTGTGATGGACTGTTATTAGTCCTTGATAAGTGGAAAAAAAATCAAATTACGAGGCTACTCTTGTGCCTCGGGTAGACCTTCATTCCCCTCCTGTGCCTCTAAGCCCTTAGTGCATGGCAAGGTTGATAATGACCGCTGAGCAAAAAGCCCGCCGTCAGTAAAAACGTGTATGTTTCAATAAGCTCAAGCCTGCAGTGTTTCGAAATTACCGCCCATTTTATTTTCTAAACTATAAATTTTTCTCATGAAATTTCTACGTTTAAAACTAACCGGAACACAGGGAGCTCACCTTTCCGGCAAAATAAAAGTAATTTTGGTGTTTTTCTTCTCCCTTCTTTTATCTGTCAATGGGAATACTGTGTATAAAAAGCTTGTTAAGGTTATGAAAATTACTGAAAGTGGCCAATCAGAAACTAGCATGACGTAACATCGTTCCTAGGTTCCAAGAGGTAAAACAATAGACAGGATTCCCATTGACAGATAAAATTATTAAAATAACCTGTGGTAACAGACACCTATTTCCGTCCACGCGAAGCGCAGATTATGCAAATTCACTGTGCAACGCAGATCCTTCTCATCTCAAAAAGTCATTCATTGCGCTGCGCAAGAAAACACAACGAATATTATTATTGTTATTGTTGTTGTTATTTTTAGTCCTCCGTTTTGCACGGCGCACTTTGTTCTGCGCATCGACGCGCTCTATTCGTTCGAAATTTCTATTGTTTTGTATTGGAACGGTGCGACTTTGGCACGGCGTTTGCCGTAGGCCTAAAATTGCTCGTTCGACAAATAGATTTCCTGTTAATACTGTACGCTTGGTCATCTGTGACTTCAGCTGAAGTACGATTTAGGCACTCGGATGTATATATCAGCCAACACGGTCTACAGAGGTAAAGTCAAAGGTCTCTGCGGCAACTTTGATGGCTTGGATGCGAATGACAAGCGAACCTCAACCGACACCCAAGCCAGTACCATCAAAGATTTTATCGATTCATGGAAGGAAGGCAGCGTGTGTTTGAACAGTAAAATACTTAAGCCGTGTGAGAAGTGGAAGGACAGGAAACCGTGGGCAGATAAAGGTGAGTAGAATCTCGTTTAAGGCGCCGAGTATGATACATTGCGTATTTGATCAGATAGCGCCGCAGCGGCGGGGGGATTCAAAAGCGGCGCTAATCTAAAATGTTAATCGGATAAATACGGTATACCCAAGTAATCCCATAATGACCGATGCTCGTCGGCATGAATTTGATCTATAAAGATATCAAAATGGGTGTACGTTAGCACTAATAATTCAGCCAGTAACGTTGACGGAGTCGCAATACATGTCCAGTATGAGCATTGTAACGCCATCATTATGTGACACACCCTAAAAGATAGCACGTTGTAAAAGTCACTAGTTTTGCTGTCTTACCCGTAGATGATAACAAGAAAGCGACGAGAATCCATATCCGGTCGCGAACTCAACCCCAGATGGATTTACTTCGGACATTCCGTGCCGTATTTGTGTTCCAGCCCAGTTGCCAGCCATTATAGAACGATTTTGATTATAAAAAAGTTTGACTGAAGATCAGCGTTTTTTCCTCCTGCCATGCCTTGACGACATCTATTATGTAAACTAGGCCACTTGCACTAACTGGGTCACGTGGCCCCAACTATCTCTTAACGAGATGTTTTGTCAAAATCAATTACAGAAATACGAGGAACCAATAAGTATTAGTCAAAAACTTCAGCATAAAATCTCTAGCCTGGAGCAAATTGCAGGGAGTTGATTTTTCAAGATTTAACTCAGAATGTATTGGATTTGGGACACGTGACCCAGTTAGTGCAAGTGGCTTCTTTCATCCTGTTATTTCAGTTCAGCGATGGATATCGATATGTCCAAGTCATTTGACACGGCATAGACTATTCAAATGCTGTGATTAAACAGACCAACAGACAGAGGTCTCCAATAACACTCCGCAAAATTGATGATGTCTAATTTCTCTTCGTCCTTGTAGGATGCGACGAGATTCGCACAAACAAAAACTTCACCGTTTGCCACGCGTCCGTTAATCCCACACCCTACATCGAGGCCTGCAAGTACGAGACATGTATGAGCCACATTGGAGGCGACTGTGGCGCATTTTGCTCTGCCGTGGCGGCGTACGTCCGAGAGTGTAACCGCATCGGAATCTCCATTTTGTGGAGAAGAGAGGGATTTTGCGGTAAGTGGAACAAGTAACTTAAAACTCCTGGGGCCGGTTCCTGAAAGGTTGGATAAAGTTATCCATGGATAAATGTTGTCTGTTATATAGGATTTGTTCAGGATTTATCCGTTGGATAAGAATTTATCTACAGATAACTCTTAACTGACCTTCTAGGAACCGGCCCCTGTCCTTCTACGAGAACAACAAATGTATTCCACTCAATCATTTACGTTAGACTGTGAGCCAGTCTCTTCTTTGGGCAAAATATCCGTGCAAATCAACGCATTTTAGCGTTGTTTGAGTTGTAAAAAATATTGTGTCAGATTACGTACTTCGGCGACCAACATCCCTGGAGATTCTTTGGTGACATTTTCTTGGGATCCGCGCACTTAAATATCTGACTCCGGTTCTAGGAACCGGCCCCTGTCCTTCTACGAGAACAACAAATGTATTCCACTCAATCATTTACGTTAGACTGTGAGCCAGTCTCTTCTTTGGGCAAAATATCCGTGCAAATCAACGCATTTTAGCGTTGTTTGAGTTGTAAAAAATATTGTGTCAGATTACGTACTTCGGCGACCAACATCCCTGGAGATTCTTTGGTGACATTTTCTTGGGATCCGCGCGCTTAAATATCTGACTCCATAGAGTACTTACCACTCGAATAGCGCGCAGTCTCATTGTGCTATTTACGCGGTAGCTCAACCCTTTGTTGTCAGACATCAATCAGCGTGATAGCCAGTGCGATCGTCCATGATAAACTGTGCAGATTCTCAGTTACGGGTCTGTCTAATGCGAGCCTCTTACCGAACCCAGGCCTTTTTTGGCAAGCCTTTGAAAAACACATTAAAAACTAGAAAAAATAGAAAGCATGTAAAACGGTGGTCATATTCAAGATAGGAAGGATTAATATTCCACTCTGTTCGACAATATTAGTCTAACGAAGAAATGCAAAAAGCAAAAAAAAAAAAAGACTCAGTTCCTCCATAAATTATCAATATCATGGCTTATAAATTGGTTATCACGTAGCTTCTCTTTCTTGGCATAGCCAGCATGGTAGGTAGTCATGGAGATTGACCGATTTTTCCACGCTCTTCACTCCTTCCAATTCCATTCGCAACTCCAGCCCAACCGACAAATAGCTATTTAGCTTCCGTCTCTCAAAAGCAGATGCATCGTTGATAAACAATGAATTGCGCCTATGACTCGCCACTGACTCGCCACTGACTTGAAAGTTAAAAAAATAGATATTTCGAATCCGTTCTAGTATATTTGATCTGGCACTCGCATCCGATTTCCCCCAAGGTCCTCGTTTCGCATCTTATATAGAAATAAATTGTTTAAAAAGCTAATTTCAAAATTATGTTTAGCATTATGTTTAAAAAATCCAAACTCAAATACGGATAAATTTCCGTTATTGTCTACAGAGCTTCCTTGCTGTCGACCATGTAAGAACACTGGAGGGTACATAGCAGACAATAAGCTGCCGTATTCCTGCTTGCACAAACCTAAAGATTGTCAAAAAGTTGGGTATAGATGCTGTAGAGGGGCAAGAGTAGAAGGATGTTCGTGCCCCGAGAATCACTACTTCAACGGAAAGAAATGTGTCCCACTCAATGAGACGTGCGATAATCCATGCGCTTCTAGTGTAGTTTTCCCAACATCCACACCAACTACCGAGATCTCGACACCAACTACCCAAATCTCAACACCAACTACCCAGATCTCGGCTCCTACCACTCAAGTGTCTATATCAACGACGTACGTATTGGCAATCGCCGCGATCTTCCATATATGTGTTTTTCAATCTTTTGTCGAGCAGATAAATATATCTAACTGTGTTCTAACCAATCTCCCAAAATTAGATTTTTTTAAATATCTTCTAATAGTGCATATCACCCCTGAAAGGAGAGAAAGTGGACTGAAACTTGTGCTTGAACAAATAAGAATGGCAAACATTTTGCTTCCATATCTTTTTTGGTTAGAGATATGTAAGATCAATGTTTTATGCAAATGTAATGATGTGGCGAGAGGTAGAAAATAAGCTTGCTAATATCAGCCAGTGCGAATATTAAGTCCAGTGAATTTTTTGCATGAATAAGGTGTACTGGATACTATATCATTGTGCATAAAAACTGCTGGTGTAGGAAGATGTATTGACAAGTTAGAGAGTTCTGTCTTAAACAATACCTTTCGCCACGTCATCAAACCTAATTTGCATAAATATTTGATCTCACATATCTCGTGAATCGAAAAGGTATCGAGACAGAATTTGTTCAAGCACAACTTTCAGTCCATGCTCTCTCCGCTCAGGGGTGATATCCACTTTCTTATTTCTTATTACTTAACTTGTAAAACTTGAAAATCAGGGAAATTTATACATCTCTTTACCCGACATACGGTGTTTTCAGTTAGTCACGTGGAAAGGTCCCGTCACATCCAGCTATGGACTCTTTGCTTCAACAAGGTTGACTTGTCTGAAAAATTGAACTACTCTCCCCATTCTCTTGATTTCGCGGTACGAACGCGTTATATAGAGCAAAAATGAATTTCAAAAGGATACTACAATGATTATATCCATGATACCTAAGCTTTGCACCTTTTCTTTTTCTGTGTGACTAACTTTATTTAAAACACCATATATATACACTTTTTTGCAAAAACATTGATACCCCGAAAATAGATATATATGTATGTTTTGTCTTTTCATCAAACCTCTTTGACAGGCGGCGTCTTTGCGCTATTATTCTCTGCCGCGGCCGATTTCCGTGGCGCAGTTTGCTAAGGCGTGTGCACTAGCCAGTATTCCAAGCGAAAACTTGGTGTCTCGGGGTTCAAGTTCAGTTTCCAACAAAGTTTTTTTTTTCCTTTCTTGTATGGGTTAAATTCTTCCCAGCAAATTTTGTTACAAAACAAACTCATGCAGCGAGTTCAACTTTTGCTTCCCGAAGATTTCAGTGTCACGAACTTAGTCAATTAGTCGCTACAGTTTCTTTCTTCTAAACAAATTGTTGATCAAGTTATTTGCAACGGAGTGGTAAAATGGTTCTTTGCAAACGCCGGCTTCCTATTTCTAAAATTTAGTCTTAAGCGTAAACTGCTTCCTGGATCAGTCGGTAACGAGAGTCGTGTCACAAAAAAGTACTCGCCTGACACGCGAACTTGCGATGGCGTCGTGTTCTACTTTGGCGATTTGAGAATACACGGTATTAGCTTCAAATCTTAGATAAAGTCACTCAGATTTTTTTTCTTTTCCTCTAAACTTCTTAAAATCTGTCATATTTATCTAGCACTTGTACTTAGTAACCAAATAATCAGCTCCAGCCTCCGCTGAAGGATAAGACAGAAACTATCCTTTATGCCTTTTCTTTGAATGACACAAGTCCCAAACAGGTTTTTGCTATTGCTGCTGAGCTCTGTTTGCAGGGCTAGAGAGGACAGACACCAATTTGGTATAAATATGGCTATATCTGTGCATATAGCCGTTTTAATATCAACTTCAAAAAGTGATAATGTATTTCCTACCACGCAAAGGTGGAGGCACTAAAAACGGTAACTCAAACATTACCAGTTACAATGAGAAAAAATACAAACACATCAGTCATGGTGGAGAAAAAGGGGAGGCGGAGGGTAAAAACTTCTTGGCACCTCCGGAGGCGAAAACAAAATGGTGGCCCAAACAATGACACACACAAACTTGTTACGTCATACGCAAACAAAATGCGCTCCCGTCAGGGGAGGTGAGCGTACTTCTATTGCCTTATTCAAACATGTCGAGATTAAAAAAACTTCACTTAGCACTTTCGTTTCTTTTATTCAAAACTTTGTTCTTGTCATTTTTTAGAAGAATTAAGTGACTTCAAATAGAAAAACACGACAAAAACAAAGTTTTGAATTAAAAAACAACAACGAAATAGTGCTGACTGAAAAACGAGTAAGAAAGGATAATTTCTGTCTTTATCCTTTTCAGTGGAGGCTGGAAAAGAAGTAGCTAAGTAGAAGTGCTAGATATGACGGATTTCAAGAAGTTTAGAGGAAAAGAAAAAACAATCTGAGAGTTTTTATCTATGATTCGAGCCCAATAAAACACCGTTTAATTCGTAGAACACGACGCCATCGCAAGTTCGCGTGGAAGTGTACATTTTTGCGACGCGACTTTCGCTACCGACTAATCCAGGACTGAATTTTAGAAATAGGAAGCCGGCGTTTGCAAAGAAACCATTTTACCGCTCCGTTGCAAATCACTTTCAACAATTTGTTTAGAAGAAAGAAACTGTAGCGACTAATAGACTAAGTTCGTGTCGCTGAAATTTGCCTGAAGCAAAAGTTGAACTCGCTGCACGAGATTGTTTTTATAACAAAATTTGCTGGGAAGAATTTAAACCATACAAGAAAGAGGAAAAAAAGAAAAAAACACTTTGTTGGAAACTGAACTCGAAGCCCGAGACACCGAGTTGTCGCTTGGATTACTGGCTAGTGCACACGCCTTAGCACACTGCGCCACGGAAATCGGCGGCGGCAGAGAACAATAGCGCAAAGACGCCGCCTGTCAAAGAGGTGTATATATATATATATATATATATATGGTAATTGATCTGCTGGTTAGGTGGAATCCTTACTTTAGACAATAACGTTCTTCCGAGCATTGTCGTTCGGTGTTTTCTTCTAAAACAAACCATTAGCAAGCATTCATAATTTATCAAGAGGGGGGCTATGATGATTTTCATTTTTTTCATTTTTGAAGCCCCCTTGATGAACTAAATATATTTTCTCAAGAGCCGCCCCCCTTCTCTCATGGCAGACGCACCTACCATTAGAGCGGTTTTCACATGACTGTCGTGAAAACAATTGCAATTGAGCAATCACTAGCCAATCAGAATCGAGAGAAATCACGACTTACTCCTCAATGGCTTTTTTCTTAGCCAATTGCAAGCCGAACCAATTACATCACACAATTGTATTTACTACAGAGATTGGCTGAGAAAAACGAGTAGCCAATGAGAACGCAAAGCAATCGCAATTGCATAACAAGTCTTAAGAGTCATGTGAAATCCACTCTATATAGTATTGATTCTGTCAAACTTTGGTTGCTATTTTTACTGCACGCTCATTTCGACCAATCATATCGTGTGAATTCTTATCCACGCTTTGAATGAATACGTGATAATGTTCAACTTTTGGCATCGGCCTGCGCATTGAATTGATTTTTGCCAATGAAATGTTTGATTCAAAATTATTTTACTTTTGACACCGAAACTAAATCAAGAGTTACTTCTGAGTAACAATCTTACTTCTGAGTCTTACTTCTGAGTAACAATATTTTTGACCGCTTCTTGTTTAAGGAGGCTGCCTACAATTTTTCTCGGGCTTGACCACTTGACTTTATGCGATTGTAGCTCGGAAATGCAAAAAGCTTTCAAAACCAAACTTCTACCACTTACTGGAGAAAGATTGAAATTAGTAGTGATGTATTTTTATTGTTATAGGAGTTACCATAGCAACGTTACGGGGGGAGCACACTTTTGATTGACAGGCACCTCAAGTGCTATTCGATCTAAACTTTTGAAATGACACACTGCGCCTTACTCCTTACACATTTGTCTAGCCCTACACGAAGTTTAGACGGCATTCACCAAGCCGATTTCAAATAATTCAAGGCGACTTTTTTGACTGTAAAATTCTACTTTTTTGCGCGTCGCCAGTATTCATGGAATATACTTGCTTTTTTCTACCAAATTAATAAGTTTCTGACTGTCAACGTATTCCCAAGATATTCAACTACAACTCTACCAATTTTGACGTCTAAAAGTGGTTTTGATTTTCCCTGACAAACATAAACGCAAACAAGTTTTAGGGCGATGTCGCAAACCACACTTCTGAACACGAAAAAGGCTTCAATGTGATTCTGGTGGCGAATTTTCTTCCTACTCACAGAACTTGAACTTAAGCATATTAGGAGGGCAAAGTTCGCGCGAGAAAAACATTCACGTTTCCAACGTCTCGCAGGAAAATTTCAAAGTTGGACATCTTGCTTATCGTTCCGCTCAAGTCTCTACAACTAGTTCAGTTTTAAAAAGTTGTAATTTTCATGCAAATTTGAGTGTGTTTCTCACATTCCAGCACGACAGATTTGCCTCCTCTTACGGCTCATCATCATCTAAAGTATAATATTCTTAGCAATTTGAAAAGGCTGGAAAGCCTGTCGAGCTAGCTATCACCGTGGATATGATTTTCCGTGAATGGAAGCTTTAAATTTAGATCTTTTTATTTAACGGGAGCCGTACATTTAAGTTTCATTAGTTTGTTTGTTACAATTTCAGCTCAAAAACGGCAAATGCTGTTGTTTTAGGCGTAATTTAGCAAATCTCCCTGAGCTCCATGATTATTCGCACGGACGTGTCTAGGAAGCCTTTCAAGTGTGCGCGACAGTAGAAGGGCGCATAATCGATCACAACAGTGTGCATTATATAAACATAGTTATGAATATGACATGTTATGTAATATGTCATGCTCATTAATACATTTTTTTATAAAGCACAACAATAGCCCTGCATGTGACAGGACCTACTAGTTGTCAGTCTTTGCGCCGTGCAAAGGCAGACTGTAGGAACTGCTCCGCCAGAATACACAGGTCTCCTCTCTCGGAGAAGTCGATTTTTGCTCCAGACTATATGCAAGTGCGCAGCCAATTTCCATGTGGGACAGTCTTCATGGACGTAATCTTCGCCTTTTTTTAAATTTTAATTCACTTTTTTAAACATCGTATTGTCTAATATGCCTCTAAATACCATCTCTAAAACAACATTTTAGGCTATGTAGGCAACAACTAAGGTTTTAGAAACGGGCTTTAACTACAATCCATCTTACCTTTGAAAGGACAAAATGTAGCGAAAAATTGTTCACAAAAACTGCAAGCAACTTCTAGTTACTAAACGGACTGACTTACTTCTCAGTCTCAAAACAACTGTTAAATCTACTCCTGGCTTCCCAACACCACATCCTCCTTCAAAGTTGACAACATTCATCTCAAAACCCACAACGGTACCGTCCTCGCCAACATCATTGGCCACCTCAACAAAAGTGCCTTCCTCGACTCCAACGACCTCAATCTCTTCGCCGACGACGACCTCTACGCCAACAACGGTACCGTCCTCGTCAGCAACATTAACCACCTCAACAATAGTGCCTCCTCCTTCCTCGACACCAACGACTTCCATCTCCTCATCCACACCAACAACAAGAACCACCTCAACAAAAAAGCCTTCCTCGACTCCAACGACCTCAATCTCTTCGCCGACGACGACCTCTACGCCAACAACGGTACCGTCCTCGTCAGGAACATTAACCACCTCAACAATAGTGCCTCCTCCTTCCTCGACACCAACGACTTCCATCTCCTCATCCACACCAACAACAAGAACCACCTCAACAAAAAAGCCTTCCTCGACTCCAACGACCTCAATCTCTTCGCCGACGACGGCCTCTACGCCAACAACACTGACGTAAGTTTTTCTTGAAGCAGAAACGCTGTTAAAGGAATGACGCAGTCCTTTTTTAATCAATAGGCAATTACACGTATCAAAATCTATCTTAGATTACTTTTTCATAGGTTACCATGTTCTGCCTTTCTGCCCTTTCCATGCTAAAAATCGCTCCTTCAAAACGAACTCTTGTATTGTTAAAGTGGGGCTACGACGAAAATTGAACGAGCTTATTTGGCCAAATTTCTGCCGTGAACAACTCTTAAGACATTTTGCTACGTAACTTGAGCATTTTAAAGTGTCAAAATAGATCGCGAAAGAAAATATTTAACGTTGAAGTTTGCGCTTTTTGCTAGGCCGATGTTCCAGCGATTTATGCATATTAATCAGTTCAGAGAAGAACTGTGACGTCACAGGCGTAACTCGCGAATGTGCTTTATATGATTTAGTGCAGAAGTACGAAGAAACATAGTTGATAAATGACAAATTGTTCTTGTTGTTTAGCAAATCAGGCAGTTTAAACGCACCAGAACGAACAACAATGAGATTCTACTGCGATGTAGTCGAACGAGCGGGTTTCTATCGCACGTGGAAAGAAGACTGAGCCGAATATTTCCATTCACATTCCATACAAGCGCTACCTGTCGTTGCTGTGTTGATATAAAAGGCAACAACAAGAGTTGCAAGTTGCTACTATTTCCCGTGATAGATGATTTTCAAAATATATAGAGCCCGGGAGTCGGTAAGAAAAGTGCGAATAATGAATTGAAGGACTTCAAGAACATTTGTATCGATTTATTAGATACTGTTTGCAAATGTTTTACGGCGTGTTGTTACGCCATGTTACAGGTTAGTGAAAAGGCTTTTGCTCCTTTCGCTCGGGGATCAAAGTCATTCTGTACAATTTTTGGTGGAGCAAAACGATTAAAGCTAAACGTGAGCTGCTCTTATTTACGGTCTAAGAGCTGAACTGTTAATTAATGAACAGTTTGAACTTTGCGTTTGCTCGAGTTGTTTGAAGGACCTACATTTTTCAAAGTTTGCCAAAACAGGTTCTTATATTTTGCGGTATTGGCAGTTTAGGGTTTCCAAGTAGGTTCTTAATTTCTACTGAGAAAACATGGTTGCTGATTACCAGAAATAAAATATGGTTTGCCCTTCATTAAAAGCATTTTATTCACATCAATATTGGCAAAAGTCCAAGAGAACTGACAAATAAATTGTGTGGTTCCAGAAATTATCCAATCCCCCTACGGAAGGGATTGGAAATTCGGGAGGGGTAGGGGTTCAATTTACCTGATCTTTTCCATTACAAATACTATATTTTTCTTTGGAAATTCCAAGGGGTGGAGGGGTCACTTTTCAACACCCTTCCGTGGAGGGGGAGTATGGATATTTTTTGGAACCACACAATAACGCAAAAATGGAAAAGATAAAAATGCAAAAAAGTAATTTACATTGCATACATGAAAATGTAACTGTAGCCCCACATCATAAAAACCTGTTTGACTTTGAATGGCTAAAAAGGTAATTACATATTTTTTGGAGCATTATAATAGAAAATTTCTGCCAACAGGTTCTTAAATCCTTAGGTTCGTACAAGCAGGTTTTTTTTACTGTACTGTTAGTTGATCATATCCTGCTTGATGAAAGAAAATATTGGCTTTGACCACATGATGAATTGCTGCATCATTGAAACAGACCTTATCATTCTCTTGGAATGCAAATCAGACGCTAATGCATTTTGATGTATCTATCAGCTCTGTTGAAACAAAGGATGTTGTGCTGCTGTAAAATGGAATATTAGACTGCATTTCTTTCTACCAAGGTATTTTTAAATTTTGTAGCTGCTATAGAGGTGCTGGACCATTCAGAGCTCTAAAAGAGACCAGACCCCAGTCTCTTCACCCCTAAAATATTTGACCATCCTGACCAAAAATATTGATTCCTGTCCCCTAGGGGTGGAATTTATAGAAGGGTGGGGCTCAGGGCAGGGGGCGTATCTCAACATTTCCCAATAAACATGTTATATTTGGACTAGTTTCTTTGTTGGCTTGCATTTGCATTCTAATTTCCCTGTTGCCACAAGTTAGAACATGGCTTAGAACATGGTTTTCAATGAAACTGGCAGGGTGTTTGTGGAATTGCAAGGGATTTTACCAGAGCTAGAAGGGTTTTCACTGGAAGTCAAGGATCTATAATAAATGTCTTCTCCAGAAGTTGTGTGAATCTGGAAAAAACGACTGGCACAGCTGTTTTGGAAATAGAATTCAGGAATTTGAGAATCCATGGAGGTAGATATTTATAGTAATGACACTATGGACATCAACTCTGCTGGTTTTGCTAAAGTCTCAAGATTTTTCACTCCTGTCTCGAACAGCAAAATTTCCCTGAACTGCCATATATTTACTATATATTTCTTTCTTGGAAATCTCCCATTAACATTTGTAAATATGGAACTTTTTCTGTCTAGCGCATCGAACGCATGTTCGATTTCAATTATTTTTGTGCGTGAAGCTTATATGAATTGAAATTCCACGTTTTCTGTTAGCAATAATGCTGAAGTACTTTTAAACACAACATTTCCTGCAAATACATCCTCATTTCTTCACTTTTTCTTTCACAATGTGCCGTCACAACTACTGTTGTGACTTTGAGTTTTGTTTCGAGTTACGCCTGTGACGTCACACCCCGCGGACTTTGGCCGACGTCGCTGGAACACCGGCCCAGTGCAAAATGACGCGATATTCGAAATTTAGAGCTCAAAAGTCATTGTTTATTGTGAAAAAATTGGAAAACAACTGCAGGTATTTGTCATTTAGGTTATTAACAAGTGATTTGTCAGAAAATAGCGGTGGAAACAATTAGATCGTAGCCCCACTTTAACTCTGTTCCTTGCAAATTGCTTTATTGATTTTATGTTTACGACCTACTGTGGCATTGTAGCTCGACATCTGCACAAGCTCTTCTCTTTTTTGTTGTTATAGTTCTCGGCCATAGAGCGGATTTCAAATGACCGTAGAAAGTAAATCAGACCTGCGTTGAGTTAGCGTTGTTATTGGTCGAGAGCAAAGTCTTTCGGCCAATCAAATTGGGAATTAAAACAAAACGCGCCATTACTCAAGTCATGACTAATCGCAAGTCGATTTGATGTTGAATGGCCTCCACTCCTGATTGGCTAGTGGTTTCGTGTTTTGCGTTTCGTTTTTGACACTCACCCCGCTCTTTCTAAAGCAACTGTGTCACACCCGAAAAGTAAATCACCCTATTTGCTTAGAAAGATGCAACATTTAGATGTTCTTACATGTGTAGATGGTGAAGGGTTCATTGCAAGTTATATTCGTCATGAAATAGATTGGAAACGTTGTTGCTGATCCATTTGGTATGTGTTTCCTAAAGGTGTCAAAATGAAATGGAACCGTCCAATTCTAGAACGGTACGACAGAATTTTCCTTTTTTATTATCAATGTAATGGTATATCATTCTAGTTTACACTGTTAGTAGCGTATCAAAATTCTAAGCTTAACTGTTCTTTTATAGTATAAATTAGCACAAATCGCCCCAAAAATCTAAGTTTGGGATTTTGTTGAGCTAGTGACAGTGTAAATTAGAGGCATCAACCATTGCATTGATAACAAAAAAGTGAAATTCTGTCATGCCGGTTTCGAATAGGAGGGTTCTGTTCTGTTTTGACACCTTTAGGAAACTGCGTTTAAAATGAAATTGCTGCAACTTTCTGAACATATGTCATAATAAGTATTTTGTGAGAAGAGCCCTTTATCACGTTCGTATAAAAAATTCAGAAAGTTTGCCGTCTTCTAAGCAAATAGGGCGATTCACTTCTAGGCTGTGTTTTTGATGAATTATCCATGGGCCACCGTCATGAACAAAAATGATGTTTATTTGTTTTGCGAAGTAATGGGTTATGGTTTCTTTAAAGGACCACCCATAAGCCAGCCTCGTCGTTCCCTCCCGAGTCAGTCCCTTCATACCACGTGACGTTTTCGCGCTTCACACCTACTTCCTTAAGAAAGTTTTCCATTCCAACAACCACTACTAGTAGACCACCAATCACCATTGTAATACCAAGGTAAGTAAATGTGAAAATTCGAAAAGAAACGAAATAATGTGTACCCTCTATATTATCCAACCAATTCGAAGTCAGTCCCTTACCATGACAATTTCAGCCTTTTTCCCGCTTGGCTCTCCTCTTGTCGAATCTCGCCAATCGCAATTGGACATGCAACTTCTTTCAAGTTCTCCTTCCTTTCCGAGGTAGGAGTCATTGGTATGGACCTAAGAGGCGATAAAGTGTTAATTATTTCGGAAAATCAGTGGAAATAGAGTAAATTGGCCTCTTAAATCTATCCAAGAAATTTATGCTTTATGCTCCTTGGAAGGATTGGGAAATTTACCGGGCTCGTAAAGTCTATCAGGCCCGCCATATTGGTAACAAAATTCGCAAACAAAAGGCTCCCTGTCGATTTTTTCATCTCTGGAAGCGCCTCCGTCGTCCAATCCATCCATCTCCTCTGTCCATCTCCTCAAAAAGCGAAAACCCAGTTCAAATCGAAAGCCTTTTTCCCAAGCCGAAAGTATTATTGAATCGAATAATGGATCAAATATTCCAAGAACCAACTCATTATTGCGCTCTGAGGGGGAGGGGACGCTTGAGCGTCTTTGGCTGTAATGATCCTGGGTAATGTAGGAAACTATTGTAAGTATTGCTTCTAAACAGATATTACAAAACTAAAAAAAGCAAAAACGTACTTTAGAAAAAGGTTACCTGAAAAAGATTGCCTTTGATTCGTGATTTGTGCAATAAATAAGAGTAAGTTATGTGTTGTTTTCATTACTCAGACTGAAAACCCGTTTCTTTCACATCAATTGTGGTTAGATAGCAGTCGCATCTTCTTATCTTCAGTTTCTTTCGTAATCATCTTTTGGTAACATGTTTCCTGTGAGGTAAAACTAGAAAGAAGCTAGAATTGAACGAATATCTATAATCTCCAACACCACTCTTAGCTCATTTCAGTCTGATAAGCTTCTATGTGGAAATGTGTGTGTGGGCCATTGCGGGTGTGAGCTTGACATGTGCAACAACAGTTTTACCTTCATATTTCATTTCACAGCAAAAAGTCCAAGACTCCTGGTCCATCGACGGTGATAACAGTTAAGACCACAAAATCTGTGTTTTCAATTCCATCCTCATTCACATCAACTGCTGTTCTTCCTCCACCACCTTCTACGAAAATAACAAAGATTTCAACACCAACCACTGAAATCTCAACACCAACTACCTCGATCTCGACACCAACCACAACCGTATCCACACCGACAACAGGAACCACCTCAACAAAGGTGCCTTCCTCGACTCCAAAGACTTCCATCTCCTCATCCTCATCCACACCGACAACAAGAACCACCTCAACAAAAAAGCCTTCCTCGACTCCAACGACCTCAATCTCTTCGCCGACGACGACCTCTACGCCAACAACAGTACCGTCCTCGCCAGCAACATTAACCACAATAGTGCCTCCTCCTTCCTCGACAACAACGACTTCCATCTCCTCATCCACACCGACAACAAGAACCACCTCAACAAAAAAGCCTTCCTCGACTCCAACGACCTCAATCTCTTCGCCGACGACGACCTCTACGCCAACAACGGTACCGTCCTCGTCAGGAACATTAACCACCTCAACAATAGTGCCTCCTCCTTCCTCGACACCAACGACTTCCATCTCCTCATCCACACCAACAACAAGAACCACCTCAACAAAAAAGCCTTCCTCGACTCCAACGACCTCAATCTCTTCGCCGACGACGACCTCTACGCCAACAACGGTACCGTCCTCGTCAGGAACATTAACCACCTCAACAATAGTGCCTCCTCCTTCCTCGACACCAACGACTTCGATCTCCTCATCCACACCAACAACAAGAACCACCTCAACAAAAAAGCCTTCCTCGACTCCAACGACCTCAATCTCTTCGCCGACGACGACCTCTACGCCAACAACGGTACCGTCCTCGTCAGGAACATTAACCACCTCAACAATAGTGCCTCCTCCTTCCTCGACACCAACGACTTCCATCTCCTCATCCACACCAACAACAAGAACCACCTCAACAAAAAAGCCTTCCTCGACTCCAACGACCTCAATCTCTTCGCCGACGACGACCTCTACGCCAACAACGGTACCGTCCTCGTCAGGAACATTAACCACCTCAACAATAGTGCCTCCTCCTTCCTCGACACCAACGACTTCCATCTCCTCATCCACACCAACAACAAGAACCACCTCAACAAAAAAGCCTTCCCCGACTCCAACGACCTCAATCTTTTCGCCGACGACGACCTCTACGCCAACAACGGTACCGTCCTCGTCAGGAACATTAACCACCTCAACAATAGTGCCTCCTCCTTCCTCGACACCAACGACTTCCATCTCCTCATCCACACCAACAACAAGAACCACCTCAACAAAAAAGCCTTCCTCGACTCCAACGACCTCAATCTCTTCGCCGACGACGACCTCTACGCCAACAACGGTACCGTCCTCGTCAGGAACATTAACCACCTCAACAATAGTGCCTCCTCCTTCCTCGACACCAACGACTTCCATCTCCTCATCCACACAAACAACAAGAACCACCTCAACAAAAAAGCCTTCCTCGACTCCAACGACCTCAATCTCTTCGCCGACGACGACCTCTACGCCAACAACGGTACCGTCCTCGTCAGGAACATTAACCACCTCAACAATAGTGCCTCCTCCTTCCTCGACACCAACGACTTCCATCTCCTCATCCACACCAACAACAAGAACCACCTCAACAAAAAAGCCTTCCTCGACTCCAACGACCTCAATCTCTTCGCCGACGACGACCTCTACGCCAACAACGGTACCGTCCTCGTCAGGAACATTAACCACCTCAACAATAGTGCCTCCTCCTTCCTCGACACCAACGACTTCCATCTCCTCATCCACACCAACAACAAGAACCACCTCAACAAAAAAGCCTTCCTCGACTCCAACGACCTCAATCTCTTCGCCGACGACGACCTCTACGCCAACAACGGTACCGTCCTCGTCAGGAACATTAACCACCTCAACAATAGTGCCTCCTCCTTCCTCGACACCAACGACTTCCATCTCCTCATCCACACCAACAACAAGAACCACCTCAACAAAAAAGCCTTCCTCGACTCCAACGACCTCAATCTCTTCGCCGACGACGGCCTCTACGCCAACAACACTGACGTAAGTTTTTCCTGAAGCAGAAACGCTGTTAAAGGAATGACGCAGTCTTTTTTAATCAATAGGCATTTACACGTATCAAAATCTATCTTAGATTACTTTTTCATAGGTTACCATGTTCTGCCTTTCTGCCCTTTCCATGCTAAAAATCGCTCCTTCAAAACGAACTCTTGTATTGTTAAAGTGGGGCTACGACGAAAATTGAACGAGCTTATTTGGCAAAATTTCTGCCGTGAACAACTCTTAAGACATTTTGCTACGTAACTTGAGCATTTTAAAGTGTCAAAATAGATTGCGAAAGAAAATATTTAACGTTGAAGTTTGCGCTTTTTGCTAGGCCGATGTTCCAGCGATTTATGCATATTAATCAGTTCAGAGAAGAACTGTGACGTCACAGGCGTAACTCGCGAATGTGCTTTATATGATTTAGTGCAGAAGTACGAAGAAACATAGTTGATAAATGACAAATTGTTCTTGTTGTTAGCAAATCAGGTAGTTTAAACGCACCAGAACGAACAACAATGAGATTCTACTGCGATGTAGTCGAACGAGCGGGTTTCTATCGCACGTGGAAAGAAGACTGAGCCGAATATTTCCATTCACATTCCCAACAAGCGCTACCTGTCGTTGCTGTGTCGACAGCAAAGTCTTTCGGCCAATCAAATTGGGAATTAAAACAAAACGCGCCATTACTCAAGTCATGACTAATCGCAAGTCGATTTGAAGTTGAATGGCCTCCACTCCTGATTGGCTAGTGGTTTCGTGTTTTGCGTTTCGTTTTTGACACTCACCCCGCTCTTTCTAAAGCAACTGTGTCACACCCGAAAAGTAAATCACCCTATTTGCTTAGAAAGATGCAACATTCAGATGTTCTTACATGTGTAGATGGTGAAGGGTTCATTGCAAGTTATATTCGTCATGAAATAGATTGGAAACGTTGTTGCTGATCCATTTGGTATGTGTTTTCCTAAAGGTGTCAAAATGAAATGGAACCGTCCAATTCTAGAACGGTACGACAGAATTTTCCTTTTTATTATCAATGAATGGTATATCATTCTAGTTTACACTGTTAGTAGCGTATCAAAATTCTAAGCTTAACTGTTCTTTTATAGTATAAATTAGCACAAATCGCCCCAAAAATCTAAGTTTGGGATTTTGTTGAGCTAGTGACAGTGTAAATTAGAGGCATCAACCATTGCATTGATAACAAAAAAGTGAAATTCTGTCATGCCGGTTTCGAATAGGAGGGTTCTGTTCTGTTTTGACACCTTTAGGAAACTGCGTTTAAAATGAAATTGCTGCAACTTTCTGAACATATGTCATAATAAGTATTTTGCGAGAAGAGCCCTTTATCACGTTCGTATAAAAAATTCAGAAAGTTTGCCGTCTTCTAAGCAAATAGGGCGATTCACTTTTAGGCTGTGTTTTTGATGAATTATCCATGGGCCACCGTCATGAACAAAAATGATGTTTATTTGTTTTTGCGAAGTAATGGGTTATGGTTTCTTTAAAGGACCACCCACAAGCCAGCCTCGTCGTTCCCTCCCGAGTCAGTCCCATCATACCACGTGACGTTTTCGCGCTTCACACCTACTTCCTTAAGAAAGTTTTCCATTCCAACAACCACTACTAGTAGACCACCAATCACCATTGTAATACCAAGGTAAGTAAATGTGAAAATTCGAAAAGAAACGAAATAATGTGTACCCTCTATATTTATCCAACCAATTCGAAGTCAGTCCCTTACCATGACAATTTCAGCCTTTTTCCCGCTTGGCTCTCCTCTTGTCGAATCTCGCCAATCGCAATTGGACATGCAACTTCTTTCAAGTTCTCCTTCCTTTCCGAGGTAGGAGTCATTGGTATGGACCTAAGAGGCGATAAAGTGTTAATTATTTCGGAAAATAAGTGGAAATAGAGTAAATTGGCCTAGAGTAAATCTATCCAAGAAATTTTATGCTTTATGCTCCTTGGAAGGATTGGGAAATTTACCTGGCTCGTAAAGTCTATCAGGCCCGCCATATTGGTAACAAAATTCGCAAACAAAAGGCTCCCTGTCGATTTTTTCATCTCTGGAAGCGCCTCCGTCGTCCAATCCATCCATCTCCTCTGTCCATCTCCTCAAAAAGCGAAAACCCAGTTCAAATCGAAAGACTTTTTCCCAAGCCGAAAGTATATTGAATCGAATAATGGATCAAATATTCCAAGAACCAACTCATTATTGCGCTCTGAGGGGGAGGGGACGCTTGAGCGTCTTTGGCTGTAATGATCCTGGGTAATGTAGGAAACTATTGTAAGTATTGCTTCTAAACAGATATTACAAAACTAAAAAAAGCAAAAACGTACTTTAGAAAAAGGTTACCTGAAAAAGATTGCCTTTGATTCGTGATTTGTGCAATAAATAAGAGTTAGTTATGTGTTGTTTTCATACTCAGACTGAAAACCGTTTCTTTCACATCAATTGTGGTTAGATAGCAGTCGCATCTTCTTATCTTCAGTTTCTTTCGTAATCATCTTTTTGGTAACATGTTTCCTGTGAGGTAAAACTAGAAAGAAGCTAGAATTGAACGAATATCTATAATCTCCAACAACTCTTAGCTCATTTCAGTCTGATAAGCTTCTATGTGGAAATGTGTGTGTGGGCCATTGCGGGTGTGAGCTTGACATGTGCAACAACAGTTTACCTTCATATTTCATTTCACAGCAAAAAGTCCAAGACTCCTGGTCCATCGACGGTGAAAACAGTTAAGACGACAAAATCTGTGTTTTCAATTCCATCCTCATTCACATCAACTGCTGTTCTTCCTCCACCACCTTCTACGAAAATAACAAAGATTTCAACACCAACCACTGAAATCTCAACACCAACTACCTCGATCTCGACACCAACCACAACCGTATCCACACCGACAACAGGAACCACCTCAACAAAGGTGCCTTCCTCGACTCCAAAGACTTCCATCTCCTCATCCTCATCCACACCGACAACAAGAACCACCTCAACAAAAAAGCCTTCCTCGACTCCAACGACCTCAATCTCTTCGCCGACGACGACCTCTACGCCAACAACGGTACCGTCCTCGTCAGGAACATTAACCACCTCAACAATAGTGCCTCCTCCTTCCTCGACACCAACGACTTCCATCCTCATCCACACCAACAACAAGAACCACCTCAACAAAAAAGCCTTCCTCGACTCCAACGACCTCAATCTCTTCGCCGACGACGACCTCTACGCCAACAACGGTACCGTCCTCGTCAGGAACATTAACCACCTCAACAATAGTGCCTCCTCCTTCTCGACACCAACGACTTCCATCTCCTCATCCACACCAACAACAAGAACCACCTCAACAAAAAAGCCTTCCTCGACTCCAACGACCTCAATCTCTTCGCCGACGACGACCTCTACGCCAACAACGGTACCGTCCTCGTCAGGAACATTAACCACCTCAACAATAGTGCCTCCTCCTTCCTCGACACCAACGACTTCCATCTCCTCATCCACACCAACAACAAGAACCACCTCAACAAAAAAGCCTTCCTCGACTCCAACGACCTCAATCTCTTCGCCGACGACGACCTCTACGCCAACAACGGTACCGTCCTCGTCAGGAACATTAACCACCTCAACAATAGTGCCTCCTCCTTCCTCGACACCAACGACTTCCATCTCCTCATCCACACCAACAACAAGAACCACCTCAACAAAAAAGCCTTCCTCGACTCCAACGACCTCAATCTCTTCGCCGACGACGACCTCTACGCCAACAACGGTACCGTCCTCGTCAGGAACATTAACCACCTTCAACAATAGTGCCTCCTCCTTCCTCGACAACAACGACTTCCATCTCCTCATCCACACCAACAACAAGAACCACCTCAACAAAAAAGCCTTCCTCGACTCCAACGACCTCAATCTCTTCGCCGACGACGGCCTCTACGCCAAAAACACTGACGTAAGTTTTCCTGAAGCAGAAAAGAAACTGTTAAAGGAATGACGCAGTCCTTTTTTAATCAATAGGCATTTACACGTATCAAAATCTATCTTAGATTACTTTTTCATAGGTTACCATGTTCTGCCTTTCTGCCCTTTCCATGCTAAAAATCGCTCTTCAAAACGAACCTTGTATTGTTAAAGTGGGGCTACGACGAAAATTGAACGAGCTTATTTGGCAAATTTCTGCCGTGAACAACTCTTAAGACATTTTGCTACGTAACTTGAGCATTTTAAAGTGTCAAAATAGATTGCGAAAGAAAATATTTAACGTTGAAGTTGCGCTTTTTGCTAGGCCGATGTTCCAGCGATTTATGCATATTAATCAGTTCAGAGAAGAACTGTGACGTCACAGGCGTAACTCGCGAATGTGCTTTATATGATTTAGTGCAGAAGTACGAAGAAACATAGTTGATAAATGACAAATTGTTCTTGTTGTTTAGCAAATCAGGTAGTTTAAACGCACCAGAACGAACAACAATGAGATTCTACTGCGATGTAGTCGAACGAGCGGGTTTCTATCGCACGTGGAAAGAAGACTGAGCCGAATATTTCCATTCACATTCCCAACAAGCGCTACCTGTCGTTGCTGTGTCGACAGCAAAGTCTTTCGGCCAATCAAATTGGGAATTAAAACAAAACGCGCATTACTAAGTCATGACTAATCGCAAGTCGATTTGAAGTTGAATGGCTCCACTCCTGATTGGCTAGTGGTTTCGTGTTTTGCGTTTCGTTTTTGACACTCACCCGCTCTTTCTAAAGCAACTGTGTCACACCCGAAAAGTAAATCACCCTATTTGCTTAGAAAGATGCAACATTCAGATGTTCTTACATGTGTAGATGGTGAAGGGTTCATTGCAAGTTATATTCGTCATGAAATAGATTGGAAAACGTTGTTGCTGATCCATTTGGTATTTTGTGTTTCTAAAGGTGTCAAAATGAAATGGAACCGTCAATCTAGAACGGTACGACAGAATTTTCCTTTTTTATTATCAATGAATGGTATATCATTCTAGTTTACACTGTTAGTAGCGTATCAAAATTCTAAGCTTAACTGTTCTTTTATAGTATAAATTAGCACAAATCGCCCCAAAAATCTAAGTTTGGGATTTTGTTGAGCTAGTGACAGTGTAAATAGAGGCATCAACCATTGCATTGATAACAAAAAAGTGAAATTCTGTCATGCCGGTTTCGAATAGGAGGGTTCTGTTCTGTTTTGACACCTTTAGGAAACTGCGTTTAAAATGAAATTGCTGCAACTTTCTGAACATATGTCATAATAAGTATTTTGCGAGAAGAGCCCTTTATCGAGTTCGTATAAAAAATTAAGAAAGTTTGCCGTCTTCTAAGCAAATAGGGCGATTCACTTTTAGGCTGTGTTTTTGATGAATTATCCATGGGCCACCGTCATGAACAAAAATGTTTATTTGTTTTTGCGAAGTAATGGGTTATGGTTTCTTTAAAGGACCACCCACAAGCCAGCCTCGTCGTTCCCTCCCGAGTCAGTCCCATCATACCACGTGACGTTTTCGCGCTTCACACCTACTTCCTTAAGAAAGTTTTCCATTCCAACAACCACTACTAGTAGACCACCAATCACCATTGTAATACCAAGGTAAGTAAATGTGAAAATTCGAAAAGAAACGAAATAATGTGTACCCTCTATATTTATCCAACCAATTCGAAGTCAGTCCCTTACCATGACAATTTCAGCCTTTTTCCCGCTTGGCTCTCCTCTTGTCGAATCTCGCCAATCGCAATTGGACATGCAACTTCTTTCAAGTTCTCCTTCCTTTCCGAGGTAGGAGTCATTGGTATGGACCTAAGAGGCGATAAAGTGTTAATTATTTCGGAAAATAAGTGGAAATAGAGTAAATTGGCCTAGAGTAAATCTATCCAAGAAATTTTATGCTTTATGCTCCTTGGAAGGATTGGGAAATTTACCTGGCTCGTAAAGTCTATCAGGCCCGCCATATTGGTAACAAAATTCGCAAACAAAAGGCTCCCTGTCGATTTTTTCATCTCTCTGGAAGCGCCTCCGTCGTCCAATCCATCCATTCCCTCTGTCCATCTCTTCAAAAAGCGAAAACCCAGTTCAAATCGAAAGACTTTTTCCAAGCCGAAAGTATTATTGAATCGAATAATGGATCAAATATTCAAAACCACTCATTATTGCGCTCTGAGGGGGAGGGGACGCTTGAGCGTCTTTGGCTGTAATGATCCTGGGTAATGTAGGAACTATTGTAAGTATTGCTTCTAAACAGATATTACAAAACTAAAAAAGCAAAACGTACTTTAGAAAAGGTTACCTGAAAAGATTGCCTTTGATTCGTGATTTGTGCAATAAATAAGAGTTAGTTATGTGTTGTTTTCATTACTCAGACTGAAAACCCGTTTCTTTCACATCAATTGTGGTTAGATAGCAGTCGCATCTTCTTATCTTCAGTTTCTTCGTAATCATCTTTTGGTAACATGTTTCCTGTGAGGTAAAACTAGAAAGAAGCTAGAATTGAACGAATATCTATAATCTCCAACACCACTCTTAGCTCATTTCAGTCTGATAAGCTTCTATGTGGAAATGTGTGTGTGGGCCATTGCGGGTGTGAGCTTGACATGTGCAACAACAGTTTTACCTTCATATTTCATTTCACAGCAAAAAGTCCAGACTCCTGTCCCATCGACGGTGATAACAGTTAAGACGACAAAATCTGTGTTTTCAATTCCATCCTCATTCACATCAACTGCTGTTCTTCCTCCACCACCTTCTACGAAAATAACAAAGATTTCAACACCAACCACTGAAATCTCAACACCAACTACCTCGATCTCGACACCAACCACAACCGTATCCACACCGACAACAGGAACCACCTCAACAAAGGTGCCTTCCTCGACTCCAAAGACTTCCATCTCCTCATCCTCATCCACACCGACAACAAGAACCACCTCAACAAAAAAGCCTTCCTCGACTCCAACGACCTCAATCTCTTCGCCGACAACGACCTCTACGCCAACAACGGTACCGTCCTCGTCAGGAACATTAACCACCTCAACAATAGTGCCTCCTCCTTCCTCGACACCAACGACTTCCATCTCCTCATCCACACCACAACAAGAACCACCTCAACAAAAAAGCCTTCCTCGACTCCAACGACCTCAATCTCTTCGCCGACGACGACCTCTACGCCAACAACGGTACCGTCCTCGTCAGGAACATTAACCACCTCAACAATAGTGCCTCCTCCTTCCTCGACACCAACGACTTCCATCTCCTCATCCACACCAACAACAAGAACCACCTCAACAAAAAAGCCTTCCTCGACTCCAACGACCTCAATCTCTTCGCCGACGACGACCTCTACGCCAACAACGGTACCGTCCTCGTCAGGAACATTAACCACCTCAACAATAGTGCCTCCTCCTTCCTCGACACCAACGACTTCCATCTCCTCATCCACACCAACAACAGAAACCACCTCAACAAAAAGCCTTCCTCGACTCCAACGACCTCAATCTCTTCGCCGACGACGACCTCTACGCCAACAACGGTACCGTCCTCGTCAGGAACATAACCACCTCAACAATAGTGCCTCCTCCTTCCTCGACACCAACGACTTCCATCTCCTCATCCACACCAACAACAAGAACCACCTCAACAAAAAAGCCTTCCTCGACTCCAACGACCTCAATCTCTTCGCCGACGACGACCTCTACGCCAACAACGGTACCGTCCTCGTCAGGAACATTAACCACCTCAACAATAGTGCCTCCTCCTTCCTCGACACCAACGACTTCCATCTCCTCATCCACACCAACAACAAGAACCACCTCAACAAAAAGCCTTCCTCGACTCCAACGACCTCAATCCCTTCGCCGACGACGACCTCTACGCCAACAACGGTACCGTCCTCGTCAGGAACATTAACCACCTCAACAATAGTGCCTCCTCCTTCCTCGACACCAACGACTTCCATCTCCTCATCCACACCAACAACAAGAACCACCTCAACAAAAAAGCCTTCCTCGACTCCAACGACCTCAATCTCTTCGCCGACGACGACCTCTACGCCAACAACGGTACCGTCCTCGTCAGGAACATTAACCACCTCAACAATAGTGCCTCCTCCTTCCTCGACACCAACGACTTCCATCTCCTCATCCACACCAACAACAAGAACCACCTCAACAAAAAGCCTTCCTCGACTCCAACGACCTCAATCTCTCTCTTCGAACCTCGACGCGACGACGACCTCTACGCCAACAACGGTACCGTCCTCGTCAGGAACATTAACCACCTCAACAATAGTGCCTCCTCCTTCCTCGACACCAACGACTTCCATCTCCTCATCCACACCAACAACAAGAACCACCTCAACAAAAAAGCCTTCCTCGACTCCAACGACCTCAATCTCTTCGCCGACGACGACCTCTACGCCAACAACGGTACCGTCCTCGTCAGGAACATTAACCACCTCAACAATAGTGCCTCCTCCTTCCTCGACACCAACGACTTCCATCTCCTCATCCACACCAACAACAAGAACCACCTCAACAAAAAAGCCTTCCTCGACTCCAACGACCTCAATCTCTTCGCCGACGACGACCTCTACGCCAACAACGGTACCGTCCTCGTCAGGAACATTAACCACCTCAACAATAGTGCCTCCTCCTTCCTCGACACCAACGACTTCCATCTCCTCATCCACACCAACAACAAGAACCACCTCAACAAAAAAGCCTTCCTCGACTCCAACGACCTCAATCTCTTCGCCGACGACGACCTCTACGCCAACAACGGTACCGTCCTCGTCAGGAACATTAACCACCTCAACAATAGTGCCTCCTCCTTCCTCGACACCGACGACTTCCATCTCCTCATCCACACCAACAACAAGAACCACCTCAACAAAAAAGCCTTCCTCGACTCCAACGACCTCAATCTCTTCGCCGACGACGACCTCTACGCCAACAACGGTACCGTCCTCGTCAGGAACATTAACCACCTCAACAATAGTGCCTCCTCCTTCCTCGACACCAACGACTTCCATCTCCTCATCCACACCAACAACAAGAACCACCTCAACCTCAACAAAAGCCTTCCTCTACTCCAACGACCTCAATCTCTTCGCCGACGACGACCTCACGCCAACAACGGTACCGTCCTCGTCAGGAACATTAACCACCTCAACAATAGTGCCTCCTCCTTCCTCGACACCAACGACTTCCATCTCCTCATCCACACCAACAACAAGAACCACCTCAACAAAAAAGCCTTCCTCGACTCCAACGACCTCAATCTCTTCGCCGACGACGACCTCTACGCCAACAACGGTACCGTCCTCGTCAGGAACATTAACCACCTCAACAATAGTGCCTCCTCCTTCCTCGACACCAACGACTTCCATCTCCTCATCCACACCAACAACAAGAACCACCTCAACAAAAAAGCCTTCCTCGACTCCAACGACCTCAATCTCTTCGCCGACGACGGCCTCTACGCCAACAACACTGACGTAAGTTTTTCCTGAAGCAGAAACGCTGTTAAAGGAATGACGCAGTCCTTTTTTAATCAATAGGCATTTACACGTATCAAAATCTATCTTAGATTACTTTTTCATAGGTTACCATGTTCTGCCTTTCTGCCCTTTCCATGCTAAAAATCGCTCCTTCAAAACGAACTCTTGTATTGTTAAAGTGGGGCTACGACGAAAATTGAACGAGCTTATTTGGCAAAATTTCTGCCGTGAACAACTCTTAAGACATTTTGCTACGTAACTTGAGCATTTTAAAGTGTCAAAATAGATCGCGAAAGAAAATATTTAACGTTGAAGTTTGCGCTTTTTGCTAGGCCGATGTTCCAGCGATTTATGCATATTAATCAGTTCAGAGAAGAACTGTGACGTCACAGGCGTAACTCGCGAATGTGCTTTATATGATTTAGTGCAGAAGTACGAAGAAACATAGTTGATAAATGACAAATTGTTCTTGTTGTTTAGCAAATCAGGTAGTTTAAACGCACCAGAACGAACAACAATGAGATTCTACTGCGATGTAGTCGAACGAGCGGGTTTCTATCGCACGTGGAAAGAAGACTGAGCCGAATATTTCCATTCACATTCCAACAAGCGCTACCTGTCGTTTTGCTGTGTTGATATAAAAGGCACACAAGAGTTGCAAGTTGCTACTATTCCGTGATAGATTATTTTCAAATATATAGAGCCCGGAGTCGGTAAGAAAAGTGGCGAATAATGAATTGAAGGACTTCAAGAACATTTGTATCGATTTATTAGATACTGTTTGCAAATGTTTTTACGGCGTGTTTTTACGCCATGTTACAGGTTAGTGAAAAGGCTTTGCTCCTTTCGCTCGGGGATCAAAGTCATTCTGTACAATTTTTGATGGAGCAAAACGATTAAAGCTAAGCGTGAGCTGCTCTTATTTACGGTCTAAGAGCTGAACTTTTAATTAATGAACAGTTTGAACTTTGCGTTTGCTCGAGTTGTTTTGAAGGACCTACATTTTTCAAAGTTTGCCAAAACAGGTTCTTATATTTTGCGGTATTGGAGTTTAGGGTTTCCAAGTAGGCTCTTAATTTCTACTGAGAAAACATGGTTGCTGATTACCAGAAATAAAAATATGGTTTGCCCTTCATTAAAAGCATTTTATTCCACAATATTGGCAAAGTCCAAGAGAACTGACAATAAGTTGTGTGGGTTCCAGAAATTATCCAATCCCCTACGGAAGGATTGGAATTCGGGAGGGGTAGGGGGTCAATTTACCTGATCTTTTCCATTACAATACTATATTTTCTTTGGAAATTCCAAAGGGGTGGAGGGGTCACTTTTCAACACCCTTCCGTGGAGGGGGAGTATGGATATTTTTTGGAACCACACAATAACGCAAAAATGGAAAAGATAAAAATGCAAAAGTAATTTACATTGCATACATGAAAATGTAACTGTAGCCCCACATCATAAAAACCTGTTTGACTTTGAATGGCTAAAAGGTAATTAAATATTTTTTGGAGCATTATAATAGAAAATTTCTGCCAACAGGTTCTTAAATCCTTAGGTTCGTACAAGCAGGTTTTTTTTACTGTACTGTTAGTTGATCATATCCTGCTTGATGAAAGAAAATATTGGCTTTGACCACATGATGAATTGCTGCATCATTGAAACAGACCTTATCATTCTCTTGGAATGCAAATCAGATGCTAATGCATTTTGATGTATCTATCAGCTCTGTTAAAACAAAGGATGTTGCGCAACTGTAAAATGGAATATTAGACTGCATTTTCTTTCTACCAAGGTTTTTTTATATTTTGTAGCTGCTATAGAGGTGCTGGACCTTCAGAGCTCTAAAAGACCCAAGTCTCTTCACCCCTAAAATATTTGACAATCCTGAGCAAAATATTGATTCCTGTCCCCTAGGGGTGGAATTTATAGAAGGGTGGGGCTCAGGGCAGGGGGCGTATCTCAAAATTTCCCAATAACATGTTATTTTGGAGTAGTTTCTTTATTGGCTTGCATTTGCATTCTAATTTCCCTGTTGCCACAAGTTAGAACATGGCTTAGAACATGGTTTTCAATGAAACTGGCAGGGAGTTTGTGGAATTGCAAGGGATTTTACCAGAGCTAGAAGGGTTTTCACTGGAAGTCAAGGATCTATAATAAATGTCTTCTCCAGAAGTTGTGTGAATCTGGAAAAACGACTGGCACAGCTGTTTTGGAAATAGAATTCAGGAATTTGAGAATCCATGGAGGTAGATATTTATAGTAATGACACTATGGACATCAACTCTTGCTAAAGTCTCAAGATTTTTCACTCCTGTCTCGAACAGCAAAATTTCCCTGAACTGCCATATATTTACTATATATTTCTCCCAGTTTTCTTTCTTGGAAATCTCCCATTAACATTTGTAAATATCGAACTTTTTCTGTGTAGCGCATCGAAGGCATGTTCGATTTCATTATTTTTGTGCGTGAAGCTTATATGAATTGAAATTCCACGTTTTCTGTTAGCAATAATGCTGAAGTACTTTTAAACACAACATTTCCTGCAAATACATCCTCATTTCTTCACTTTTTCTTTCACAATGTGCCGTCACAACTACTGTTGTGACTTTGAGTTTTGTTTCGAGTTACGCCTGTGACGTCACACCCCGCGGACTTTGGCCGACGTCGCTGGAACACCGGCCCAGTTCAAAATGGCGCGATATTCGAAATTTAGAGCTCAAAAGTCATTGTTTATTGTGAAAAAATTGGAAAACAACTGCAGGTATTTGTCATTTAGGTTATTAACAAGTGATTTGTCAGAAAATAGCGGTGGAAACAATTAGATCGTAGCCCCACTTTAACTCTGTTCCTTGCAAATTGCTTTATTGATTTTATGTTTACGACCTACTGTGGCATTGTAGCTCGACATCTGCACAAGCTCTTCTCTTTTTTGTTGTTATAGTTCTCGGCCATAGAGCGGATTTCAAATGTACGTAGAAAGTAAATCAGACCTGCGTTGAGTTAGCGTTGTTATTGGTCGAGAGCAAAGTCTTTCGGCCAATCAAATTGGGAATTAAAACAAAACGCGCCATTACTCAAGTCATGACTAATCGCAAGTCGATTTGATGTTGAATGGCCTCCACTCCTGATTGGCTAGTGGTTTCGTGTTTTGCGTTTCGTTTTTGACACTCACCCCGCTCTTTCTAAAGCAACTGTGTCACACCCGAAAAGTAAATCACCCTATTTGCTTAGAAAGATGCAACATTCAGATGTTCTTACATGTGTAGATGGTGAAGGGTTCATTGCAAGTTATATTCGTCATGAAATAGATTGGAAACGTTGTTGCTGATCCATTTGGTATGTGTTTTCCTAAAGGTGTTAAAATGAAATGGAACCGTCCAATTCTAGAACGGTACGACAGAATTTTCCTTTTTTATTATCAATGTAATGGTATATCATTCTAGTTTACACTGTTAGTAGCGTATCAAAATTCTAAGCTTAACTGTTCTTTTATAGTATAAATTAGCACAAATCGCCCCAAAAATCTAAGTTTGGGATTTTGTTGAGCTAGTGACAGTGTAAATTAGAGGCATCAACCATTGCATTGATAACAAAAAAGTGAAATTCTGTCATGCCGGTTTCGAATAGGAGGGTTCTGTTCTGTTTTGACACCTTTAGGAAACTGCGTTTAAAATGAAATTGCTGCAACTTTCTGAACATATGTCATAATAAGTATTTTGCGAGAAGAGCCCTTTATCACGTTCGTATAAAAAATTCAGAAAGTGTGCCGTCTTCTAAGCAAATAGGGCGATTCACTTTTAGGCTGTGTTTTTGATGAATTATCCATGGGCCACCGTCATGAACAAAAATGATGTTTATTTGTTTTTGCGAAGTAATGGGTTATGGTTTCTTTAAAGTACCACCCACAAGCCAGCCTCGTCGTTCCCTCCCGAGTCAGTCCCATCATACCACGTGACGTTTTCGCGCTTCACACCTACTTCCTTAAGAAAGTTTTCCATTCCAACAACCACTACTAGTAGACCACCAATCACCATTGTAATACCAAGGTAAGTAAATGTGAAAACTCGAAAAGAAACGAAATAATGTGTACCCTCTATATTTATCCAACCAATTCGAAGTCAGTCCCTTACCATGACAATTTCAGCCTTTTTCCCGCTTGGCTCTCCTCTTGTCGAATCTCGCCAATCGCAATTGGACATGCAACTTCTTTCAAGTTCTCCTTCCTTTCCGAGGTAGGAGTCATTGGTAGGCGATAAAGTGTTAATTATTTCGGAAAATAAGTGGAAATAGAGTAAATTGGCCTCTTAAATCTATCCAAGAAATTTTATGCTTTATGCTCCTTGGAAGGATTGGGAAATTTACCTGGCTCGTAAAGTCTATCAGGCCCGCCATATTGGTAAAAAATTCGCAAACAAAAGGCTCCCTGTCGATTTTTTCATCTCTGGAAGCGCCTCCGTCGTCCAATCCATCCATCTCCTCTGTCCATCTCCTCAAAAAGCGAAAACCCAGTTCAAATCGAAAGACTTTTTCCCAAGCCGAAAGTATTATTGAATCGAATAATGGATCAAATATTCCAAGAACCAACTCATTATTGCGCTCTGAGGGGGAGGGGACGCTTGAGCGTCTTTGGCTGTAATGATCCTGGGTAATGTAGGAAACTATTGTAAGTATTGCTTCTAAACAGATATTACAAAACTAAAAAAAGCAAAAACGTACTTTAGAAAAAGGTTACCTGAAAAAGATTGCCTTTGATTCGTGATTTGTGCAATAAATAAGAGTTAGTTATGTGTTGTTTTTCATTACTCAGACTGAAAACCCGTTTCTTTCACATCAATTGTGGTTAGATAGCAGTCGCATCTTCTTATCTTCAGTTTCTTTCGTAATCATCTTTGGTAACATGTTTCCTGTGAGGTAAAACTAGAAAGAAGCTAGAATTGAACGAATATCTATAATCTCCAACACCACTCTTAGCTCACTTCAGTCTGATAAGCTTCTATGTGGAAATGTGTGTGTGGGCCATTGCGGTGTGAGCTTGACATGTGCAACAACAGTTTTACCTTCATATTTCATTTCACAGCAAAAAGTCCAAGACTCCTGGTCCATCGACGGTGATAACAGTTAAGACGACAAAATCTGTGTTTTCAATTCCATCCTCATTCACATCAACTGCTGTTCTTCCTCCACCACCTTCTACGAAAATAACAAAGATTTCAACACCAACCACTGAAATCTCAACACCAACTACCTCGATCTCGACACCAACCACAACCGTATCCACACCGACAACAGGAACCACCTCAACAAAGGTGCCTTCCTCGACTCCAAAGACTTCCATCTCCTCATCCTCATCTACACCGACAACAAACCACCTCAACAAAAAAGCCTTCCTCGACTCCAACGACCTCAATCTCTTCGCCGACGACGACCTCTACGCCAACAACAGTACCGTCCTCGCCAGCAACATTAACCACAATAGTGCCTTCTCCTTCCTCGACAACAACGACGTCCATCTCCTCATCCACACCGAAAACAAGAACCACCTCAACAAAAAAGCCTTCCTCGACTCCAACGACCTCAATCTCTTCGCCGACGACGACCTCTACGCCAACAACGGTACCGTCCTCGTCAGGAACATTAACCACCTCAACAATAGTGCCTCCTCCTTCCTCGACACCAACGACTTCCATCTCCTCATCCACACCAACAACAAGAACCACCTCAACAAAAAAGCCTTCCTCGACTCCAACGACCTCAATCTCTTCGCCGACGACGACCTCTACGCCAACAACGGTACCGTCCTCGTCAGGAACATTAACCACCTCAACAATAGTGCCTCCTCCTTCCTCGACACCAACTACTTCCATCTCCTCATCCACACCAACAACAAGAACCACCTCAACAAAAAAGCCTTCCTCGACTCCAACGACCTCAATCTCTTCGCCGACGACGACCTCTACGCCAACAACGGCAACTTTGACCACGTCAAAAACAACGTCTACCGTCATCTCCATCTCCTCCCAGGCTTCCACGCCGACCACATTCCTAACGACCTCTCCCACGACTTCATTGTCATCATTTGTAACGACTTCATTCACGACAATTACTCCGTCGTCTGCTTCCACAGTTATTCCGACTCCATCTCAATGTAAGTTTTACACGATTTCATAGAACTTTATTTCTTGTTTTTTTTTTTTGTGCTCATCCTGATACCACCGTCTCAGGAACAGTGCGATCTGACAATTTGTGTTCATAAAGTCGAAAAAGTTTAACGTGTGTTACATAAGTATTTGTCTCGTAGAGGTTGCTGTTATCGATGGCAAGATCCCTATAGATCTATGAAAGCAATGATGAACTTTATAAGGGATATTCGCGCACATTGTTATGCTGTCAACACATCTTTTCTCGTCTGCAGCTCTGCCGTGCCCCGTTTGCGTGTACGTAAATAGAGACAATGTTACCAAGTACTATCAGGTAAGATGACGTACGTTGACTCAATGATATTGCATGTAGCACGTGTCACGGGAAAGATACTGGTTCCTTTATGTTCCTGTGTGGTTTTTCTTTCAGATCGGTGACACGTGGACTGATGGTCCTTGCAAGAACATGACTTGCGAGGCTGTAGCTAATCCTTGTTACCCAACAAATACCACTGCTCAAATCAGAGCCGACAGCATCATCTGTCCAGACTGTCCTGCGGTAAGAATACCAACCCCTCTGTGCTGTTTTTCTACCCTCGTTTCACTATTACTGCTTTTAAAACTTTTTACAAAATAGAAGCGCTACATAGCAACTGATGTGGATAAAATTAAATGACGGCTGAGTAATTTTGCACGATGATTGGTAATGTAAAAAATAAGAAGCATTGGTTTAATATTTTTGCGACCTTTCATTTTCCGCTCTGTGTATTTTGCATATTCTTTTTTGCATTTTGCAACAGACTTCATAGTTGTGGCCTTATGCGCAACAGAGCGCGAAGAGGATAGACATTGCTCTGCAATATTGCGGATATCACATCTTATGGTTACAGAGCACCTTTGGGGTACTAGTATCTCATTAAAATGGCTTATTATATGGCAATGATAGTAAGCGCGCTCTGTTTGGGTAACGGGCGGGCGTAACGTTCCGTGATCAAATTTCAAAAATACGATTTTTAGCGAAATTCAGAACAAAGAAAATTTGACACAGTATTTGTCTCTTGTAATACAAATCTAACTTGTAACAAGAGGGAAAAAAAGCTTAGATTTCAGAAATGAACTGTTTACAAAAGGCAAAGCAGAGCCAAAACGTTACTCTAAAGTTACTCACAACAGACATAGAATATGATTTTCTTCTGATGCCATTTCCATTTTGCGTGCGCTCTGCAAGCAAGGTCACAGTTTTCATCGCAAAAAAAACGGCGTTCGTAATCACGTAATCACAATCTGCGCGTCCAAGCTGGCGGCCGCGACTACGAACGGGTGATTTCCGGGATTTTTTTTTTTTTTTTCGCGATGAAAACAACGTCAAAACCTAAACGCCTGTGTGCAAGCTATCTTGTTCTATAAGCGACAGTCGCCAGGGTCTCTTCATTATTACCTTTACATCTAAATTACCGATTTTCTTGCCTACAACAGGGATACCATCGTGCAAGTCCTGCTCCGTCGGAGTGCTGCGGCGAATGTGGTGAGTCTTTGGGTTTCACATGATCATAGTACGCTTAGGCTGCGTCTCAACGAGCCAACGTCGTGCAAAACCAAATTCGTTAAACTGCGAATTCGCCGGATGCGTGTAGACGATAGCCGTATCTGGAAAGAAAAAGTTTCGGATTCAAAATATCCGGATACGTGTGGACGGGGCCTAGTAACGGAAAACGTTAGACGTACAAATAAGACATTACAGGAAAAAAAGAGCTGGGAGAGCAATTTTCTGTTGGGTAGCGGAGTTGCCAAAGGAGCCCCTTTTTCACTGCAATTCATTCACCGTCTCCGTCTCAAACTTGTCGCAGTTTTATTTTCCCAAACAATATTAACAAATGGAAGAAGGGCGGTTTGTCGGTCACTCTAATTCTGTGGAAGACTTCGTTGATAGTCTGGAAAAGAAAAACACAAACTAGACATCAATTAAACTGCTCAAGAAATGTTTGCAGACAAAACACAAAAAAAACGCGAAGCTCATGAGATTCCTGCGAAGGAATTTGGTCAATACATGGCGGATTTTATCCGGTCTGTAAGAAAAAGAGACAGCGGAGAATACGAGCCTGGACTGAAGTCTGAGATGCTTAATTGCCAGTTTTGAGAAATTTCTCAAGTTGAAAAACTGCAACGTCAGTGTCACAACAGTGTCACAAAATGACAAAGAATCTCACTCGAAAGAGCGTCCAGTCAAGGCAACAACAAAAAAATCAGCCAAAAAACAAAAAGTTCGCTAGGGATAGGGAAATTCTTTACGCAAAATCATTGCTACAAGGAATATTACGAATACGGTCGACTCTCGCCTTGCGGACACAAAACCCAGCCTCCCGGCAAAACGTATATAGAAATGACTGAAATTCGCTGCCGTTATTGCGGACACTCGCTATTAGGGAAATACAAAGACTTTCCTGCCCCCAGCACGACATTTCATTGCATTTTTACATATCTTTTAATGTTTTTATATTTTACACTTTCATACTATTTAACAATAAATTATGTCATTTGAGGATATGGCACTCGTATGTTTGACATGCAACAGTGTCCGCAATAATGAGAGGAAAAATGAACACTTGAAATACTATACTAATAATATTTTTTATAGCGCCATTTCCAATGGCGCTTCACACCCATTTACAGAACCTAAAGTTTGAAAGTATTTAGTCAAATCACACTAGTGGTCTATTATCAATGTTGTGTTCTGATTGGTTGAGCTACTAGAAGGCTATAAGTTATAGCCTACTACTAGCGAAAAGTGTCGGATTTGAAAGCCAGAAAATGGAAAATGACCAGAACAAAATCGTTTTTTTGGCAATACAAATTGACCTACTAGTGTGATTTGACTAAAACAATTTTCGGCCTCATGGCCGGCTATTGAGGAACGATAGTTTATATTTATAACGCCAACTCTTACAACGCCACTCTCTTAACACCTGTTAGATGTTTGTAGTGTATTTTTCAGAGTACGAATGGTACAGTACAGACGTTTGTTTTCGTAATAAAATGACCGAATTATCGAAATATTACTCTGCAATCAGGTGTTTTAAACTTTATTTTATGCCCACTCTCTATAATACCAATGAAGTGTAAAATACTAACGCTGCAAATTGTTTTAGTCCAAGACCCGGTAGGCCCGACAACGGTTCCGCCCACGTGTATGGTCAGGCAATTTGGAAAGCAGAAACTTCATGTGGATGGCTGTACGTCCAAAGAGAAGTACAATATCACCGGCTGTGGCGGCTTCTGTAACTCCGCTGCAAACGCAACACACGGCAAGAAAACAGTTAAGCATAACTGTAGGTGCTGCAGTGCCTTGACACACGAAAAGTCGTGGCCTCAATGGAATGCGCAGCTGACAGATCCAAGGATTTCGAGCTCGACTTCTTCATTATAGAAACATGTACATGCCACCAGGTGAAATGTGGCGGTTCCATGGAAGATATCGGGATGAAAAAAGTCAGCAGCCAGTCCGGGGAAGAGATCAAAGAGAAACGCCGGAAGCGCCGTCGCCGTCGTTAGATAGTGAATACCCTGCTGGTAGTTTAGAGGGAAATGAACGGGTTTGTTCGATTACTGAGGAATATCAAATATGTTCTGAAGAATGTAGAAATACGGGAAAGTATTAAATAAAGCGTCATGGCAAGTTATAGCATTTTTTGAAATTTATCCAATTAAATTCCAATACGGAAATGTCCAAATAGTGCTGGATCCTCGAGCATCACCCAAGCCCAGTCCAAACAATTTAGTCCAAACACTAAATTGCTCGGCTTATTATGATGTTGCGTTCACACTCGTCATGTTTCATATATTCAGAACTCAATAACTTTAGAACCCTACATTTTGACGAAGTCAGACGCAAAACACATTGGCAATTGATGCGCTGTTTCACAGGAGGTGCAAATGGACGGAGACAAATTTTGAAACATGTTTTAGCATTAGTTTACTCAATTTAAAGAGTCATTAACTGATTAATGCACCTCTGATACTCCTCTAATGTTTGCCTTTGAGAATTTGCTTCATTGTATATTCCATTGAAATGTGTGTTGGTCATTGAATCGCGAAATCACTCGTGAAAGCGCGCGCTGTTCAGGGCGGATCTAGGTTTTTCTAAAAGGGGGTGCGTTTCTGGTTTGAAGAGCCAGATTTGTCAGCTAGGGCTGCGAAAACCAAGTCTTTAGGACTACAGTTTGCAATTGTAAACCACTTTTTGCATTGTAAAGGGGGTGCGTCGCACCCAACGCACCACCCTTCGATCCGCCACTGCTGTTTTCGAAGCAAAAACAGACGCCATTTCAGGTAAAACCAGTCAAACAAGTCAAGTACGTCCACGATCCTGGACGAGGTTGTGACATTTGTGTGCAGAGGCTACTTCAAAACACAGAGCAAGATAGAAGTGTTACAGAACATCTTCGTGGAATTTGTCGTTGAAGAGCAGAATGATTTGATGACAAATATAGCTTGTAATTTATCGAGCGAAATAACATTGAGTTTTCCTCGCCATAATGTTTCATCCTTGAGTTGAAGATTTTCTTAAAAGATCCTTTGCATTCCACCGACTAATATCCAAAGAATTCAGAAGGCAATACATTCACATAACGTTGGTCTCATTGTTTATACACAACTTCTCTATCTGGAAATAACCGACGAGCAGAATTGGTAGTGGGGGGGACTCCCATATTTTTGGGGCTGGGGTGTTCGTCGGGAACGTTCGATTTTACCCCTAAAAGGTACCAAACATGGCGTCGCTTAGTTGATTTGGACTCCTTAAAGGTACCAACAAGACGTATTTTCCCTCGTAATTTTCTCTCGCATATTTTTTCGAGGGAAAATACGTCTGAAATTCAGGCTATCAAGAATTGTGACTTGCTTGATTTGCTAGAATCGACCTCTAACAGGTACCTATCTGAAAAAAATTTCGAATAGTTTTACCCCTGAAAGGTACCAGAGGCCTGATTTTAAGCCCTAAAAGGTTATACGACGAGCACCCCCGTCTCAAACATGTGGGAGTTGTGGTGCTTCTCCTCCCTTGATTCAAGTTCACGACCGAGAGCAAAACTTCACTTGCAGCCGACTACATTCCACTGCTAGCCATTCACCGGAAAGTCTCGCGTGGCTCCTACTTCTAACTCTTACATCTGTTACATATGGATCGGAATCTTTGTGCAAACAAGGAAACTGCAATGATATGGCTTACAATATTTCATGACTTACCTGAAAGTTGTGACGAGTTTTCCGGCTTCTTTTAAATTTCCATCCAGAAGCCAGTTTGGAAACTCAGCTTAGCTCATTTTAGTTTATGTTTTGCTTTGTCGATCCGTCCGTTAACGCTGTTCTCTACCTTCAAACACGCGCTTTCGATCGCTTGCTACTCTATTTGAAAACTTTGTGCAAAACTCTCCAGGTTTGCCACAATACCGTGTCTTTTTTCATTTATTTTTGTTTTTTTTTCTTTCTTTCTTATAGATAAAGAGAGGCTACGTTTCTCATGAACATCAATAAGGATTTTGATGATTATTTGAGCTTCTTTTTGCGTTCTCGAATACGAATCTACGTGCGTAATTTTCAGCAGTTCTTTTGTTTTCCATATTTAGTTAACATGGCGCGCGTTTTTTTTAGGGAGGGGGGTCATCGATTTTGCTCAATCCCACAACCCTTCGCGGTCGTAGCGAGTAGAGAACCCCTTTCACGCAACGAGGCAATTAATTTAGGGAGATCGTTCCAGCTAAAGATAAAGAACTCGCGACAAAGCATCTACAAGTATAGGATAAAGTTTGAAAATTGCTTTTAGGCGAGAACGCGTTCATCAACATCCGCGTCAAGGTCGAAACAAGGTGGAAAACTCGCAATCGCGGGAAAAATAAAATTTCCATATTTTAGTGTAACAGAGAAAGGATTGGACCCTCGACATTTTACCCTCGATCCACTGTGCTGTCGTTTTGTGGCAAATCCGCGCGGGTTGCCTGTGGTATTCAAATCTCGGTCTCAGGCCCCTCAGCGGGCAACAAAAACAAAATGGCGACCAAGAAAACGATGTTTCTCGAGTATCTGCGAGTTTTGGTAAATTTTCCTGCTTTTTTCGCTAAGATAAGAGGAGAAATACTTACAGACCTTCCAAATAAGGTAAGGAGAAATTCCTAATTGCAACGTCGGCAAATCACAGTTTTTGGCGAAACGTTATGTATAGTTTTTAATATCTTTTATTGTAATAAGCGTATATTATAGTCCATACTTTATGCTTTTATAGTCCATACTTTATGCAACATTGTAAATTACGCAATAAAGTATTAGCACAAATATGAGTATTTAGTATAAAAAGGACGAACCTACTTAAAGATAGCAGAGCTAGCCGAGTTACCACTGTATGCATTGCTACGCGACCTCAAAATTCAATGTTGCGATGGGCGATTGGCGATTTTTAGCTGTCAATCAAACCAAAACATGGATTCGGCTAATTCAGCGGGCCGACACTGATTGCAAAATCGACCAAAATGGTTAAGCTATCCATTGGTTTCCTTGACTCGAAGGTTTAACTTTCTGGTTCAAGATAATTGACATTACAATTTTCTTGCGTAAAATCGCCAATCGCCCAACAGTGAATTTTGAGGTCGCGTAGCAATGCATACAGTGGTAAGCAGCTTCAAGACCATGTTGCCTATAAAATCCTTTGGCAATCGCGGTTTGCAGTCATACGGGGACAAGTACATCAAAAAAGACGACGAGCCTACGCCCTTTTCTAAGGTTTGCCATGGCCTCTTCCTTCAGGAGATCCAATAATCATTAGCGCTGTCCACGTCACACCAACTAAAAACTCGATCAAGCAAATACATTTTCTCCCATTTTCTCAGTTTTCTCTCTAAAGAACAATACAAAATGAATTGGTAACTGTTAGTTCCACTCATTATAGCAGAGCAAGTATGTACTCCTACCCCAGCTCGTATTACGAGCGTGATCCTTCTGAATGGGATTTCAGAGGGATTGTTTGCCTGAGTTTCATGATCTAATTTTAGAATCTGTGCGCAACGCTATTAGACTCACTGACTGACCGAACGACTGACCGACCGACCGAACGACTGACCGACCGAACGACTGACCGACCGACCGACCGACCGACTTACAGACTGACTGACTGACTTACAGACTGAGAGACTGACTGACTGACTTCAATCTATGACTGACAGACCGACCGACTGACCGATGGTCTGGCCTTGCTTGCTTACAGCCAAGTATTTAAAGATTCCTCATCATCCCCGATGTCTTGTTCATATTTTCCAACTTTTTCTTTAGAGTTCCTGGTCAACACGCGAGGGCTCTGAAAATAGGCAAAATATATCAGCATTTCGGACTATGATTCAATTTGCTAAAAGTTGGTGACACTCGAGCTCTATCAGTCTGCATCAACGTGGACGTACCTCCCGGGGTGAGGGTACGTTTTGGGGGTCAAAACATTACCCTTTGGGGTCAGATTATTGATTGATTGCTTTCTCAAACTCATTAATAATTCATCAAGTTTGAACAAAGAAAATCACAACAGTGGAGGAGGGTTTGATACAGGCATCAAGAGTTCCAGACTCGCGGTACGCGAACAATGCATCATTAGTGTTGAACAAGGGAAAAAAGTGAGCAGCTTTGGGCTCACTTTTTTCGTGATAGTTAATTTGCATAGAATTTTAAGATTTTATTCCTTCTTTTTCTCGACATTAAATCATTAGTTTGAGAAGCTATATGAAACACTAGATATAGTTTTTCATCAGGATTTCAAAAACTTCGAAGTCAGTTAAAAAGCTCGGCTTTGTCTTGTTTTTTCAACCCACTTCTCAGTGTTTGGAAATCCTACATCCACGTTTACGCTCTCGACGTTTGGACGTGCTCTGTAATCAAGCGTATTGTTCTCTGCCGTTGCTGTCTTCGTTGCCGTCGTCGCAGCTTAAGTAAGGTCCCTAGCAAACGAGCCCTCGGTTGTGACAAACAATTGACAAATAACCTGATAATTTCCCGGGCCTGGTTTTAGCAGATCCGGAAGGTCCACAGACGGAGCTCTTCTGATATCTCGTGCCAAATGTACAAGGTCTATTCCACTGATACTTTTGGATTTAGCCATAGTGCACTTTGTGGATACGCAGTCTGGAAAGAAGATAACATAAGACAATGAATTTACTGATTTTCTTAACCGGACTAATTTCCACTAGAACCCTCGGAACCCTCGTTTCCTGCGGTATTCTTGAGGGGTCTATGTTGGGACCTCTAATTCATATAATCTTCATTAATGATCTTCCCAGCGTCTCTCCTCCCGTTCATTTCATCCTTTTCGGCGATCACACTGATTTCAATGTCCAATGTCCTAGAAAGGTCTTCCTGCAGAATTTAAGTGCGGCATCATCAAACTGTCCTTCACGAAGCCGTGCTGACCTTCTTTCGTACGCGATAAAATTACCCAGCAACCACCAGCAAGCAGCTTAGATAAGGCTCTTAGTACCTGCATGTTTACGGGACTGGTCACTTTGTGTATCTTTCGCTGCCTTTCCATTGTGTGATACCCTAGGTAATTTTACATTGGAAAACGTGTACAGGAATGGATTGATGGACGAATTGAGTGGAAGTACAAAGACGGCGATCCACACGTACACCTGTTGAAAGAAGGTTTTTATTTGTTAAGCAAGTGATGCATTATCATCATCATTTTCAACAACATCATCATGTTGTCATCAGCAGCCACCACAACAACAACAAATATCAGAACAACAGAAATGCTACTATCCTCATCAAGATCACTATCATCATGACAGAACCGCTAATAGACATTATTATACATTGTACTCACTATCTCGATTCTGATTGGCTAAAAGCGCGCGCTTTACTTTGGAATCGCGCATGCTGATTCTTGAAGAATCAGCTAGCTGATTCTTGATCCTACGCGCGCAATGCATAATGGGACTAGAGCACTTGAACTTTTTCCCTATCTAACAAGGCGCTTGTATAAAGAAATTGCTTGACAGAAAAAAATATTTTTACTCAATCAATGTATAATAAAACAATTATTGAATTCGTTTTTTGTGATTTCCAGAATAAACAATGTGTCGCCAAGTGGAATCAGGCGAGGCCGTAAGGCCTCGCCTGATTCCACTTGTCTCGACATTGTTTATTCTGGAAATCACAAAAACCTCATCCAATAATTGCTTAAAATCAGCTAACGGTGTTTACATCGTGTTGCCACCCATTAATTCAAATCATGTGATGATTGCTTTGGGTGGATACTTGTGTTAGTTCTGCACATACACACGTGCGCTCGGTCGAGTGAGAAAAATGACAATTGAAACCACCCAATTGGTTAGAGTTACCAAGATTGCAGTCAATATCCCACATACATCCCAAAGGCCGCAGACCCGCGGGATGGTATAGAGATTATTACATGGCAAGAACTTGATATCGTTTTTATTCACGAGTTTTCGTGTGTATGACAAGAAAACGAGTGTATGACACGAAAACGAGTGAATAATACGATATAGCCTGAGTATCAGGACCCTCCCCCTCCTCGAAAAAAACAATGAGAGAAGGAGGGGAGAGGGCCTGACACAAATGCATTCAAAAGTTCATGTTCAACATTCAGAATCTGAATGCTGCGCTGATTGGCCAAAAGACAAAGGGACGCGTCACGTGAGTTAAACCGGAAGCGAAACTGGAAGCGTTTGCTCGTTCGAGTACAAGCCGCGATGGAGAGAGGAATCTTTCGGGAACACGAACGCAAAGATTTTAATAAATTCGTCCTTTCAAAAATGGACGAAAGAGAGTTTGAAGATGATGTAGAATCTGGAATACAGTTTTTTCCTGCTATACAAGTATAAGAGGAGCAGACCGCGTGCCTCAAATTCTAGTAGTTTTGCCAACTGCTTTTGACAAACGCTAATTAATATCAACACCGATGCTGTACGCTAGCTTCTGGCTTTAGAAAGATGGAGAGAAGACCCTTGCGAGTATCGTTACTAGGCCCGAAAGCATCAAGTCGTGCTAAAAGCGTAGGGAATTTCAACGGCATCCCTCGAAGATCAACGATAACAAAGAAATCCTGCTCGGCAGCGCTAAATTTTCTCCTAGCTCAGGCTAAATTGTTCCCGCAGGATTCGGCAGCTTTCGCTAGAAAAAAACGGTCCTTTGAGTTCGTGATAAGCTTATGCAGTTCTGTAGTAGAAATTTCCTTGCGGAATTCCTGCACACATCGAGACCCGCTCGCCGAAGTTCCCACGCAGTCCACACGGCACCTACAAAACCTGGATCACGGATCGTCGGATCGGATCGGATCGTCGGATCGGATCGGATCATCGGATCGGATCGGATCATCGGATCGGATTATTTTCACTTATATGTAGTAATCAATATAAAATTCGATACATCTTCATCGATGACGTCATTAAAACTAGAAAATTTAATATCTACAGAAGGGAACATTCCAACTTGGAGAGTTGTCTCCAAGCCAAGGGGACAACCCCCTATCATGTGATATGACGTCGTCAAAACCTAGAAAATATAATATCTTGACAACAATCAAACGTTTTTAACGACTAATAGAAGTTCTAAAATTGGAGAGATTTTAGTTTTGGCTTGGAGACAACTTCCCCCAAGTTTGCCAATATGGAGACAACTTCCCCCAAGTTTGCCAATATCATGTCAGATACTGTTGTTGTTTTTTTGTTTTAAGGTTGTTATACATGACATCATATCACGTGACAGGCGTTTATAGCCCCTTGGCTTGAAGACAACTTTCCCTAGTTTGGACTTCTGTTAGAATGTTCCCTTGTCGAGATATTACATTATCTAGTTTATATGACGTCATCAATAACGGTCATTGGTGACGTCATACAACGGTGACGTCATACAACGTTTCCCATCCCATGATCATCGACGATCCGATCCGATGATCCGATCCGATCCGACGATCCGTGATCCTGGTTTTGTAGGTGTCGCAGTCCACACTTTCAAGCAGGTTTCCCGCCAAAATAACCGACCGAGCTCCAAGCCTTCCAGATACTTTTGTTGGAGAAAATAAGTGTACTGATCAGGATTTGAGCCATATTTTTAAAATAATTATTAAAATTATTAAAATAAGCTTGATCTTTTACAAACGAAAGAAACAAGCAAGCTCGACTGTTTTGGTTTTGGTACAGGGAAACGTACTTGAGCGAGACAATAGGCGATGACAGCTGACGACAATTTTTGATATGATTTTGACAGCCGCCTTGAAGGGGGCAGAAGGCGCCGCGACAAGTGATTGTGTCAGGCGTAATTCTATTTTTCCTCTCTCATTTTCTCACAGAAAAATAAATTCCGCCTGATACTCAGGCTAAATACGATATCAAGCTCTTGCCAAGTCATAATTTGTTTATTATATACTCTGAGTCTGATAAAATAGCAAAAAAAAGAAGAAAAATTGCATTTTATTCGTGCCGTGAATGATATCGTATCATTCACTGATACGATTTTTATTCACTGGTGTTATCATATGGTATCTGGTCACAGTATATAATAATTTCGTTTATACCACGCCCCGAACGCTACTACTTCAAGTTGCATAACGTTGGTAGCAACACGGAGGGAACTACTCCAAGCTGCAGAAACTAGAGGCAAGTTTGAAGTATTTTTGCGTTGGTAGTTCTCTTTAATTTGGTATGTAAACCTGGACATGAATTTGATCTGTGTTTTCAGGTTTACCTCCTTGAACACGCTCTACAAGCAAGGAAATCAAGCAAGCACTCGGCCGAACTACCGCCCCCGATGGTTCAAACGAAGGAATTCTTGGATATGACATTTTGTGGTGTGAGACGGTCATCAATGGGATTCGAATAAGGAATAATAATCAAAAGAGCAGTAAGGGAAGTAGAAAGATAGACAGACTTCAAGATAGACAGACTTTTTCGTTTATTGAATTTTGCCGGGAAATGTGTATGGATTTGAAGTCACTGGGTAAATGTGGGGTGCCCAGTTCCGTACCACTTCAACTTTAAATTAAATTACTCTTAAATTATCTTTTTAGCTGTGACGCCATTTTACATTATTTTTACTAGGAAGAATCCAATTTATCATTGTTATAATCAACAAGGAACTGACTCCAACATTTTAAATTTTTCCGAGTTAAAGGCATATTTTTCAGAGCAACTCGCGTTACCAGTTCCGAGCCACCGCGTACCAGTTCCGTGCCACTTACAACTTTGCAATTTGCTTATGATTTAAGAATCATTTTAAGTAATAATTGAGACAAAAATTATATCCTTGCCTTCTGGTTGCTTTTTTTATTCTATTAACAGAATTTTAACTTCACAATACGGCAGCTGAATTCTTTAAAATAAACCATTTACGAGTTTTGCTTGTCTGTCGACAAAATATCATTCAAACTTAAGTCAATTAGTAAATAGTATCAAACGTCCCTTTATTGTAACAGATAATTGCGCCAGAAATGATGTTTTGGCGAGAAAAAAGATAATGTGGGATGCAATCTTTAGCAGAATCTCACACTTCCCTGGAAGAACACACGTGAACGTAAAATACTGACAGAAAGAAACGCTCACGGAAATTAACCCACTCTGGCATGGATCACTGGCGGAGAATTCTGAAGCTGTTAACTCCTGTTTACTATTTTTTATTTTTATCCAACCCTTTTAAAATACTTATCTTTACCAAACAGCTTTTGTTTGGTAAAATAAGCTGCAAATATTTTGAAATCCTGGCCTAAAAAAGTCCAGCCTCTCAATTATAGTATTACGTAATTTTCATCACGTTACGATTGAATGAAAGAGAGGGTTTATATTTAAACAAATAACTGAGTTTCGTCTTAAAAACTATAATTGTCGCTTAATAAAATCAAACCTTATTGAATACTGATTGATCAAGAAATCATGTAATTTAGAACTCACACAAATATACTCTTTCTGTGACCTCAAATTTGTGTAAACAGGAGAAACTAGAGAACTTGCGCGAGGTGGCACGGAACTGGTACCACTACTAAAAAATCGCACATAAACTAAAAGCAACAGAAGATTAAAACCACTGCATCAAGCGAGAAAAAATATCAGATAACGTCGCTTTGACCCGTAACTGTAGCAAAATTGGACATGGGTCAGAATTGCTATACAATCAGGGACATCTGACCGCCTCATTAACTCTAACTGATTAAAATTCATGTTCTACCTAAAAGGCATCTGATTGGCCGCCGGTTTGATGGCTCCCTGGGGGCAGTCAATGAATCGTAACCTCGGATAAGACTCGGTTACTCCGAAAAACCTCCGAAAATCTAGATCTGTTCGAGAAAGTGTCAATCAAGAAAAATGATTGACAGGAGGTTTTCCTGCTTGCCATTTGACCGGTTAGAGAGAAATCCAAGTTATGCAAACTTCCCTTTTGGCTACTGAAAAGTTTTAAGCGCATCTATAAACATGGTAAAACATAAAAAACCGCGAAGAACAAGATTCAGTGTTAAATACTGTGCGCTAGCGCGAATGAACGCCGCAGATACAGTAAAGCAAGTCCCGGAGTATGTTTAGTTCAAATACACATGCGTTATGAGTTCGAAGAACAAAATGCCGGCAAAGACGCTTAAAACTGTCGTTATTTTCAAAAGCGCACTTGACTGGGCAAAACATGTAAAACTGCGTAAATTGGTGTGATCAACAATAGTTCATACGTTTGCAAAGAGTCTGCTTGTTTGCGCGATCAATTTAGTGTCGTTTCTTACCTGAAGAACCCTTGCAGTCTATCGTCTGTTATGCTTGAACGATGGTCGGAAATAGAAGGGTGCAACATTTTCGCGACGCCATTGCTTAAATTCACCTCAAATCCTTTATAGTCGTAGCTAACACGAACGATGGTTGCATACTAAAGATATTTCTCTTATGACTGTGTCGTGCTTGCATTAATTAAGAACTCAAAGAAATTGAGAAACAAAAGACGGAAAAAAGAGAGCGCGGAGAACAAAAGGGTGCATTGTCTCTTCTAGAACCGCTAAATCTCACACCTCAGGCTCTCAAATCTCTCGTCTCTTTTTTTGCAGAGGAATCTATCCCTAGCACATTTTCTCCTACAAAATTAAAGCTTATTACTTTCAGATGTATAATTCTTCTAAGGAGTTCTAAGGAGTTCAGATTTTTTTTCCAAATGTGGCTTAGAAACAGCGAAACTTGTTGAGGCCATTGAACATCTTTACCGCTATTTTGCTCTTCTGCTCACTCGAAATCTCAGGCTTTACATGGCGTAAACATTCCCTGCCACTAAGTATTTTATATCAAATTGCTTGTTTAACTCAGATTTCTAATGTGCACATTCTACTGATGCGATTTTAAACGCGGCGTGGAAAACAGCGAATGTTTAAGGGGCTTTACCGCCATTTCCTTTTTCCGCGTCGCAAACTCTCACTGCTTCTGTTTAATACGAAGCGTTTTGTATCAAACTAAAGCTTGCTTCGCTCGTGTTTTTGTAATTTCTCTAACTATTGTTGATGCGCCTCATAAGAAGAACTGGAAATGGCGAAAGACTTGTATTACTGCGAACTTCACAAATGATCCGACAGCTTCATTATAACCATGATCTACCCTTTCCTAAGTTTAGTGAATAACTCATTTTGCGGTATCTTTAAAACGAATCCTTAAAAACCCGCCAGTAAATCGACGAAGATAAACTAGGAATTTATAGGTGGCGCCTATTTCGATCAGAGTTTCGAGGGTGGAGCTTAAGAAGTTGGTTTCTCCCACGGGAGTAAATATGGCCATGAATCGAGCTATCCGATATGAATACGAAGCAGCTTAATTTTCCGTCGAGATGCATATCAATTAGGGAATTAGCTTATTACTGCTAAACAAACTAACTTGCGCACTCGGCGTAAAACTTCCAAGTTCCAACTTTGGTCTTATAATTGAATATACAGCAAGAAGAAGCCTTTACCGGCGTTACATTTTTCGAAGTTTATTGAAAGTTTTGCACAAATCTACTTTGAAACTACGATCTCACACAAAATGGGCTCAAAAATACACGAACTTTGAAATCAACTGCGCAGTCCAATTTTTTATCAAATGCTAAACGGAAGATATAGATTTGTAGATCATCGTTTCGGCTATCGAAATCCGCCGTTACATTTTTTAGTTAGACACTAGATTTTGAGAAAATGTTTACTTTACCCATCGAAGTGAGCTGTTTTCACGCGTTTCCTTTGTATTTCACGAGCATTGAATCGAAGTTCGCGGGCACAGAGCGTGAGATAATTCGATATGCATATCATTTGCATATCGACATGTCCACTCATTCTGCCCCATGAGTATTTCGTACAAGATATGTGACTTTTACACTTCACTTTCGAGACGAGGTCAGTTCACTGTGCAGTGAAAACTGCAAATTTTAGCGGAGCTCCTGCGCGGCCGAAGGCCCGCGCAAGCGGAGCACCATACCTAAGGAAAAAACGTATAGAATACTATCGAGTTGATTTTTGAACGTCACGGGCATTATGGATCATTTTGATGACGTCATTGATGACGTAAGGGCATGTGACCTTGGTATAGAGTTCCTCTTATGGTCTTTGAAAGTTTGTCCAAGTTTGGCTTCTATAGAAGCTACCCTTCGGGAGATATGATTTTTTCTTTTTTTTTCTGGTATTAAACCTTATAGCGTACGCCGTCCGTCCGTCGTCCGTGTACACATGGGAACCCTGTGGTATGCAAAGAAAAATTATATCTCCTCAAGGGAACACGCTAAGACAACCATACTTGGCATATTTTGTCTATGCCACAAGGGGGGTGCTGTAACCCGGACACGTGATGTGACGTCATCGATGACGTCATCAGTGATTGAAAAATGAATATCTCGTGAAGGGAAGACTCTAGGACAACCAAACTTTGGCAGTGTAGTCTAGGTCACCAGGTGAGCGAAATGAAGTGGTCACGTGATATGACGTCATCGATGACGTCATCTATGCTTCAAAAATGAATATCTCATGAAAGGAAGACTCTAAAACAACCAAACTTGGGTAGTGTAGTCTAGGCCACCAGATGAGCGAAATGAGGAGGTCACGTGATGTGACGTCATCGATGACGTCATCTATGCTTAAAAAATGAATATCACGTGAAGGGAAGACTCTAAAACAACCAAACTTGGGTAGTGTAGTCTAGACCACCAGATGAGCGAAATGAAGTGGTCACGTAATATGACGTCATCGATGACGTCATCTATGCTTGAAAAATTAACATCTCGTGAAGGGAAGACTGTAAAACAACCAAACTTGGGTAGTGTAGTCTAGACCACCAGATGAGCGAAATGAAGTGGTCACGTGATATGACGTCATCGATGACGTCATCTATGCTTAAAAAATGAATATCACGTGAAGGGAAGACTCTAAAACAACCAAACTTGTGTAGTGTAGTCTAGACCACCGATGAGCGAAATGAAGTGGTCACGTGATATGACGTCATCGATGACGTCATCTATGCTTGAAAAATTAACATCTCGTGAAGGGAAGACTCTAAAAGAACCAAACCTGGGTAGTGTAGTCTAGGCCACCAGATGAGCGAAATGAAGTGGTCACGTGATATGACGTCATCGATGACGTCATCTATGCTTGAAAAATTAATATCTCGTGAAGGGAAGACTCTAAAGCAACCATATAAACCATGTACACATGGAATCCCTTTCATTCACATAGAACATTTTATAACCAGGAGCTCCGCTTTTAGCCAGTGGCTAAATCTATATATTAGTAATGAGAACGAGACCTGCTTCTAAGTAATTGGGCTTTCTTAACAAACCGTTTGGTGATACAGCCCGTTATTTCTAAAAGTCAAATAGTCACACTTTGTTTATATATTCTTAGTTTGTTCAAATTCGCAATACTCATGGTGAAAAGAGAGATTAGTTTTTATGTGGCACGGAACTGGTACTGGCACGGAACTGGGCAACCCACTGTATTGAAGAGGTCATTATGACGTAATAGGTCAATTCTTGGTTTTCTACCAATCTCTAGAGAAACATGAGTGTAGGTTGACTCATGAGAAATTGCTCGCTACGTCGTCCCTGTTCGTTAACTCTAGGGACCATTACCTGCTTGGTTGGGTCGTGGAAGACTCCAGTCAAAGAAAGAATACCAATGACAATAACTGGCATCCAACACAGGAAGTCTGTTAGTATGATAAAGACAAGTTTTCGCGCCATCTGAGACTCTCGGCGCATGGCGGTGGAACGAACTGCCGCGGTGGATCGCTTGACCTCAATAAATATGGCGATGTACGCAATCAACATGAACATAAACGCGACGAAGTTGAGACCAACGAATATTGCCACCGAGTACTCCCAACCTGCAGAAAGACATATACTGATAACGTAACCTAGTTTTCGAGGGTTATATGGAGTGTGGTGAAGTGGACAAGCTCTGCGGCTGAAAGACTGAGACAGTCAAAGTGCTTTCGGTATTGATAACCCTCTTTGGGATGATGTCAAACCAACGGTTTTATAAGTATCCAGTTAAGGGCGGTGGGTACCCGAGACCCACCACTTCTTTCAATTTTCTTAACAATCGGATTTTCGACTGCCGATATCTCGTGAAATAATTTATGAATCATGGCGAAAACCATTGTGCTCTACATGAAGAGAACAACACATTTCTGCAATAATGTCGGGTATCCCTGATTTGTGCTTCGAGAAAAAAACTACTGAATACTTGGGGGGGGGGGGGGGGCAGTCGATGTCACCATCCCTGGAAACCTATCGACTACCGTTGTTTTGACCTCCAGCGTAAGATTAGATGTAGCCGCAATAACTGTACAGCTATGTAATGAAAAAAGATACAGAGTAATATAGGTACGATACACAAATTTGTAACGCTCTAACCTCACCTCCAGTCGATCGCTTGAGAGTTGTAGGGCAAGACAAACAGCTGAACGGCCGTAAAATCCAAACTTCCCTCTTTGGTCATAAAATACCCGATGCCAGTGACGGGCAAGATGGCGACCAAGAGTCCGATAAACCAGGCGCCGATACACAGCACAACCGCCTGTTTGTGAGAAATTCGACTAACTTTGAAAGGAAACACGATACAGATAAGCCTATCTGCGGTGATAATAGTTAACATGAGCACAGAGACTTCGCTAGAAGTCATGGACAGTACGCCCGCAGCCTGGCAACCGAACCCGTAACGCCAGTCGATGTCGTGCATGAAGTACTCTCCTTTCCATTTGATATCCATAATAGCGATGATCAGTAGGTAGACGCCCATCAGGAGGTCCGCTAAAGCGAGATTTGTAAGGAGGAGAGAATGCACACGATTTGCTTCGTTGTTGTACAACCGCCATAAAATTACTAACAGGTTTCCCAGAAATGCCATAAGACCAAGCAACCACACAGAGACACGGATGTAGACGTTCTTCATTAGATCATCACAGCTTGAGAATTCGTTGATTGGCGAGTCGCATTCCAAGGCACCGATAGCCTTGATGGCGTAACAGCAGTAGATAAACTGATCTGTTTTTCCTGGTGGTTATAAAACAAGTAAATGAATACATAAATAGGCCACTTGCCCTAACTGGGTCACGTGACCACAACTACCTCTTAACGAGACCGTTTGTGAAAATCAATTCCAGAAATACAAATAACTAATTGAAATAGTCAGAAAGTGAAGTTTCAGCATAAAATCTCTAACCTGGAGCAAATGACAGCGAGTTGAATTTTACTCAGAAGTTGGATTTGGGTCACGTGACCCAGTTAGTGCAAGTGGCCTATTGGACCAAAGGACGTGATCTTTGTTCCATCAGCCAATCAGATTGCACAGGGAGAACAAATGATTGGTTGGACCTTGAATGTACAGATTCCGATTGGCTAAGTGTATTTACACACTTTGAATAACTTTTCCACGCTCTTCTTAAAATCCGCTCCAACGTTTCGATCATGCTTGAGTGGGTAAGAGCTTGCATGCGCAGTACGTTTTGCAAAATATGTTCCGATGTGTCCGTCATTTCGGCAAACGCAAACGTAAATATTTTGCTAATGAGGACAAATTTCCATTTCTTTTCTGTGAGAAAAATTGAGGTATCCAAAAGGTTGGGCGAGTATTGAAATAATGCCAGATGATATGTCTACCCCTAGTATTCATGTGAATGCAAGTTTGATTGTAAAACTGGACGGTAGGTTTTACAATTCTGTAGCTAAACCTTTTCGTGAAAGGGGCCGGGGACTTTTCTGGTATAGATAGCTATCGGCATAGGAGTTTACTTACAGATACTTCAGTCGTCGAAGATCACTGAAGGTGTCATATGATACGTCAAACAACTGGTTCCCGCTCAGATTTCTGGTGAAATTAAATTGTAGCTTATTACTTTTTACTCGTTCAGGAAGTACGAAGTACAGATGAAGGATAATTAAAATGGAAGGCTTTCCTGTTATGTGTTAGCAGAAGGCTCGCTGTGCATCTTGGGCAACCATTTCGGTGAGCTGTTAAATCTAGTAATGCCAGCAATACATCATGGGATTTATCAGTAAAGATTGATGGAGCGATTCATGGGACTCAACAGTTCAGTAACTTCTGCGGTTGGTTTCGACTGATTTCAGTACATAGAATTGCTCTCTTTGTGCCATTTTGCATTTGCTCGAGAACTTACAGCGCACACAAACGCCATAAACGTGAATAGGTTCACTAGCGACACGCGCGATTTTTTGGCGCCAAAACCAAAGGGAGATCAATGCCCTATTTTGTTAGGAAATATCAGCTATTTTTGAGCCCCTGTTAGGAGTTATGTGGCATTTTCTTCATATAAAATTGTATTCGTGAAGTTTTCACGGGTGCCCGTCCAGACTAACGCGTTTTCCGTCTACATTAATGCGTTTTGTCTGAATTCGTATAAGTTTTGATACGTTTAGGCCTTCCGTCCACACTAACACGCTGATCGTTTTCATCGAATCCGTATCAATTTGAAAATGGATAAAACGAATCCGTATACATATCACATGATATCATGTTAGTGTGGACGGTCGAGAACGTATCAAAATAAAAACGATGACGTCAACTGTAGCACGTGATTGGAGATTTGAGAAACCGAAAATACCGCGACGCACCTCCTTTTAAGCATGCGTTTTCAGCGTTTAGTGTGAACGGCTGAAAACGCTTAGAAAACGGTAGTGTGGACGCGTATCAATCGACGTGTTTTTCGGTGAAACGAATCAGGATACTTTTGAAACGCGTTAGTGTGGACAGGACATGACCTAAGCAATGTAGTATAACTTAGGTAAAGTCTTTTTATTTCAGACTACTTACAGAGTCTCGAGTGACTGTAATCCCTTGAAGCTGCTTTTTCTCAGAGTTTTAAGTTTGTTGTTGCCAAGTTTTCTAAACAAATGATAAACCAGTCAGCTGTAGAAAAGTAAACAGTAAACCCAGTTAAATTAGTTCAATATGCACTTTGTATACTTACAAATCCTTTAGTCTGGAAAGTGATGAAAATACTCCATCTGGCAGCGAAGATATCAAGTTGTTGTGAAGGTACCTGTCAAATAATGTGTTATATATTTACTAAATAAACCCCTTCTGGCGGCTGTAATATCGGCGGATAATGTCCAAGGATGAGAAATGGTACGAAAAGTGAACAGTTGGCCGAGAAGCAGAGCTTCGAGGGCAACTGTGAAATTTTGAGGACCATTTTTCATCTGCGGACATTATCCGCCGATATTGCAACAAGCCAAGAAGGGGTTTATTTATTTTATATCCCAGCGACTTCACTGAAAAACAACTTTCTTACCATTGAAAACGTTCACAGCGCATTAAGTTGACTTTTTTGTGTTTCCGGCGTCGCCTAAGCCACCAATTTCCGCATTTCATCAATATTCTTAGAGAAAACCCTTGGTTGCTTGTTTTCCATTATTTTTTCAACAAAAAATATCCAGGACAGATATCACGTCCGACGGACAATATTTACTAAATAAACCCCTTCTGGCGGCTGTAATATCGGCGGATAATGTCCAAGGATGAAAAATGGTACGAAAATGAACAGTTAGCCGAGAAGCGAAGCTTCGAGGGCAACTGTGAAATTTTGAGGACCATTTTTCATCCGCGGACATTATCCGCCGATCACTGGGATATAACTTATCATATACCTCGTTCAAACAGGTCCATATAAACTGGTCTTTTGATACTCACAAGTGCTTAATGTTTGGTGTGTAGCTGAATACGTAAGGGTCAAGCCGCTGGATTCTGTTGGACCATAGGCTTCTGAAATGAACAAGTTTAGTATTCATTAATTTTAACAAATAGAAGTCCTGAACAGAATTCACTTTGAACTTACAAGACCTCTAAATTGGACAGCCCCTTGAAGATATCCCTCTGCACAGACGACAGCAGATTTCGTGATAATTCTCTGCAATCAACAAGATCATGTTCACAATAGATCTATAACGACGCAAAGTATAATGGGGCTGTCTTACATCTGTATTGACCTTGCATTTGGCAAAACATTTTATTGATATTGTGTTCCGTATAATTAAACGCTTCTATGCCCAAAGCAACAGGATTTTTGCAGTTTTAAGGCCAGGTCAGAGCCTATCCCTTCGCAAAGTACGCTACAATAATCGAAGTAGGTTTGGACAAAGGACAAATACATTGTTCGAAGAGTGGAGGGAGAGACGTGTCTTCATCAGGGCTTCATCTTTATTTACTCCTAGCGATTTTGCTGAGCTTACTCTCGGACACACCCCCCCCCCCCCCCCAAATTGTAAATGACAGCAAGACACACGAGAAGACCTTTGCCGCGACCCCCCAATAAACACTGAATAAAAAGTTCAGTTTTTGTCGTGTTAAACCTGTTTGCCAAAAGTATATTTTCTAAATCTCAAATCATTTTAACTTTAATTTAAAACACGGATGAACCAGCAACTGTTAGTGACGGACCATTATTTTTCTGAGGAAGGGGCGGAAAATGTTTCCTTGCAAACAATTTATTTTAAGAGGATGTAGCGGCAAACAATTTTTTTTAGGGTAGCGGTCTTTCTGCAAACAATTAATTACTTTATTGAAACGCGGCTTGAAAACGTTTATTTAGAAAGCCTGCGAGTATCAGGCACAAAACAACTGAAAGAATCATAAAAATTGCCTGCTTGAATCGAGACTGTTTTAAGATTATAAATATCGCCAACCCAAAATCCGTAACCCAACGTCCGTAAATCGAGAGAACCTGTGGCGCGTCTCTCCCTCTCCTGAGGAACTCAACACTTGTAAACAAATCGAAGCGCGCCGCGGGTAAAATATCCCCTGGATTAACGGATGTTCGCCGAAGAATCTCAGTCAGTGTTTCTTTGGCTTTTGAGAAAATGAAGTTTCGACAACGGAGCCTTGGGGAGGCATGTGCCCCCAGCGAGAAATTTTGAATTTAGTGTCCCCCCCCACTCCTTTTCAGAAAAATAATGGTCCGCCCTTTAGGCTGGTGTCATCTGCAAACAGGGGATGTGTCTCAAAGCAAGCAGGTAGATCGCGAATTTGTAGTGCCATATAGGATACGAAAGGAAAGCACACACTAAATACTTACAAGTCTCGTAGATCTCTGAGCTGATTAAAAATAGAAGTTGGAAGTTCCTTGATAAAATTTGAACTTAGTTTTCTGAAAAGAAAAAGGAAGTTTATTTATAAAGAGAGAGGGGGAGAGGGAGAGAGAGCGGGGAGGAGGGAAGAAAGACAATACCCAGGGACAATACACCAAACAATTGTATAATTTCAATCTCTGCGAGGTCTGGATCTTGCCATCGCCTTCCCTCCCTCAACAATGCTGTTTAATCGTCAGATCGATGGTAATACCGAGAGAATTCATCTCGCTGATATCAAATTTGAACGAGGAGGGGGGCGAGAATCCTGCGTGCTCGCCACAGCTTATGTTAGGATTGAATGCCATTTAACCGGTCCAAGCATTGACAAAGATAACTGATCTCCAGAGATTTGACCCCAATCCGTGATAGTTAGGTCCCGGATTGACAAATTTGTGTGTAAACGGGAAAAACGTCTCCGTTGACAAATGATACCGGATTTGTCATGTATCCGGGACAATTTGCCTTATTGGTGGTTTTCACGTGACGTCATCAAAATGCTAACTTCTAAACTAAACCCTCTACGGAAATGCACTTTTAATGTTGATAATACCTCTACCGAAGGAGTCGTCACACCAAATTTTAGTACTTTCTGCCACGTAGTTCCGGAGATATCGCTAGAGCTATTTATGTCCCCGCAATACCATCCACATATTCTAAGATGTCATGTTTCACTCAATTTGCTTAGTTTTTTACAATCTAGACAAACTAGAGTGTTTTTAAATGTTCATATAATACCATTCCGACAAGATTCGTGTTGATAAGATCCGTTAAATAGCCATTTTGGAGATCTGGTAATTTGGCCGCCATGTTGGTGCTCATCTGCTTGGGCACCAACATGGCGGCTCCATACATTTACTGTACAAAATTGAGCGAATTCATTTCCGTATATTTGGCTCGGAAAACACTCAATCAGCCTCAAATTTACCCAGGAAACATGTTTTATGTTCTCTTGATGGTTCTGTTGAGTACCCAGCATTTCAAAGTATATTTGAGGAGATAAATTAAGTCACGTGACAGCTGAAAAGAGTAAATAAGCTGCGACAAATTTGCATACACGTCACGACAAGTATGTAAGAAGTCAATTTAGTATTTTGACTTACGCAGCCTTTCCTATTGCATTACTTACAGAGTTTTCCAGTGAAGATGTATTCCAGAATGAATCGTGGTAAACATGGTGGATTTTGTTATTACTTAAGTCGCTGGCAGGGAAAGAAAAAATCAATATAAAAGGCGGTCGATACAAGCTTGTATCAGACCTGTAAGATGACGAACATGAAACCATCACACATAAATAACATGAATAAATTATCCCTCATGTTTGGCGACATTAGCTGTTGACTCTTGTTTCAACTCATACATACACACACATGCTCAGTCACTGTTAAACGTTTCCTTTGATATCTCAAAAGTTAATTTTCTTATATCAGACGAATCAGCTCAGTGGAAATCACTGCTTGCAGGGTACTCTGTGGTTGCATGTGATTTAGAACATTAATTTGCGGGAAGGGCTTTCCTAGTGCCGCTGAAATCATCAACAAAACAACAACCGTCCAATTAAATTTCAATTTCAGCAACTTAAGATTTAAAAAATCAATGAACCCATTTAGCTAGAAAAGGCTTCGAGGTAATATGAGATTATATTTATCGTTCTGGCAGGAAGAGAAAGTGATTTAGTGCAGCAAAAAATCAGCCATCAATACAACGCTCTCTACGATGCGAGAGGCAAAGACTCATGCTAAAGTTATACTCACACATAAAGGAGATAGGGAAGATCGCTAATTGCCATATTTTGAAGTTTGTTATTTGGTTTTGTTGGAACATTCTAAAAAGAAAAGAAATTAATTCAATGAAATGAGTTTTAAGCGCAGCTTTTGATAACAGAAAGATGCTGTCGCCCCCATTGATACGGTTTTTGTAAAAAAAATATATTCCTTAGTATAGTTTCCCTGACGTCAGACTGTGTTCGCCTTGACAATATAATGCACAAGTTGACTTCTTGACTGATTATCCACTTCCTTTACCAGAGCTAAATTCGATGAAACAGAAAAAGTCAAACACAACCTTCACTCACAACGCTACTGTCTGGTAGGGCAGTTCTACTGGCAAAGTATTCAGACTATTCTTGTATTTCCCTCTGACAAGGATCTTGCTGCCGCTTCCCCAGGAATCCCGCCCACTGAGGTCCGTGCATGCGCAGTCTGAAGGGCAGCCTATAAGGAAACCATACATTCTCTTACCCAGAGCTCCCCGGCTCGTCTCCTCGCGGGGGAGGCTCTGGTGACAGCCACTGACGCATGCGCGAGATTTGATACAGAGCCGTTGAGAGAAAGGTCTTTCTGCGCATGCACCAATGTTCAAAACCAGCAAATCAGCAAAGGTCCTTAATGGATGTCCCCAGAGCCTCCCCTGCCAGCAGACGAGCCGGGGAGCTCTGGGTACGAGAATGACAGACCTTGTATTGTTCTCTTTCGTTGATCAAATAAGAAAGGTGGCAAACATTTTGTGCGAGCCAGCAAGAATTTTTAGTTTTATCACCTGGTGTTATAAAATATGCCATTAACGTGAGATACTTTCGTGTCATCTGTATTATCCATCTTTCCAGCTATAATTTTGATAGTTCAAATACAATTAAGGAGCCTGTGTCAGCCGCCATTTTGACAGCATAGCAACACACCAAGTCGGAGAAAGCACATCCATTTCCATCGGCTGATTTAGAGCAATGTTCTCGATACACCGATTCGAAGTAATTTGATGTAGTTGATTTACTTGTCTGATTGGAAAGCTTTTTGAACTGTTGGAAGAAACCTTTGAAAAACTAGTCAACAAAAACATTTGAAGTTCGTACATTGCTCAGAAGAAACGTTACAGGGTAATGAAATCTCGAAATTTTACAGAGGTTTGTATGACTAAGGGCCACAGGCTCATAACTCCTAAACAGTCTACAACCCCTAAATTTGGCAATTTGACTACTCTCAGAGAGATCTCTCATCGGTTCAAAAAGTTTTCCAATCAGACAAATACAGAATTACCTCGAATCGGTCTATTGAATTCGGTAAATCAAATCTGAAACTTTGTTTTTAGATGTTTATTAAGAGATTTCTACACTAATTCGTTTTCTAATATCAAACTAAAAGAAGGAGTGACTGACACGGGCTCTTTAAAGAGCCTCTGTCAGCCTCCATTTTGTCAGCCTAGCAACATACCGAGACAGAGAAAGCATCCATTTCCATCGGCTGATTTAGGGGTGTAGTGCAATATTTTCGATTGAATTCGATAAATGAATAATACAACTTTGTTTTTAGAAGACTATTTCAAGATTTCAACACGTAATTCGTTGTCTGATATCGACTGAAAACAATAACAAAGGAGTGGCTGACAAGGGCTCTTTAATGTGATGAATGAGCACAGAATAGCAGTTAATTTAACAAACTAACAACAAACGTCTTGTTGGCCTACTCACCCTCTGGGCTAGTACAGCTGTTGTCTTTGTCGCTCTCCCCTTGGTGGCGAGAATAGAACAGATTATCATTCAGGTCCAAGTCGGACGTATCAATGCATTACACACATAGACGAGTAGTACGCCTGTCTGTATCAGCCTCCTAATCCCATCCCTTTATTCCACTTTTATGGCAGCTATTGATTCTTTAAAGAGGATTATGAGGTTTTCCCACAACAAAGCACGCAGAAAGCGAGATCTAAACAGTAGATTGTCGAACTTGTATGCAAGCTAAGCATACAGTTGGCTTCATGAGAGACTTGTATGAACGACTTATAGACGAGTTCACGCCTCAACTGCATCATGGGTAATCAGGGCAAGATGGCGAAAATAATCCGAACCATCGAGACAAGCATGGAATCGTAATCAAAAGAGAAGCGACGCTATATATTTGTTAAAAGAAGCACTTTTTTCATACAATATATCTTACTTTAGCCGGTGTAAAAATACCGGAAATGTACGAATATAGAACTAAGCTATTGGCTTGAAACCGATTTCGAATATTTCTAAACACGACATGTCCAGATTGTAGAAAAGGTAAAAAATATTTAGAATTTGTAGCGATAATGACTTTCAGTTTCCATTTCCCCGACGACTCTGAATTATTCCCGCCCTTTTGCCCTGATTTCAGGGACAAATGTCAATGATTTTAAAAGGTATTACCTTTAACAAACAAGTAGGAAGCCTTAAAACCTGTCCTTTCTCCTTGATTATCCGTGTGGAATCTTATTGTCATGTGATTGGACGTAGATTTAACCAACTCGGGATAGGAGACGCCACAATAGCGAATAGTCACGTGATCACCTGTGTCGATTGAAACGTAATCTCGCGAGCAGGTCAGATCGCCTTGGAGGTTGAAATCTTGAATCTCTAGTTGTATGATGTTGTCAGGGGCACTGATGATCCACGTGCAGTCCATATTCCGGGGGTAGAATCCCGGGTATAGAGGTGACGATATGTTTCCCGGAGAGGTGGATATAACAGTATTACAAGCTGTAAAATTAAATAGAATATTTGGAAAGCGTCCTCGATCCCTTAGGACGTGCATTACCCGTGACTAATGTTCTTAAAAGTACAGATCGTTCTTGTTGCGAAATTTACAGTATAGGGATTTACAGTTAATTGAACGTCATTAAATATGTATTTGATTCTGCGTCTTTATATAGTTATATAGTTATGCTAATTAGGTGCGTGATGACGTCAGGTCAGGCACATTATAAATTCATCCTCCAAGTCTCGGTAGCAAAGATTACAGTTAAAGGCAAGGCTGTTGGAAGTCCTTGATACTTTGAAAAAAAAAAACTTTGAATAATCCTTGGCGATCATCAGATATTACTGGGCTGAGATGATCTTGTCTGAATTTGCATACAATTTTAGGGAGCCATTTCTTGCATAGTGTGGTGGTGATGACGACTGACTGTTTAAAAGATTATCACAATTATGAAGTTGATGGTGAGGATATGGTTCTGATGCTGTCAATGGTGATCTGGCAGCAGTGTATGATGTCGGTGATGATGATGGTTGAAGTGATGGTGGTATGGTGGCGGTGGTGATATGCTGGCGGTAGTGATTATGGTGGCTGTGTTGATGATGGTTGCAGCACAATGGTGGCGGTAGCGATAGCGATAGCGATGTAATGGTGATGGTGATGATGGCTGCAGCACAATGCTGATATAATGGCGGTGATAATGATTATAGTGTTGGTGGTCGTGATAATAATGCCTACCTTTTCCAGATTTCGCAGGGAAATGATCACATTCAGTTCCCTTTACTGACACACCACCAAGAGCTATATAGCCTGGTTTGTTATTCATGAAACCTGTAATATATATCTGTGGGGAAAAAAGTAAACAATATCAATAGTTTACCAATAGTCAGTCATTCAACAAGGCCTAAAACCCTAAACTGTTAGACAGCAGAGTCTCAAGGAATATGACTGTAGGAGCCGCAGAAAAAAAATGATGCTTTGCAAATCATGGCACGCAACCTGTCATTGGAGAAATGCAGTGTTTCTACAGGGACAACGTTTAATCTATTTGTAAGAAAAATACTGGATAAAAAATCGCCGATTTTTCCCCGAACCTTTGTTGTTACTCTTTCCTATACCCTATGACCAAGTTTCATGGAATATGCATTTTCTCATTTTTGAGTCACCCTGAAGAAGATCCTCGTGGAGGTTCAAAATCTTGGTGGTTTAATTTAAACTGTGCATCTCATTCTTTTATGAGTATGTATTTATTTTGAGTGGTTATTCACAGTTTGGATGCTTGTGATTAATATCTTTCACTCCATATATTTGTACATTGTATAATACATTCTTGTGCGGCAGGAATGTGTTGCAGGTTACAGGTTGCAGGTCACAACAGGGTGACCACAAGAGAAGTGGATATCATTCTTTCCAGGTGTGAAAGAAGTGTGTCTAAGAAACGTGGTAGCACAAAAATCAACCTGTTATAAAAGGTTTAAAATAGCCTGAAATATGGCAAATCCCTACATATCGTGTCCTCCTCTTGAGTTGATTATTTTTCAAGTATACGTGATTTCTCACCTGCGATTGGCTAATAGCAGACACTTGCACCTGACCAAGGTGCCATCTAGCACTATTGGTTTGTTTGTCAACCCAGATCTTCTCGCTCTTCCCAGTCAGCGTTTTCTGATAGACCCGAATTTCAGCTGGCTCCGGCCCAAACATAGTATACCTGAACTGAAGGCATTGATGCGGCAGCGTCGGTGACACTGGTATGATGGGACTAACTAGAGTCGCTTCTGTTGAATTCTCCTGGTCCGTGGTATTTGATGCCATCAGCACTAGACGGCTGCCTTTAACAGATTAAGACAAAACCCGATGAACCAAGAGTGGCTCAATCGGGTTCACCATGAGCCCCAGGGAGGGGTCCTTCGATGCCAAAATGGTGGGAATGCCCGGGGGGGGGGGGGGGGGGGGGGGGGAACTCCCATATTTTTGGGGCGGGGGTGCTCGTCGGGAACTTTCGTTTTCACCCCTAAAAGGTACCAAACATGGCGTCTTGATTTTCCCTCGTAATTTTGTCGCGTATTTTTTACGAGGGAAACACGTCTGAAATTCAGGCTACCAACAAGTGCGATTTGCTTGATTTGCTAGAACGGACCTCTAACAGGTACCTATCTGGAAAAAAATGAACGTTTTCGAATTTTACCCCCCTAAAAAGTACCAAGGCCTGATTTTAAATCCTAAAAGGTACGGCGAGCACCCCCGCCCAAAAAATATGGGAGTCCCCCCCGGGGGGAATGCTCGTCGGAAATTCTGAAGAAACCCCTAAAAAGAACCTCGCCACCTACATTTTCGGACGTTTTTCTACCCTACTACCAATCTTTTACCATTACTCGAAATCCTTGCAGTTTCCAACAATTTCAAGGCAATATTTGGCGAAATGAAACCTAAACGAACATCGCTTTTCTACCTGATTTTGCTTGGATATATAGACCCTTAAAAATAAATTACCAGATCACGAATTTCCTAGTCTCTAAAAAGGAACGCTAGGTTAGCATCGAGGTCTATAGCAGATTTGATTGATCAGGCAGCTTGCCTATACATCGTATTTCATCGATCCATCAACGGTGGCTCTCCCAGTTTTGGGGAATAAGCTATATGCGACGTTGGATAAAATCCCCCGTCCGCCATCTTGTATTATATTCTACGTAGCTTTGTTACTTTTAGGTAACATAACATAAACTTAATAATGTGAACGCTAACAGAAATGTGTCCAAAATGATTTTGTGTGATTTATATTTAATATCTGTAATATGATGATACTTTGTCCATATCTGCCACCGTAGAAAACGGCTTCAGAACCACATAATATTAAATCAAAGGTTATCATTGACGAAGTACACGTCATGTCTCTGAAGACATCCAAAAGCTTGTAATGACAAAACATCAAGCTTCCACAGTGGCGGACCCATGATTTTTTCAGAGGGGGGTTGCATCACTAAGTTGGACTGGTTATAATCCGTACCTAGTTCAATAACTACTAATCTATCACTCTCATAGGGGGGATTGCAACCTCCACAACCCCTCCCCTAGATCCGCCCCTGATCTAGTGAGCGCAGTCTGAGGGACTCCAGTGTATTCTTCAATTGCCAAGTGCCTAGAACCACAATAGAAGACAAGGGCACTAAACAAGAGCATTTTCATCAGCGCATAGCGCGAATTCCCCAGAACTGAGAGTCTCAGCTGACAGGTCGTTGCTCTAGGAAACCATCTAGGGAAGATGTTAAAGCAAAAAAACATACTATAGACCCGAGTGCAAGGTTCAAGCAAAAGCAAAAAAACCTAACTTTTCTGCCAGACTAAACCCATAGTATAAAGAGCCAACCCTTTTCCCCGTCCTCCCCAGGGCCATGAGCGCACAAACGTTAACCGTTTGCCGCGGAAAAGCGAAAACCAGTCGTGAGCGTTATCTACGAGACGCTTAACTACATTCTACTAGTCACACAAACAGTTATATCATTGACACTTAAAAAGGGTACAGATCTAACAATAAAAAAATATCCATTATGTAACTCTTTATGCGTCACAGTAAAGACATGCCGAAATACTTTTGATTTGAAATATCATATGGATGTCGTGCTGTTATGTTTCAGCAAATTTCAGTTTCGGTCAAATTAGCGATCAGCTGGTGGCAAAAATACAGTCCCGCTTTATTGACACGAAGAACCTTGCAACAGCCTTACAACATGATGTGATATGAGGGAGACTCGTTCGAACGGTCAGACTTCGACCGGCTTTTTGTGGCATGTTGCGCGGTGTTTAAACATTGTCAGTATACCTTTATTATCTCGGCACGTCACAGGAGCGATTCGCTCTATGTTCCCACCAGTCTGTGTAATAACAGCACCGATGTCTGTCCACGATTTCAGGTTCCCGTGAAACAAACCGCAGCCACCCAAAATCAGCCTGATTTCTCCGTCAGTCAACACTGAATCCCATAGGTTCATATCACAGAGCATTCCAGCAGGAGGGTCTCCTTTCGCCACCTTACCAAGAAAAGCTATTTTTAGATCTCCGCCAGCTAAAACAAAATGAAAGCATGACTTCAATCACCATCAAGCGTACAAAGAAATCGACCGCGCATTGGAATAACGGTGCTTCGAAAGTTTCCGGACCAGTTATATAGCTCGCGATGGTCTCAAAATAAAAATAAATTATCACATAATGTGATAGCAGAGGTAGGGTCCAAAGAACGATCAATACTGTTACCATGGCTACCAGAGTTTTCTCTGATGACTATACTCTCTCCAGTGGCCATCTGACATCTTAATTTCAACGAAATTCTTTAGCATGGATATTGTGGCAACTTGGCGTCCACTAAAATAATTTCGGGTCCTCGTAGGCTGTCCTTGTAATTCACGAGCGCTCACTAGAGAATTGCTAGCACAGATTCTCGTATAAGAACATTATTCATTGGTGCCAATAGCAGTGATGCTGGCGGTGGTGATAACGATGATGATTATGACAGAAGCAATGGCGAAAATGACAAGGATGTGATGCAGTGATGATGGACGATTCCAGCTATAAGCTCGCGCGCTCTCTTTCCTTTCTCTTTTCTTTAGCAATGGCATTGGAATGAAGCACAACAACCAGAATGAAACGCGCGCATACAAGGCACTTGGTTCATGAAATGTAACACAACTACCGTGCATCTTCATCACGATCGAGTGCCAACATAGAGCGGATGTCGTAGCGGTATAGTGCTGTTTCGAATTATCTACTCTACCGCTGAATAGGCATCAACAATGCCCGGTACCAATGGCGCATAAATACAGTGGGAGCCTCAATTTGAAGCTGAAATAGTTGTGAATACCAACGAGTGCAAAAAGTTTCCTTAAGTTTGTCTATTGTCTCAATCCAAGCTTCATCAGTTTCTAGTTGACGTTGGTATTCACTACTTTTTCGACTTCAAATCTCTGAGGCTGCCATTGTATTTATGCGCAGTCGATGCCTATTCAGCGATAGAGTAGAGAATTCGGCTAGATCCTTTATATATGGTACACTATAGTGTCCTCCGTACAAATATCTTCCATAACGTGTACCACACATGAAGGATCTAGGATAATTGGAAACTGGACTATTGTGCCGTGCTGTCTACGAAGTTTGATTGGTTGATCAGTCATTTCATGTGATGTGTGATGTTGGCTGAATTGTCACGAGAAGGTGAGATTTCGTGCCGTGCTTTGACGGTCTTCTAATGGAGGATTCCAGCTTAAATGAATGTGCACATGTCGGGGGTCACGCGATGATCACGGCCGTGGCGTTGGATATATATCTTAGTAGATGTTTTTTCATGTAATATGGACGGATATTTTACGAGTTTCGGACGTTTTTTCCAAGCCCCGCAGGGGAAAGATAATTTAAAATATCCGTATTTGTATGAGCTAATAACTTTTCATTAATCGTTACCTATTTTGCCATGATTTCCTAACACAGTCTCAGCTTTCATTCCATCTATAATAAGCACGAAATCGCCAAAGATGTGTGACCACGTCAAGCACACAAGATGCCATTCACCATGTGTCATTGGGTTCTTCACCTCTCTGGAAAAGAGATAATTGCTTATTGAACCATTCTGTAACCATTTCTATAGAAAATGCAAAAACGTTATAAAGCAAACGCTATTACTAGAGCTAGAGTGTTTTGGGAAGGAAAATGGTTCGAAATACTCACAATCCCAATTCCAGCCTCAATGCAGGTCTAAATCCCCTAAGTCTAAACAGAGGTCACAATCCGCTCATCGGCAGAGGAAGGAATCTCCGCAATGGGGTCACAATCTCCACACGAGAAGGCATGATTTAGAGCACCTCTTCATCCACAAATGTACGTAGTATCGATAATCGGGTGAGAGTCGTGCATATTTAAAACGGTAGCATTGTTAATAACCAGATTGTGGCAAGAATATCAGTATTTTACCTTTTTAATGAAGAGAGAGATGTTAATTTCGCCAAGAGGATGATATTGGATGAGAGACGTTTATACTGAACACAGTAGCCTTCTGACCCTCTAATTGGCTTTCAAGTTCAACACTGAAACTGCTCTGATTTGTCTTGAGCCAGAAACACAACGTGAGGCTTGTTAGAGCGGGGATGCTTGAGACGCGGAACGGTGAAAACGCACTTGTAAATGCCACCTCAAAATCGGGCAGTCCTTGAAGAAAAATCCATACTGCTTATTAATATGATGAAATGGAAGGTAAAAACGGGGTGGAGAAAATGCAAATTCTCAACAATAAGATACTGTTGTTCGCATATCTCAAAACATTCTTCAGCTACAGTAGGCGTTTAATGTCGTGATCCCTTCTTCCTAACAGCAGAACTCGTAAAAAGGTCTTGGCAACGAGGAGAAAATTAGTACTCTAAAAATGTCCTGCATTGATTTCGAGGAGACAATTCCAGTTCTCTAAAAAGGTCCGGGATATCGAGGAGATTTCACTTCTCCAATGAGATCCTGGATATTAAAGAACAAAGCAATTCACCTGGTATCTCTTGAGTTGTTTCATTGCCTTTTTGTTTTATGATGTCCTGATCTAGGGATATCACTTGATTGTAGTCTATTAGTGCCCAGCGTTCCAGCGTGATGTTACTGTTCTTCCACCCGCGCCAGACACCAGGGAAACTGCCATCGCTTATAAGTGGCTCTAAGATATGCACAAAAACAGAAACATACATAAATTGCCGCGCCTTTTCAGCATTTCAAGGTTTGCATTTCAAGGTTTAAACGGGGCCAGCTCGCTGGTTTGAATAACTAATCTTACCGGAGCATATGACACCAGAATCTTCCTCGTGGCCACAATTATGCTTTCCCCATCCATTTTGAGCACACTGTTCTATACTCTCTTCTGAGCCAGAGCAGGCGACCTCATCCAGGAGAATCGGACCCGTCCCTGCATTATAATGATTACAACACCTCTGTGGTTCAGCTTTTCGATAACCCATCATCTTACACACCACTGCGGCATCTGGAAGACTCCACCCGTCATCGCATACCGTACCCCAACTGCCATTGTGCTGGACCTCCACCCTACCTTGGTTGACTGACTGGCCTCCGACAAGACGAACTGGAGAACATAGAGTGTTATTAGAAATCATGTTCGTCAGATGTGTACAACAGACGAGTTCACGAAAAATCGAACTGGAGAACATACAGTCGTGAACATAGAGAGTCATCAGAAAACAGCGTCATCAGAAAACATGTTCGTCAGGTGGGGTACAGCAGACAAGTTCACGACAAGACAAACTTGTGAACATAGAGCATCATTAGAAAATATGTTTTTCAGGTGTGTACAACAGTAATAAAGTGTTATTAGAAAACATATTCGTCAGGTGTGTACAGCAGACAAGTTCACGACAAGATGAACCGGAGAACACAGAGCGTCATCAGAAAACATATTCGTCAGCTGTGTACAGCAGACGAGTTCACGACAAGATGAACTGGAGAACATAGAGCGCCAACAGAAAACATGTTCGTCAGGTGTGTACAGCAGAAGAGTTCACGACAAGATGAACTGGAGAACATAGAGCGCCCAACAGAAAACATGTTCGTCGGTGTGTACAGCAGACGAGTTCACGACAAGATGAACTGGAGAACATAGAGCGTCAACAGAAAACACGGTCGTCAGGTATGTACAGCATACGAGTTCACGAGAAGATGATCTGGAGAACATAGAGCGTCAACACAAAACATGTTCGTCAGGTGTGTACAGCAGACGAGTTCACGACAAGACGAACTGGAGGACATAGAGCGTCAACAGAAAACATGTTCGTCAGGTGTGTACAGCAGACGCGTTCACGACAAGATGAACTGGAGAACATAAAACGTCAACAGAAAACATGTTCGTCGGTGTGTACAGCATACGAGTTCATGTTCTCAGGTGCATCATGGGTAAGTAGGGCAAGGCGGCCGAAATAATTTATAGAGAAAAGCAATCTTCGAATCCTCACCAGAATTCATAAATACCATGCTTTTCCAAGCACTTCACTTCTGGTAATATATACCATTTCCATCAATGCTCCGTAGTCAATGCCAACCAGCAGTTTTCAAGAATGTTGTTTCAGCAGCTTTGTAAATATGGAGTGGTTTTCACTTACCCATTGTTGTCCATTCATAATCTCTAGAACGCTTGCATTCATATCTCGAGAAAGTGATATCAGCGATTTTTATCTGTGCAGCTGTTACTGAAGAATAGTAGGTCCCCGAGATCATCACCTAAACACAATAAAAAAAGGAAACGGAAGGGTTATGGCTAAATCTGTAATCCGGTTTACTTCAAAACACAATACCGTGCTTCAATGTTTTAAACTTCAAACTTAACCGTACCTTTACGTTCCTAAACTCTTTCACAAACGGAAGTTGAATGAACCGCCATCCATTAGTTTCTGTTTGCGTAGAAAATATCACTCTTTGCTTTCCTGTCGTTACCATGGAGACAGAAAATAAGATCGAGTTTGGGGACATCTCAACCGAAGCCAGTGAATACCACATCCATACACACTTCCAGTCAAACGACGCCTGGTTCAGCTCTAGCGATGTAAGGGTCTTTACATTATTGATTATGGATGGCTCTAGCTGAAGAGCGTTAACTGGAAAATAAAATCAGTAATTTCTCATCATTACCAGCATCTGCAGCAAAATAAGAATTGTTAGATTATGCTTACAATAGAAAACGAAAAAGTCTATCAGATTGTTTTCACATACTATTGGTTTTCGATGAGCGGATTATTGTCCAGCTGCTGTCAATCAGCCATCCACACGTTCCATGCTGGAAATAGCAATGAGGGGAACCTTTGATGAAATAAAAAGGTAACTAGTCACAAGAACATCGTATATACTATTTCAACAAATGTATTCATTTCCTGAAATTTTATTTTAGGTACAGCTAGATGATGCAGTGTGTTAGTGCTGAGTTCGAACTGTTCTCTGTTATAGCTTTAAATTCCTTTTAATGGAGCTCCGATAGAGAAAGGGGGTAAAGTGTGCAACGTCCACATCAGGTTTGTCAGAGTTATCGACATTAAATAGGAGCTTTACTTTTCTTTACTTTTGAATCTTTCTCTGACCGAATGCATTACTCAAAATGATAATTTCTGGGGACAGTAGATTGAAACACAGAACTACTACTGTTCGTACATACTTTGCGGTTTGCGAACTGTGGGGCATCCTCCTTGAAGTACTATGACATCGTCGACGGCCGTGTCACCCTCGATTCCATCCGTAGCAACACCTTCTAGAAACAAGCTGCAATATTGCAATGGGCACGGAAGAGATTTTATATCCGTTTTATGCAAACGAGATCAGAGGCTTTGGTGCAGAATGCCTTTACATTTACACTGGAGGAGGTTTTTAAATTTCAAAATTGTTTTCATCACCGCTGCTGTATTATCCCAATTTTAAACGAACTAGCGATTCTCTCGTTAGGCTAGGGTTATTTCGCTATGTAGCCAACTGTGATGTCAGAACAATTCCTGTTCTTGTACTTTACCTTGTACATTTCTGTGTCCAAAGCACTCGTCTGGGCAAAATGCCAATTGTTTCCATGGTTACCAGACTGCGTCCACCAAACAAGTTTCTCCGTCCTGTTGTTTGTATCTTAACCGCTAGTTGTCCGACATGCCGGCCAAACATATGATACCAGAACTGCAGACAGACGGTCTTATTTGCAGGAAGCCACCGCTTATCAGCCTAGCATTGTCACCTGCTTGATGACCAGATGCCTCAATAAAAATATAAGACCCTAGAGACAAAACAAAATCAATAATAGGTTGAGTTGCTTCAAATCAACTGGTACAGTAAAATCCCACATGAACCCAATGGTCCAAATTCGCCATTTTAAGAACCATTTTAATATCTATCTTGGAATTAGAGAACGCGTAGCCAAAAATCCAAGATGGCGGCGACTGCGATGGAAAACTAGGGTTTTCGCATGGAAAGAGCTCCCCGCGCCAATGTAAACAGGCAAACACCGAAATATGAATGGAGGTACACATTTGTAGTCAGCTTTGAAACTGTATAGGACCTAACCCTATTATTCTGGAAATACAAGAACCATTTTTTGTCGGACGTAGGTTTTTGCTGTATGGCAGCATACTAATATCGCTGCGTTCCTAGCGAGCTCCATCAACTTTAAATGTTGAATGAAGGATTTTTATTAGCACATTCTGCAACAGGATGAATTGTGCGCTACAGATGGCGAACTTAAGGGTATTGCCGCAGTCAGTTTCTTTGGTTTGAATGATCACCACCATATACTACGTTTTTCCTTAGTATAATGCTGCAGAGGCACTCATATATAATTGCTTTAAAAAACCCTGTAGTTAACTCCCGACTCTTTGCACCTTTTTCTGTCATAGTGGTGTGATCAGTAGACGGCCCAGTCCCGGATGTAGGGGTGGCTCAGATGATAGACTCCAGGTGAATATGGCATCGGGATCATGTACATAACCACACAGTCCAGTACTGAAATGGCAGCGCTCTGCGAATGGTACATACTGATATGATTAGTACTGAACGAATGAAATGTAATTCCACTGAACGAATGAAAGTTTGGTAATTTCCCATTCAGTAATTATTATACGAATGTGACGTCATTTTACCATATAAGGTCATAATCGAGTGCAGATACCCAGCTGTGTGTTAAAATCGCTGCGTTCTCAAACTCAGAGCTCCCGGCTCGGGGGAGCTGCAGAGGCTCTGGTGACAGCCACAGACGCATGCGTGAGATTTTATACAGAGTGTCGAGAGAGAAACAACTTTTTGCGCATGCCCCAACGTTCAAAATCAGCTAATCAGCGCAGGGCCTGAAATGGATATCACTTCCACTACACCTAACCTATATATTGGGGACGTCAAACAACCGCTGGGCTGGTCGAAGGCTATATCCCAGTTACAGAACTTACTACAAAATGATATACACCTAATAGGGAAGCACGGGTGGCGTAGCGTGTAAAGCGCTTGCCTCTCACCTCTGTGCACCAGTCGGGGCAGTTGGGATTTTTCTCTGCTGTCTCGAACCTTTTGCTCATCGTGGGTTGAAAAGATTAGTCATTTCTCCTGTGTTTCACGTCTTTCGGATGAGACAATAAACCGAGGTTCCGTCTCTTAGCTCACTACACTTAACCACTATGCGAGGGACGCTAAACAACCACAGTGCTCACCACAGAATGATATATCTAACAACCACTCATTATTGTAAACTGCATGCATAAAATTGCAGTCCGCATCTTAGGGATCAGACATCCACGTAAACCGCATTTGAACATGGATATGCATATTTAAGGTATACAAGTGCATACATTTACATTTTTTACATTTTGATTCAAAAAAGGTTGCTTTGGTGTTTGGTCTCTCAATTATAGCGCGAAAAAAAAAGGATTTCTCTGCTTCAGTGACCACCACGAAACAAAGGCGTTCAATGACTAAAGCAACCTTTTCTGAATTAGGTGTATAACCCCGCCCATAATGATTGTAAACTACGCTGATAAACTGCATTCCGCATCATTACGGTATACTAGTGCATACATTATTTTCGTTTAATAACAGATTTCAATATTCGGCATGTATTAAAAAAACACCACTTCGTTTACGTCAATGATGATACTAGTTGTCTAGTTGTTTGCTCCCTTTAACGCGTGTTAGAAAAAGTGAATAAATTGCGGATGTTAATTAAAGTTTTCATTCAACAACACCTTGACTATCCTTTGGATTGTCCAAGTATTCTTACCCGTGAATGTTCTGCAGATAGGAGCCTTCTTGTTCTCGCCAACATCATCTTTCTTCACACAGAACTCAAACTTATCCAGAGTGCAGTTGCTTACTGCAGCTGCAACAGGAAATCAACTAAAGTCACTAAAATGTACCACTCAATAATCATTAGCTGTATTCACACTAGAGACGGAAAACTCGTCTTGCTTGTTATCTGTCTAAACTTTCTCCCTCAAAAAAATTGTTTTCACGTGATCACAGAAGAACAGGGAACCATATTCAAGGCGAGAAACTCGTCTCAGACGGGAAACTCGTCTCTAGTGTGAATACAGCTATTCACGCTCAATGGTCTCAGCATCGTTGTCGTTCCACTAGCCGGTCTGCACGCGGAAGTCATGGGGGCCCCGTGTTTCACAACAAGAAAAAAGACGGGGAAGGAGATTGCTAAATAGCCATAATCCCATCCCTGCCCTTGTTCTAGCAATACTTGACATCCTTGGCTACAAAAGACTTTTAGGGGCTCATCATTTCACTTACTGCATAGTGCTGGGTTGTTAGTATTCCCGGACAAACGCTCGTCTTGTTATGACATGTATAAGACCATTCGATGCAGCTTCCGTCAGAACATTGAAACTTATTAGGACAGTCGCGTTCTGAGGAACAAAACAACAAATATCACTCTCTTGAAACTTCGCCGTCAAATTTGGTCGTCCGATACATTTATCGCTCGTAACCGCCCCGCATTTTATTATTATTTATTATGTATGCATGTATATTAGAGCGGATTTCACATGACTGTCAAAACTTGTCATGTAATTGTGATTGCTTTGCGTTCTCATTGGCTACTCGTTATTCTCAGCCAATCAAATTCTGTAGTGAATACTTACTACTTACTAACCGATGGTGAGGTCATTACGGGAAATATCAAACCGAAGCTTTGGTGTATCAACCGAGTCGTCTTCGGCGACCAAAGCTGAGGTTTGATATTTCCCGTAATGACCGAACGGCAGAGTTTTCTCAAACTTTTTACGAACCGGAAGTCGCCTCGTTCATTTTCCCGCCGAAGTAACTCAAAAGACACGCGCCCGCGTCGACTCGAGACCCGTGTTTGAAAACCATGCCACATTTACTCAAAAGTGATCAATCTCTTACTAGTATGGATGTCAAAATACTTCGGAATCAATTCTTTTGCAGATATTTTTTGCGAACATGCTTCACTTGAACAATTTCAAACTTACTGCGATTTTCATAATTCTGCGAACTCTCGCTATCGATTTCCAACCGTAAAACCGCCTTCTGGCTCCCGTCAATCAAAGCCCCGAGCCCTGCCCGAGTCTTTTCGTCGTTACTCTTTGTGCTTTTTGATTGGCCAGCGCCTAAGCAGTGCTAAAATGGCTTCCCGTCACCCGAGCAACGGTTACGTGCTGGCCAATCAAAAAGCACAAAGAGTAACGACGAAAAGACTCGGGCGTTTGATTGGCAGAGGCCAGAAGGCGGTTTGACGGTTGGAAATCGTTAGCGAGAGTTCGCAGAATTATGAAAATCGCAGTAAACTTGAGCTTGTAACGCTTTCAAGAAAAAACACCTTTAGTTTCGCAAAAGCTGGAAAGCTGCAGAACGTGTTCTTCGAAAACGCATTTTCAGATCTACACTAAACAGGGAGCTACAGGGAGCCAGAACTGGATTCATCAGCATTGATGAATCCAGTTATCGGTAAGCACAAAGTTTGAACTCGCTTTCTGTTATTATTTTTAGCTTCCAAGTTTTTTTGAATTCTTAATAAATTTGACTTTATATGTAGCTTTTACCTTTTTGCTGCTATTAGGCTCCCTGTAGTTTTCATTTTCTCCGGATAGACCCGAATTCATAGCTTAGAGTAACTTTTGGCTCTGCTTTGCCTTTTGTAAACAGGTCATTTCTGATATTCAGGCCGTTATTTTCCTCTTGTCACATGTTTAAGATTTGTAATATATAGATTTAGGCACTGCCTAAAAGCGGAGCTCCCAACTAGTATAAGGAATAAATGATGATAGTAGTTAATTGTAGTATCAAAAATACATTTATTATATTTAGACTAATATTATTGCCTTTCTGCCTTTTACAAAACACAAAAAGCATGAGGACAACTCAACTAATAAAAATGTAGACACCCGTAGGGCTTGTTCACATGAGGCGAGATATCAACCTCGTCCCCAGGGTCTTGTGGGTAATTTTCAAGATGGCGGTTGGTCGAGTAGGAAACCTGGGGAGGCTGAGTCACATGACCACTGTTTGAAAACATGGGAACGAGGTTGTCCTTTGTTGTGAAACGGTCATTTGACTCAGCCTCCCCCAGGGTCTTCTCCCGAGTCAACCACCATTTTGAAAAACGATGGAGAAGACCCTGGGACAACTTTGGCGTAGGGACAAAACTGGCACCTGTTCCACATGAGAAAAAAAATGCAAGATATCTTGGTGTTGTGGCTAACATATGCGGCACGCACAATCAAGAAAGTTGGCCCAACCCTGACCTGTCAAGGAATAGGACAGGGAAATTCTTGTTAGGGCTGTTGTTAGGCCTAACAGACCTAACAGCCCAAACAGCATTGAGAAAACATTCCTTACTCCCACCTCTTAAAAGACCTGGGGCACAAATTATGATAAACATAACAACCCTAACACCACTTACAGACCTAACAGCCCTAACAGTCTTAACAGCTCTAACAGTCCTAGCAGCCCTAACAGAGGGCTGTTAGGTGTTGATCATAATATGTGCCTCTCCTTTTAGGTTTGTTAGGGCTGTTAGGTTTGTTGGCTGTTAGGGTTGTCAGGCCAGCCAGGGCTGTTAGGGCTGTAAGGGCTGTAGGTGTTGATCATAATATGTGCCCCGCCCTTTAAGACGTGGGAGTAAGGAATGCTTCCTCCCAGCTGTTTTTCCCTAACAGCAGCCCTATGCTGTTTGGGACTTAGGGCTGTTAGACCTTACAGCAACCCCTAACAAGAATTGCCCTGTCCTATTTCTTGACTCATATGACCCCTGAGATAGACAGTTTTATGCTGTCCCTACACAAATACCATATATCTCAGCCCAGAGTTGTCTTGGTCACAAGTGAATTGTTTGATTTCAACACAGAGGGATTGTCTAGAGGCAAGTCTGGGGACCAAAATATCCCCTAATCCCCATATCTTGCCTCATTTGATGCCTCAGCTCTGTATCCCTGCAAAATATCCGAAAAATACCCCCTAAATATTTGGTAATCTTTTCAACCCTAAAAAAGTTTGCAGTTTCAAATTTTGTAATGATTAAATTTTCAAATTTTCAAATAAATTTCATTGCTTGATTGGCTTGATTTATTTTATTGCTTGGCACATGTCCCACGGCTTACAGTCAGAATTAGCATGCTCCCTGCTCTTTTCCATACAAATACTGGGGTGGGGGTCACTTTTCAATGCCCTTCTGGGCAGGGGGGGACTTTACTTTTTTACTTTTTCCAATACAGCCTACCCCTCTCAACGAGGATTACTGGCTGGGGGTCAGCTGGGGGACACAATAACCAGGGGACACAATAACTTTCATGATTTATTCAAAACAATATTTATTCCTCAGTGGAAAAAACTGCATTATCTGACAGAATAGTAAGTAGAATAATTTCACAAGATAATATATTGATAGATACACCAGAGAAATTAATATGAGACATTTTACCAGGATTCCGGATAATTTGACAAAGTGGCCAAAAATCCAGTTACTGAAACACTTAGAATCACTTCCTTGATTTTGGTCTATTTGGAAATTAAATGTATGCCATGAACAACAAAATGAAAAACGGAGAAATATAATGTCAAAGTTCTCCACCTGGAGTACTACAATGAAACTCTATGTCGACCCAATTCTATAAAAAACCCTCAGCTGTATATTGAAACAGGTTGCCATCTAGATTTCATAATGGAAATAACACAAGTTCCTATACTTGCGTGCAGACCCTTCAAAAGATATTGGACCAGACACTACTCCTGGCCATACGGGTGTTAAGCAGCTGGCCACAAAGTCCAAAGTGTTCCAAATAATAACTCCATATTATGGGTGGAGCAATTTTGTAGAAGGGTCTGAAATGGGGGGGGGGGGGGGGGGGGGTTGGGAGAGAAAATAGAAATGAGACAGAAAAAAACAAAATAATTCTTTGAGGGGGCATGCTCCCCCTGAGAAAAGATTGAAAAACTTGGATCAAGATACTTCTATTGGATTTTTGAAAGAGGTGAAAACAATGAAACTACGGCAGAAACATATAACAAAGGCTCTCTTTATTCTGATCCAACAGAAATGGGGAAAACGTTCTGTGCACTCTGCTGACTTCCTTTGAGCAAGGAAAATATTATGATGCATAACATTTAACTTAACTTATATTTGGCTGGGACAAACCGGTTATGCACTAGTCAATTGAAACCCCCACCCCTAGGGACCCAGGGAAGGGTTGGGGATTTGATTTTACCCCTGAACAAAAGCTGTTTAAGTCCCCACTCCATCGGGGAGGAAATTTCTGTGAAATGCCCCTACCCTTGGGGCCTCCGAAATCACCTTTTACTTGCAAGCATCAAAGAAAGAACACACCTTTCTATGATCGTCAAAGGGGAGTGGCCTCAGCTAGTGTGGCGTCCTATATGAAACAAGGGATGCAAGTACAGAAAAATGCATTAAAATCGAATGATTCCAATGAATTGCATCGTAGCTAACATGTAGATTTGCATGGCCAAAATCAAAGTGAAAGATTGACCGAAATAACTTATTTGAAAGCAAATAAACATTCCCGGGGGGTGGGGACAGGTTCCAGAATCAAAACCATGCAGTCAAATCCACCACCCCCTCGGAACAGACTCTTGTTTTAAAATGCTTTAAACCCCCACGATAACCCCACCCTTCCCTGGGTCCCTAGGGGTGAGGGGTGGGGGTTTCAACTGACTAGTGCATTACTCACGAAGAATCCAAAACAAATTGAAACACAGGTCAAAAGTTTTCAAGAAATAACTTATAATAGATAGCTATCAATAGATAGAATAAAGTGATCAATTCTATAAATCAATGAATGGCCAAAACACAGTTGAAAGTCTATGATCATCTTTTCTAAATCGTACGGCGAGGAATCAAATTCCCTTCAGAGAAAATATTTCTCAGAAAACAAAAAAACATTCTACCAAGAGCTTGCAGTTTAATCCACTTCATACTGAATGTTGTCCAACTCCAGCGAACAGTGAGTTTCCAATCCACACCGCACCCATTACATCCGTGACTTTCAAAGCTATTCCATGTCTTTAGGGAGTTGAAGAACCCACAAAACACGGCAAAACACGAAAACTCCCGCGCTCGATTTTGGGCGCCATTGTTGTTGTACTGTAACTCGTGACAAACGTTTTCAGTTCCTGTGAACACTTTCGCATTCAGTGGAGAAGTAGAACATATGTCTAATTAAATAGAATTGCAGCCTGAAATTTTTCCTCGTGAAAACGACTCCTCTCGAAAACAAACAGAGCAGGCTATCGTGTGTAGGAACTCAGTACAACTTTACTTTCACTAATCTTGCTGCTACGGGTCACGTGGTGGTGATGAACAAAGACGTTTGTCACTAGAAACTTTGAAAGTTTATTTCCGCTTCCTGTATTATACCACGCTCGGTGTGTCGGCGCTTGTCAGGCGTTGTGTCGTTCAAGGGCTTCAAGGTACCGAAAGTTTCTGTTTCAAAAAAATAGTGTTAGTCCATAGGGGAACAAACGAAACCGTTTCCATGTTAATCCTCGACTATTACGAGTAGTCTCAAAAAGATATGATGGAAAAGAACAACCGGCCGCGGATGCCTCTCTTTAGTGGTTTACTTTCTGCTTGATCTCATGCTTTGCCCGGCTTCTTCCCCCTTCTTCCCGGGCGCAATTCCGTCTAGGTCTCTCTGAGAGTCTCTGGTGCTTCCATTTCTTTCTGCTTTCTGCTTTCTACTAGAGATAATTTTAACCAAAATTATCATTCTCGATCCCTCCTCATCCCTCCCGACCCAATGTTTGTATTCTATAGCACGGTTCTGCAGTTAGCTGTCATTTCTCGGCCTTGAAACTCCGACTGGAAGAATTTCAGGAGCAAGCCGGCAAAGAAAATACTCCAACTTGATTATTATTCCCCATTCTACCAAATCTTTGGATTCCATGGCTTCTTTTCGGGCATTTCTCCTTGAGTAATTATTGTAGGTCGTTTTTTTCAGCCGCTAGCAGCCTGTAGTCTTTTTTGGATGTTGCCAAAATGCTGGTATTTGTGCCTGCGATTTTACCTTTCACGTGAGCATCAGCATCCCCCCCCCCCCTGACAACGCGCCCCTCCCCCGTTAGTTGAGCACTCCCTCCTCCCTCCTGACAGACTGACAACGCGCCCCTCCCCCAGTGAGTTGAGCATGCTTGACGTCACAATAGGGCAATTGTGACGTCAGGCTTCAGGAACACGTACAACATCCGGGGCTTCTGAGACGTCCAAAAATCGGATCGACCCCTAGCAATTTCCACAGGTTACTCAATAAATTCACACAGGGTACCCAATACTATATTTGCAGTTTTTGACGCTGTTTTCTTAGGTATGGTGCTCCGCTTTGCGGCGGCCTTCGGCCGCCGCAAGGAGCTCCGCTATTACAAGAGACAAATACTGTGTCAAGTATACTTTGTTGTGAATTTCGCTGAAAATCTTTTTTTTTAACTTTTATTTGAAGGAGATTCGAATTTTTGCGAGTCGTGAACTGCGAGGTCATTACGGGATTTCTGAGAGGTCATGCCGGGATTTCTTGACCTCGAAACAGCCAATCAGAGCGCGCGTACTATCGTTGCCATATAATAAAATTGCGTAATTACTTAGTAATTGGTTCGGCTTGCAATTGGCTGAGAAAAAAACAATTTAGGAGCAAGTCGTGGTTTCTCTCAATTCTGATTGGCTAGTGATTGCTCAATTGCAATTGTTTTCACGACAGTCATGTGAAAACCGCTCTATATGCGTGTGGGCAATAGTTATTACTGTTAGTAAATGAACCACTGCAAATGATCTCCATCGGTACTGCGCCAAAGCGTTTGAGCGCGAAAAATTCCATGAACTGAATTGATTGAGGTACATATTTGAGTTGCAAGAGCAGTTTCACTCAAGTTACCCTCAAGAGGACAAAGAGCAGTGCCTCAGTGATTCATTTGTATTCTTACCACAGTTGGTCTCGTCCGCCTTGTCCTTACAGTCAAACGTGCCATCACACAGGGTACCCATATCAATACACTCTCCACTCGGGCACAGGAATTTATTAGACGGACAGACACACGAGATCTCGTCCGATCCATCCACACAAGCCTTGTCACCATCGCAATGAAGCACCTTACGTATGCATTCACCATTCAAGCAGGTAAAACTATCTTTCCCGCAGCGGTGACCTAGCCAATAAAAGAGGTTCACATAAACGACCTTGGGCAACAGAAAATATATCTCTACTAAATTGCTGCGTTAATGCTTTTTTCAATTTCTAAATTGTTGCGTTAATGATTTTTTTAAATGAATTGCAAAGAAGTCGCTTGTGTCTACTAAATTACCAATCAGATTCATGCTGAAGAACCAACCTAAACACTGCAAAGTATTGGGAAAATGATGTAGATCTAATCCTGGAAGATAATCTGCAATCTACAGGTGCTTACGTAATACCAAATGGTGAACCTGTATGGCAGGATAGCTCAATGAAGAGCATCCATCTGTTGGTGGTCGTGCCCTGGAATGCTAGTTGAATCTTGGGGTATTTTTTGTCTAGGGGTATTTTTGTATAAATTATTTTCATTTGAAGGCATTTGTATGAGCTGTATGAGCTGTCATGATGCTCAATGATTCATGATAGCTCAACGAAGAGCATCCCATCACTATAAACGTGGCTGTGGGCTGGAATGTTGTCTAAATTTTTTTTCAAGTGAAGGCATTGTAAGATCGATACCTGTGCATTTTCACGGACATGCTGGCTCACCTGTCTGTGCGTACACTGGTGAAATGTCACAGATTTCTGTGGTCAACCTTAGGTTGGTGAATGCAACAGCTCCTTCTAGGGACCCACTGCGTCCATCAAAACGTAGCTTCAAGATGGAAAAAACGTTAAAAACATAAAAACGTTACTACTCTTTGCTCTGGTGAAGGGCTAACGCTCGAAATATCAGCAAAGCGTTTAACATAAATCTCAACCTTTGGTTGTTATTGTCCAACCACTGCAATGTCGCGGCAAGAAAAGTAGAGAAATCATCCATATTGCTTCTTAGCAAGGTCTTAGCAAGGCAAATAAAAAAAAGAAAGAATCAGGCGCGTGGCTTACTGTACGCCAACACCCGAGGGCGTACCTCGTAAAGCTAATACAATTTAAAACAGAATGCATAGATTGACGATTTGACCTGATTCATTTAACTCTCTGCCCAGAGATCGTTTCCCGGCTTGCGCTGCCAGGGATTTGTCTCTAGTGCTGCTTGACGTTAAGGCTGGCCAAAGGCTATCCCGAAACCTTTGACAGAACTCATTACACGACATGATATATAACTCCCACTCGTGGTTGGAAATTGTTGACTGCATTGTGAAACTGCACACGTTGTTGTTTATGAACATACAGGCTCAAATTTAGTTCTCAAGTAGTACTTATAGCTAATGTCTTTATTTGAAATTTGGAGTATATATGATATTAACTTAGGGGGAGGGTGGTACTTTCATCAGCAGAAATATGAATAATTTTTTGAATATTGTTTTACAACCTTTGTGTAGACCGGATAACATGTTGGTACATTATGAGAAATAACTGCACCCAACGCCGCGCGAGCGCATCAAATCTTTTTGGGAGCTCCGCTTTTTGGGAGCTCCCCCTTTTTTTCTTATTTATAATAACAACGCAGAAAGAGCGTTGTTATTAGCTTTACGAGGTACGCCCTCGGGTATTGGCGTACATAGTAAGCCACGCGCCTGATTCTTTTTTTTTTGCCTTGCCAAGACCTTGCCAAAGAAACAATATGGATGGTTTCTCTAAGCTGATGGTTATTATAATGAGAAGCTAAGCTGATGGAAAGATGCAGTGCGTTCCTCAAAAAATTATGCCTACAATCATGAAAATGTATTCCGTGAGATTATTGAAAAAAAGTGCAAGCCAAGCCAAAATTAATGTACCTTTGCATCTTTGATCCCTTTCCATGTTGTCGAACCTTCGTTCCAGCGGTTGCCATGGTTACCAGTGGCATTCCAGAGCACTGTCTCATCTCCGTTGTGAGATACGATGGTCACTACTAGAGCGGCTTTGGTTGCGTTCATCAAGTACTCGAATCGTAGGCACAGCCTTACCTTAGCATGGAAAGGTTGCCATGGTAATGGAGAACTAGTTAAGGATGCGGTAGGCGGTCCGGCAACCATTGCATAGTACGCTGGCAGAAAATAAGAGATATAATATTTTAGTTGTTTCCTAACAAGAACGATACTAAAGTGAATATACCGTACTCACCTTTCCTTGCAACATCTCATGAGGGCTAGACATGGCCCAGGAAGTTTCATTAACAATATTGCGCAACCAGGGGCACAAGCCAGTCACGAAGTCACATTCCTTTACCAACACCGCTGAAAATATAATAATAAATTATCATAATTATCATAAATTATCATAATTATCATAAACGTGTTGGCAATATAATATGTGGTGGGCATTATCGATGGAATTGATGAATGATCAAAACCCATGTGAGACAGTAGCAGGGCGGTTTCGTAAGACTGTCCTATAGATTTTCATCCAAAATTGGTTTAAGTACTTTGTAATTGCTTTCATTAAAGTGAAATGAAATCCGTTCCATGAGGAATGATTGGTCGGGTTAGAGTAGTCCGGAGAAGAGCAGTTGGATAGGTTGATAGATAGCTTATTTTAAAATCACATTGCCACCCGTTGGCTGAATTAAACAAATTTACAAAATGAATTCTTGAAACACATGATTAATCATCCGAACAGATCTCTCAAAGAATATAGCATAAGACAGAATGGCAGCCATAGAGTCTACAACACTAGACAGCATAATTAAAGGCCCATCACCAACCGGCAGCCTTTGCGGACTCTTAGCAATCAGAGCACCCGAAAACAACGGCTCCCGGTTGGTGATGGGCCTTTAATGATTCCTTCCGCCTTTTACATCAAAAGCGTTGTTTTTATATATTTTTACGCTGAAATACTCCAATTAAATACTCTAATTAAATTTTAAAAATTTTTGCTGAGTGCCTTCAGGTTGATTGAGTATAGTTTAATTGTAACTGTAATCATCTCCTGATGAGCAGCTATTCTGAAAAAGGCCTACTCCGGGTCCTAAGATCGCCCAAGATCGCAACTTGAAATATAGAAAAAATCCCAAGATCGCCCAAGATTACGGCGATCTTAGGACCCGGAGTAGGCCTTGAAAAAACACTTCCATTGCATAGAACTATATTGATATTACTAGACTTACGTTTTAACATGAGGGTCCCGACATTTCTCTTTTCTCTTAAAACACTGTTTTTCATCGAATAATAAACCTAAAAGGGAAATGCCAGTGCATAATTAATCCTGTATATGAAGATATAATTTCAAAGTTTTGGTCATCTTAAGCATTACTCATTTTGTGTATCGTTTCGTCTTTAGACGTGCCTCACCTAAAGCGGTGTCTAGTTTACCCACCTCTACGGTGTAGTTTCCCGGTTGAATGTTGGCCATGTACGGCACATTGAAAGGTGTAGTTATACACGACATCGCTATCGAATCACCCAGCTGGTAAGACCAACTATCTACTGCCAGTTTCAGAGAGAGTGAGCAGTTTGGGCAGCTTATACCTCTACAGCAATAACTGTAGTTACCTAAAAATATAGAAATAGAGATTACCGTATCTCAGCGTTTGTTCCTTTAGTTCTTTCCGTTTTTAATAACTGAATGAATGGATTTCATCAAACTACCGTGTAATGGTACGGATGAGCCAACATATGCACTGATGAGTCCAGCATTTTCCAATTGCACGAAGAGTTCTCTTTTCCCTAGAAAATAATAAAAACGTTTTCGGTGCAATAATCGGGAAACGCAACAGAGACTATAAAATACAAAAGCTTAGAAGCTTAGAAATGGGACTACTCGTTTACTTCCATCGTAAATGCTGTAGGCGCGCCAAATATTGTATTTCTCACACTGAAGCCCCAGCTAAAACGCACTACATCTCGTTCCTTTTCCCCTTTACCGATGCTCGATCCTTTATCTATGAATGTAAATGACTTGGTACGGACTCCATGAATGAGTAAGTTGTTTATAAAGTCGCTAATGGTTTCTCACGTTCTCCCTGAGAAATCGAGTTTCTTGAAACTTCATGGAAAAGATAATTGCGAAGGCTGCAATGGTGGACAAACGTCGCAGAGACACCATCAGGCTTTAGAGCCTCCCCCTCCCCCTTTCGCAATGTTGCAATCGGTAAGTTGAAGTGCGTTTTGGCAGTCCCAAACAAGATTGTAAAGGGAGGGGGGAGGGAAGGGGCGAGTGCTGAGATTGACGAAGAATAAGAAGTTGAACACTTTTGTCCTCCATTGTAGATGAGACTTGTCTAATGTAACATTTTGTAGCTGCTTTCTCTACGGCGTCCTCTCATTCGCGAACCCAGAGCTCCCTCACTCATCACTTCGCAGTGGAGGCCCTGGTAACATCCATTTGAGGTTCGTCGCTGATTGGCTGATTTTAAACGTTGGGGCATGTCCATAAAGTTCTTTCTCTCAACGGCTCTGTATCAAATCTGGCGCATACGTTCATGGCTGTTATCAGAACCTCCCCCGGCGGGTGACGATCCGGGGAGCTCTGGGTACGAGAATGGCCTCTTGAATAATAACAAGTTACGGCGCAAAATACAGGAGATACTCCCTTTTCGTAACCCAATAATGTATTTTTGTCAAACGGATATACCAACCACCGTACCAGTCATAGTAGAGAAAAGCCGCTGAGGATTCTTGGCATCTCACGATATTTAGTGTTCGGTAACTGGATTCCAACGGTCAGGTGTTCGGCGGATTTCACTTCTGCCATGTACGCAACAAGCTTGTAGAGAAAGCAGTGGTTTAAATGAGCTAGACCTGACTGCTCTGAAGACCTTTGAAAGACAGGGATCAAACAACCTTTGATTATTCATTTCAGGAAGAGAAACTACGCTTTGGTGAGCTTTTACTGAGTAGACTTGTATTTTAAAGAAAGCCTATAATATCTCTGAATGACAAAATTCCGTGATCGCCATTTCGTAGTAGCTAGTGCAACAACAGACAATCGTACAACAAAAGCAATCGCTCTTGGTAACTTACAAAATTTGTCTGTAGTTAGTGTCTTTAGCTTGTGCTATTAGGGTACTTTTAGCAGTTTCTCGATTTATCCCCTCCTCCAAAGCACCATAAAGCCATAACTCACACTTCCCAGCGCAAGAAACGAGGAAAGTGTAGTTTCCCGTCACTGGAACCTATTAAAGGAAAAATCAACAATTTTTATGAGAAGGCGTTTTCGCTGTTAGCACGAATATGGTGTTGTTTTGCTGTTGTGGTGGAGTCCCGTTATCTACTGATTTCGGGGAGCAAATATGTACCTGCAAAAATGCGCCAAGTTTAGGGCAGAGATGGCCAAACATAGAAGGCTTACTAGGGCTACTCATTGGATCATTGGATCGAGCATGGAGGAAAAGAGCTATCGATGATTACTGATGCCCAACAGTTTACAGTGTGGTGCTGAGATGGAGACAACACGGGCACAGAAAAAAAATATGTTACATATGGGCTGTTTCAATCTATTACCAACGAGGAACTTGGAATTTCCACAGAGGGGTGGCACTGCTTTATTTTGGAACAGCCCATAATGTAAACATTTCTTTCTCTGCAATCTATTATATGGCTCTCTTTAACCATGTAGCATACCATAATGACTGTAGTTAAGCGCTGCAGGTAGCCGTCGTGGTATTCTCTCGGAGCATCAAATTGTTTGATCACATGACTAATGATCGGTGTCTTGGCGAACACGGAATTGACCCCTAGTAAAGACTGTGCGTTGTGTTGCGCTGGAAACCAAACATCTCGAACAACCCCATATGTATCATCAATAGACTCTATAATAATCACAGTAAAAATGGTACAAACCGGATATGAATAGGTTTAAAACAATAATAAGTGAAAATGCGTGTTTTGTGTCAACGTCAATACGTTTTAGCTTCATGCGTTTAAAATGACACTACGACGGCCAGGCTTCAGGAAGGAACTCGTCAAATAAACACAACCACGATTCAGTACGTTTTCATGCTGATCCACAAGACGGGTTGCCAAAAACGCTATCCAGCTATAGTCTTGATTCAGAAGTTCGATGAATAAAGATAGCTGCAAAACAGCGTCACCGGTCGATTTCCATTTTTGGACGCTACATGTGTCCTACATGAATTGTTTTCTGTAACCGCCCTGATGAAAGACTGAAAGTAAAGAGTCCGAAACGTTGCCACAAATCTTGGTCGTTTTGTCCTTCCTCTGTATTTGTCTTCGATTGTATTGGGACATTGCATCCATTTTGGATCCAGATCTATCGCTGTAAGTGTTTTCAAAACTATTTCAATCCCAGCTATAATCTTGTAATGTCACATAATATCACCACTCTTCGTGTACTTACTTAACGTGTAAACAGCAACATCACAGAGAACTAAAAACTACTCCCACATTGTCCTTGCCATGTCCAACAACTATAACCTGCTTGCTTCTAACAGGATACTGACAGAGAAAGCTGGACCTCTTTCGCGTTTCGTGATGCAAGTGTACTTGGCATTCGATTTTTCTCCGGTTGGTACTGTCCAGGGCGAATACCTTGATCTGTGCTGCAACATTGGATTGGCAGCAGGTGGTTGTTGTTATAGTTACCTTGTAGACAAATGCGTCACTCAACAGTCGAACCTCCCATCTGGGGGCGATCTCCTGAAAGATGAATCAAAGCGCCGCAATGGCGAACTCGTCGATGGTGAGCTATCAACTATAGTGATATTGTACTCATTTTGCAGTCAATGCACAAAGTTAAAACTGATAATCAGTTATGTACAATTATTTAAATACTTAAAGACTTGTGGCCCTTTGGCTAATAGTCTATGGCTTGTCATCATTCCGGATCTTGGTGGGTTTCCTGTGGTAACAGATCGCGGGCGAGGCCGTTAACTAGTTCCCAGACCCTTTTGGCCGTGCTAACGACAACGCAATTCGCCCCCTAAGTATAACTTATTCCTGTCCTTCGGACATCCACAAGGTAAAAAAACGAAGACTTGACGGGGGGATGCGGGCGATTATTGGGTAAATCCAGAAACATATAAACTAAGTAATATGTTTCTGGTAAATCAGAAATTACAGTAATTACGCTTTTTATTTATTGACCAGGCATGCCGCTGAATTTTAAGTCATGAAAAAACAGGCAAGCAAACACTCATTAGTGTAACCTTGTTAGAAACAAAACACGTGGTAGGGGACCCATCCAGTGCCAGACTGGCGCTTGAATTACTGGCGATGCTTGATGCAGATGATGGACGGCCATACACAACATTTACTGAAAGAAAATCACATACTTTGTTACCCTGGGTACCAGAGTCTGCAAGCTTTACTCGTTGACTAGACGCATAATTTACTGACACGACGAGGGCGTCTTGGTTTAGCATATCAGTAAACGAGTGAAGCTTGGAGACTTTGGTACCCAAGGTAATGCATTTAGGCTGATTTATTAACAAATAAATTATCGCAACATTTCACAAATGAAATGATATTTGTAAATCACTTACGATCTTGTGATTGACAAAAAATACCATCGTGTTTGTCAGAACACTTGACATTTTGGAATGACAGCCTATTTTGATCCCACACTGCGCAAGACTGTTCCAACAAATAACGCTTAGGATAACCTGGCGCCCAAACATCTTTAGTAAACGGTCTCCCACTTGGCCAGGACCATTTCTCACGCGATTCTAAACCAATGTACACGTTCTGGGTGTTTGGGTACATTCTCTCTAGATAAGCCCCCAGTGATGTTTTAAGGGAAACACTGTCAATAACTGACCAAGCGGACATTTGGTTGCAAGCCTGTTTGGCTTGGGTGCCTTGTTTTTTGGCGTTGGTTTCAATTTTGAGGCACTTTCCGCGGACGGGCACGAAACCAGCTTTGCATTGGAATGGATCTGAAATCGATAGAACAATGAATTACACAAAGTAGCAAGCAAAGAACAAATGTTGTCGTCGTCATCATCTTTCCTTGTACTTTAGGAGGCTCCTGCTATCTGTACTATAACTTTATTTTATTAGTTTCGCCTAAATACTCAAAACAAAAGTTACACACACGCACACAAAAAAAACTAAGTAAATAAATAATTACAAGACAAAATTTGTAGACAGGTAAACCACACCAGCGCGAGCCAATTACAGTGATCCCAGACAAGAATGATATAAAATGGAGGAAAACGATTACATATTAGACATGAAAGCAGAAGTTAAAAACAACAACGGATTGGTAAGGAAATATTTCGTGACACGTTACATGACGGACAAATAGTCTTCCATGAGCGCGGATCTTCAGGGTCGTAGTTGCGCTCTAGGGCGGCTAGATAATATTTATAGAGTATTGTTTAAGGTTACTAAGTTGGAGTCTACAGGACAGTTCAAGGTCGTTTGCTAAAGTGTTCCAGATTCTGACAGATCTGTTAAAGTAGGAGCGTTGGAAAGTAGTACTTTGATATGGCAGGTGCAGTTGAATGCAGCTACCGAATGAAAGTCGTCCAAGAAGTTCATCAACTAGCAGTTACATTGAAGTGGACACTTTGTGTTTTCTTCCACGGTGTTGTACTGCAAGGGGGGCTCCAGTGAGCCGATATTTTCCATTTTAGATGTTTCACTCATAAGCAGACGAACATTTGCAGTACAACACTGCGGGAGGGGTAAATCCACAAGATGAAACAGACCACGTGTGCCCAATTAGACGATTCACTCAGAAGTGGACACCGCCTAAAACAAAAAACATATTTTATAGAGGGGATCAAATGAATTCATACTTCCACATACCAATTCATTGCAGATATTTGCAGCATGCTGGATTTGAGATACATTCAAAGGCAGGTCGTAAACCTGTAAACATGATATTCTACAGCCAGCCGAGTCTGTCTCATTTGATAGTCGACCCAATATGATGTCACGATCTGTCTTGAAATGCTTTCTAGCACCGACATTTTTCTTGACCAAAGTTGCATTTGCGACCAGTAAGCTAGCTTCACCCAGTATATAGTCATAAGACGCTACGACGAAGTTCCATGAATTCCTTTTGAGATTTTCTGCCCTTATGTCTAACACATGTGAAGGATATCATCCATATACTATGTGCAAAACAAGCGTTGAAGAATTTTCTACTCTAAGACTAAGATCATTAGCCTCAATGCCGTAGCTAATAAGATGGCACGATTTTGCAGCCTCGGGAAAAACCCATACGCCAATAGAGAATGAGTGATTCAGAATAAGTTCCCAGTGTTTGGTATTGTCACGGTAGCGTTGTTGTCATTTAAATACATTGATCCATTTGCTTCACCATAAGGTCCCTCTTTAAAAGTTACAATTCGAGCTTGGGCAGGTTGAAGAGCATTTGGGCTGAGTTCTTGAAGCTTATTTTTGTTCAATGGATACCACGGCTATAGGTGCGGATATGCTAAGGAAAAGAAGATGAATTAGCATGATTTTGTATTAGAGACAATATTTTGTTTTTCCATTGGAAAGCCGCTAAAATCACAGAAATATAATTTTTTTAAAGCGCTCCACAGCAATCCGATCAAAAATTAAATGGAGCCACTTTACGTCATGCTTATTTATTCCTCGGTGGGAGGAAAACAGTGAAACATTGTCTTTACGGCGTCAGATATCTGTCAGATTTATAACACTTTTTGCTGACGTGTCGCTTTGCTTACACAGGATAATTGTAAAGGTTGGAAATTTACAGATCAAGATATATTGTTAAGTATATTACGTTGCAATATTATATTGCTTGTAGGACATAGCAACATAGTAACTATATATATTATTGCAGGTAGGATCTATGAATTTGTCACGTCAAATGACATATTATGTTATGCCATGCCACTTCATGTAATACGTCACATGAAGTCGTGTCGTGTTATTTTTCACCCACCTAGCGCTTCTTCACAAATATAACCCCACGATCGGTCACAAGATTCGTCGTTCCATCCCCAGTCAGTCCATAGGTTATTCCATCGTTTGGCATTTAAAAATGAACCACAGTACTCCTTTCCACTTGGCTCTGCAGGCCCCCAGAGGTCAGAAAGCAAAGGTGAACCAGTCACCCATCCCAAGCCACAACCCCTCGGAGGTTAGAAACAAATTTGGACGTTACTCCTAGATTTTTTATTATGTCAGACATTGTTCAACTTCTTGAAAATTTCTTGGTGTCGCGAGATCCCCTCCCAGCTCGTTGCATTCTAAACGAGAGTTGAACCAGTTATAATTTGAAGAAGAGCTAATGACAGGGAGGAAACATGAAACGCCAACACGGTACCAGCCGGGAAGGCATCCTTGCTGTTCTGCTGAAAAGCAAATGAAAAAATAAAATAAGATTTAATGGATAAATTATTTTCATCATATAAACACCAATACCAGCGTATCACCACTGAGCCCGAAAAGGTTTTTTCTTTACACAGTGAAAATTACACAATTTATCCTCACATTGTGACGAATACACATTATATCTGAGCGTTGGAGCTCTATCTCGAGTTACCCATAACAAAATGTTGATTTGGTATATCGTTGATGTTAATAAATCATCAGAGCCTTACATGACAAATACAATACAATAGAGCAGCTTTCGTATGACTGTGAAAAGTACCGTGAAAGAGTTGTACCGCGCCGCGACCGTGACCGTACCGCGACTACGCGGTTTCATTCGGTATCTACAGCAGGCCAGGTTCCGTCCCACCGCCACCGCGACCGTACCGCGCCGTGTCACGGTACTTTTCACAGTCATACGAAATCTGCTCTAATCTTCCACTGCTGAACGGTAAAAAGGGCCTACCTGGAGTCTTCGTGACATTAAAAACACCGGCAGTTATAGTCCGGTTTGCATCGTAACAGCAATGGGCTTGGATGTGTTTCAATTGCTGAACCCCATCGACTTTCTTGGTCAAATGTAAAATATGTGAGGAGGTGGGGATACTATGGAAACTGTCCAAAGGAAACCTCTCTGGTTTAGAGAGATCAAGTGTAGTAGACACCAGCATCTTTCGTTCAGTCGAAGCGAAGGGGTATAGGATCAACAGGTCCGAAGTCGATCCGTTGCCCTGGAACGCGGTCTGGAACTGGAACTCCTGAGTGAGTCCATTGTACTGCACTGGCAAAGGACTGATATAAGTGTTCGCTGAGTATAATGTTGTTATTTCTGGAATTAAGAAAGAAACTGTTTTAGGGCCTGTTTACCCACTGTCATAGACAGAGGTGCCATAACCAGTCAACAATTATTATCTACTAGTTTTGACCATTACAGGATTGCGGCAGGAAGGCTTGCATGCTTTGCTGAAGCATTACGAGACTAGACGGGCAAGCTAATTTCTACCCTTGACTCTCGGAAATATAGTGTTGGGGCACAGAAGCATCGACCTAGCGAAAACACGTCTACTTGAAGCGCTAGCTAGGAACGCCTGATTTCCTTACGTATTACGTATAATTATGTATTCCCGTATTTTTATTTTTAGCTTATTCAATACATCTTGTACATTCATCATCATCATCATCGTATTTGCCCTCGTGGCACGAGGTCGGCCTTGGGGGCAGCTGCTTGGCGGATGGAAATTGAGTGACCAACAGCTGCGTGAAGTCTTTTTTCACGGTCATTGTTCTTAGGATTTGCCCCTTGTCAATTCCAAGGACATTTTCAGTTTTCTTCCAGTTACTCCTCTTATCGAACAGAACTTGCTTCAACAACGAGTTGTTCTCCATTCTGCATATATGTGCAAGGTACTTCAAGTGTTGTGTATAGTAGAAGTCTTGGACTGGTTGAGAATTAGTGATGCTATGTAGTTTATTGTTTGTTATCTTATACGACCAGTCTAGTTCACCTTCCACAAGGGAAGCAAGGTCCGCACCTTTTTTCCGATCTTTCTTAGGCGGAACATTCTTGCGAGCATGGCCCCCAGCAATCATCTTTCTCAGGAAACCGTTCCATACCACTTCTAACTTTTGGATCTCTGCTGATGTAAGTTCCCACGCCTGGACACTATAAAGCAACCTTGAGCGGACACATGAGGTCAGAATCTTCATTCGTGTATTCAGGTAGATTTCACGATCAGTCAGGATGTGTTTTAGCTCATTCCACTTCTCAAAAGCAGAAGCAATTCTGAGGTGAAGGAAGGCTGATGTATTGCCAGTATTGGTCACCAGGTATCCGAGGTAGCGGAATTGTCTCACATTCTTCAACATAACACCATTGACAGTCACTAAACTCTTCTCCTCTTTTATGCTTTCATCGACATTAAATGCCATGGTCTCCGTTTTCTTGTATGACATGCATAGCCCATACCGTTTGAAGGTGTTGTCATAGATCTCAATGATCTTTTTGAGCTCATCGATACTTTCTGCGAAGAGCACTACATCGTCCGCATATAAGAGTTCAGTGATTCTAATGGTACCATGTGCTTTATTGGTACGGAGTGCTCGAGGGGACACTTCATTAGGTATTGCAAACTCAATGGGGACTCCGGTCTCAGGAAATTGGGTAAGGATTTCATGTTTAGCACATCTCATCACAAAGTCCAGGTAGATATTAAAGAGGCACGGGCTCTCGAGGGCTCCTTGCCTGCATCCCACAAATGTGTCAAAATATCTTGCCGAGTGTTTGATACAGGCCTTAGTGCCAGTATACAAGGCTCTTAGGATTGAGATTAATGTAGGACATTTTAGACGGATTTCTAGGACGCGAAAAAGGGCTTCGCGTGGAACCCAATCGTACGCCGCTTTCAGGTCAATGAAGCATAGAAAGAGAGGCTTTCGTTCTTTGGTCAATATGTGCCGCACAATGAAGATAGCATCACAGGTGGACTTATTCTTTCTAAATCCAAATTGTGTTAACATCAGGATGGACTCATAGATTGTCCGTACTCTTTGTGTGATGATCATGGATGCAAGCTTAGATAGGGTAGCAATAATTGACAGGCCACGATAGTTCTCTGCTAGGGATCTTGATCCTTTCTTGTACAGGCATGTTATAAATGAGACTAGCCATGTACTTGGCACATTGATGTACTTCCAGATGATTCCTAACAGCAGCACCAGGTAGACAAGCAGTTGCTTGGAGTGGGAGTATTTCAACTGCTCACCGTAAATACCGTCAGTCCCTTGACACTTGCCATTCTTGAACATTGACAAACAACTCTCTACTTCGGATATTTCGGGCGGGCTTTCATCAATAGAGTCTAGCTCTGGTGGGGGTAAAATGTGAGGGTAGTTTTCCGGTTGATATAGCTCCGGTTGCATGTCGAAATCCCTCTTTCCTAAGTGTTGAGCAAAATGCTCTTCAAGCTTTTCGGGCTGGATGAGTTGCTGTCTTGACTTCTGAAGGTTGTATAGTTCTTTGCGAGTCTAAACTCCTCCTCGATGGTTCTTTGTTCGCTGGCATAATTTATCTTAATTGCTTTGCCCTTAAAGAATGCACTCTTGAGCTGCAGACGAAGACGTTTTATTTGCACAGACAGTTCTTTCTTTTCAGTGACATTGGATGACTTTCGTCGTTTTTCAAGGAGAGAGAGAAAGTCTTCATTCACCCAGGGTTTATCCTCAGTGACTACGGATATTGATGGAATAGTCTCATCAGAGGCTTTTCGGATAGCTGACACGACAAGGTCTTCGATTATATCAACCTGTTCTGATGAAGGAGCCTGATCCAGAAGGTCATCAAGGCGTCTGCTGTACGTCGCTTGTACAGTTTCGTTGTCCCTCAGTGCTCTCATGTCTAGAATACCACGGTTCTTCGGAGATCTCTTTCTGAAGATTGCATTCTTCTACCCTTGCTTGGGAGCATGGCATCAAGTACTACCACACGATGGTCTGATTCAAATGAATCACTAACACCTGGATATGCTCTACAGTTTCTAGTGGCTCTTTTTATATACCATTCGCCCAGGATGTAATCGAGGCGTCGCAGGTATCCAAGATTGGACTTAAACGTCCATCTATGGGCCGGAGATTTTGTTGCAAACATGCTGTTAAGGATAGACAGGTTATTACTCTCCGCTAGCTCTATCAGTTTTGTTCCATTAAAGCTGGTTGGTTCAACATCATTATTGGGGCCCATACACTTCCAGTTGTTACACTGACAATCGTTCCCAATTGTAGCATTGAAGTCACCACCAATAAGTAGTTTGAAGGAGGGATGTGATAGTTTGGCATCTTTGATTACTTTGTGACTGATCTGCCTCGATTAGCCTCGCTAACTGCGGATCAGTCTCACATTACTGTAATTTATTTATTTATATATAATAAAAGTCTGAAGTCTGACAAAAGTCTTACATAATTTCCAAGGCGGAAGAAAACAAAGAAAACGAGGGGGAAGAAAAACTTTACAATGTTACAACAATTATACCTGTTGTGTCACACAGCCCTTGTGTGAATATGATGTTGTCAATTGCTGCATCTCCCGCAAAAGATGTCCCGATAATCCCTTCCATCACCACCTGTTGATATGTTACAAGTGAAAATGACTCCTGACTATAGTTTGTAGAGCGCTTGTTTGGCGCGCGGCAGGATGTGGGTTCGAACCGCGGTTCTTATAATTATTGAATAGAAGATGCTGCCTTTGTTTCAACATCTGCTGAAAATGGTTAGACCTTCGCGTCTTTCGGGCAAGGTCGTTAAACCGTAGGTCGTAAAACACGTCTCTCACACTGAATGGAGATAAGGAAGTAACCTTGTGTGAAACTTAAAGTGCTTATGAAATATGTGTGCTTCTGAGCGTTAGCCCTAGTAAGCAGAGAAAGAGAAAAAATCACTGACCCCGAGATCTCTCACACTGCTATCTACATCAATTAACCGGGGGCGAGAGGGACGTTAAGGAACCAACGAGGACGTGGGAGTGACCATACTCACAACAGGGCTTACAGGTCTAAACAAAAAAATCGCCACCCTACAATTGGCGGATAAACACTTAGTCAAAACATACTTGTGGTCTATTGTCAATGCAAATGTCAATACATTCAGCTATAAGACATGCATTATTATAAAAAACAAAATGCGCCCTGCTATTTTATCGATATTTTAGGAATACCGGTAAAGTATAGCGATCCTTTTGGATAATGCGTCCAAACAAGAACATCTAAAGGTCAGGATTCAATGCCCTGCTAAAAAGGTACTGTTGGAGTCGATTCACCCGAAACGACAGATAATCCTATTATGTTCCAAACGTAGCAAGAATCAAAGTGATTTAGTTTACCTGGTAGTATTGATCGCTTGATACAGTTACTGAGGCCTTATACCATTCATTCTGTCTATTGCCAGATTTTACCCACAAGTGCTTCATGTTCCCTGCTCGTCTCTGATGGAAATCACTACACAACTCATTGTTTTCCCATACATGTGGTAGTCAAAGTGCATGCAATGGATTCCACGTAGCCATGGGCTGACAATCTTCGCGCGATGTCCTGGCTGTCGTGGTTGGGAGGCCTCCAAATAGAGAAATGAGCCACCTCCAGAATGAGAGCCTGATAACATGGCAGTATGTTAAAGGGGCACTAGTACGAAATCTTTGTCGGACTGTTGTACAGCAGATTTCAGATGACTAGCGAAAACTAAACGCAAATACAAAATCACTAGCCAATCAGAAGTGGAAACCATTCAACAACAAACCAATCAGGCGAAGTAAGTCAGACTTGCTTACTTTCGGCGGTCACCTGAAATCCGATAATATTCCATAATCTTGGCCTAGACCAGATAAAATACCGCTTCCCTGAGCTGTTTTGTCATATCTCGCAAAGCCATACAAAGTAGTCCGTAATTAATCGCGCTCGTGTTTGAGAATATAGCTAAAGTTGTGATACCTACATTGGTGAGGCAATTTCTGCAACTGGATTATTTTGTTGTTGCTGCTTTTAAAAACTCGCTTCCCATTCTCGGATATACATTCTTCTTCTTGACAAGAACATTCGATGGCTGTAGTATAGGTCAATATCTATCTTTTGAGTAGGTGTGGTTAATTGAACGGAAAACCATGGCGGGTTGCAAGTATAGATTAATATGTAACAGCTAAAATGTAATTTCCAATATTAATTGGAGTATACGGAATGAAAATTGTACAGAAAGGAAGCATTCGAGTTTCGTACCAGTACCACTTTAAAACAAATGGTTTTTTACGATGACAGTGGCAATAAAGAATCCTAAATACCTTCTATCAGGCCTGTTACACACTGCACCCCCGCGTGTTCAACTCCACAGTTATGTATCCCCCATCCACTAAACGAGCAGTCAGACAGGCGCGCCTCGGTACCATTACATTTCACATCATCCATCCAGAAAAACCCTAACAAATGGAACAACATAATAAGCCGATCATCTTGAGCCATTAATCAATTGGAACAAGGTTGTTTTGCAATATCATGATTCCATGAGGTAGATAACCCCCACATAAGTTAAAACGTGGGCCCGGGGAAACAAAACTCGCTGTTTCCCTCGGGAGCAGTCATTAAGTGTATATTGTTGCCCTCCCAGTTGCCGCCAAGGGAACAGTCGAAACTCTTCACCTTCACGTGATACACCCTTGACCAATAAGATACTAGAAAAAGTGAACTTTGACGCCTGGTATATAATAATACAAATTGTTTTGACACTGCAAAAATATACATTTACATGAATACATTCATTTACATGAATACACACCTGTGCCTATCCCAGCATAGGATCTATAATAAGCTATCTGAGCGCCATTTACGAAGCCCAACTGTTTGCAAACAACATTGGCTTGAAGAAGAGACCATCCATCATCGCAAACAGAGCCCCATCGGTCTTGGTGGAAAATCTCCACAGATCCAGAGGCGGAATCGGGTCCTTTGACAAGTCGAACCTGACCCTCTAAGCCTTCAAACAATAGAAAAACACAATTCCATGGAGGGATAACTCAGCTGTGTAAAATTTAGATGAATACATCCGCCAGTAGATTTGAAACAAATATAGAAAAAAAGGTAATTATGAGTCCGAATGGAGACCGTGATTCGCAAGCTGTTGGAGTCCAGGCGTTACGAAGAGTGACGAGTTGAAGAGCCCTTGGGTGTGGCGAACTCACGAGTCCTTAGCCTAGAGAGTTACCAGAAATTCCTGTTTCGCAGAGTACTATAAACAATACGTTCGACCTTAATGGCTACCCGTTTGGCCGTGACTTAATACTAACAAATGAACACGTTTCAATTGAAGAAAATAAATTACTCACCATTTTCCTTTCCACAAAACAGTTCTATACTCTCTTTGTGTTTACAATCATGTCTTCCCCATCCTGCAAATGCGCACTCATCCAGTCGCGCCTCATAACCAGTGCATTTCACCTCATCCATCCAAATTGGCCTTCTCGAGTTTGAATAATCTGAATTGCTATTAAAAATGACATTAGTCGAGCTGTAGCCTAGTTGGCGACATGCAACGATGCTGGCGTTGTGAGTCCACGAGTCGTCGCATATCGTCCCCCACTTGCCATCATGATAGATTTCCAGACGACCTTGCTCAGGATGCAACCCATTCATCAGGCGAAGTTGGCCTTCAGCGTAACTATAGCTGGCATTAACTGCAAAAGATTTCAAAATTCATAATATGACATTTTCTTTTATTTGATTCTGCGATGGGTGCGCCGTAGCTGGTTGTCCAATAAAAGACCGAAAAATGAGATTTCGTTTTTTAGTATCGCTAATTCACGAATCATGGGTTGAGAACTCTAGATACGTCTGTCATGGGTTGGAAACTCTAGATACGTCTGTCATGGGTTGGGAACTCTAGATACGTCTGTCATGGGTTGGGAACTCTAGTTACGTCTGTCATGGGTTGGGAACACTAGATACGTCTGTCATGGGTTGGGAACACTAGATACGTCTGTCATGGGTTGAGAACACTAGATACGTCTGTCATGGGTTGGGAACTCTAGATACGTCTGTCATGGGTTGGGAACTCTAGAAACGTCTGTTATGGGTTGGGAACACTAGATACGTCTGTCATGTGTTGGGAACTCTAGATACGTCTGTCATGTGTTGAGAACTCTAGATACGTCTGTCATGTGTTGGGAACACTAGATACGTCTGTCATGTGTTGGGAACTCTAGATACGTTAGCCTGCTAGCAGGCGTTGGAGGCTGTTTTTATCGGCGAAAACCCGGAGTTCGTACTCGCGAGTGCCATCTTGGATTTTTTGGCCGAGTGACAATGGGGCGAGTGACAAAACGAGGGGGTGGGGGGCGGGAGAGAGGCGGAAAGAACGCCTGCAAGGAAACTATGCATTTTTGAGTCGCTAATTAAATTCCCGTCCACCAGCAGACGGGAATTATGATTGGCTAATCGGTCAATATGTCAATCATCTCCGAGCGTGTTGGGGTCACACATTCTCAAACGGAAACTCAACAAATAAATATAGCGGTCGATTCGGCAGAAGCAAGTAATTTCGCGTGCGCTTTCTTACTTCGGTTCTATTAAGTCAAAAGAAATCGCTCGAGCTAGGAGCTGGCGATCAACTTACATATCACACTTCTCTAATCTACCAAAGAACGACAAATAGTCCAGGCATTCTACGACAAAAATGTGCCTAACCTGGAACTAATTCCCACAAAAGAAATTTCAACTGTTTTTGGTTCTTTGATCACCTCTTAATAACATATGAAAAGTCCCAGAAAATCCCACCGCGGCAACATTCCGAAAAAACAGGATTTATTTGAGGCAGTCGATAAAGCGATTTGTAGCCGCATGGAAACGAGGCTGGTATAATAAATAACATCGCGGCTTGTAAAGACGGTGTAAAATGCACAAAACTAACTTATCGGCATTGAAAATAATTTAATTATTTTTCATTGCAAAAATCCCACATAACAGAGAATAACAAATCTGATTTTCGAAAAAGCAAATCGGTTCCACTATACCAAGATTTCATTTAAAAAACTAGTAGAATTGTTTGAGAAATTTATGAAATAGAAATTGCTGAGTTTGGTTGTTTGGACTACTAAAACTAGAACCCACGGGAGAATATAAATGTTTTACTTGTTAATGTTTAATTGTAAGGAAGAGAAATTGCCGAATTTGTTTCTTTACTCTAAAACTAGTGCCTCCAGAAAGCCGTCTGAAATGATGTTTCTAGCGCGCGCGGGCATCGTTTAATTACACTTGTTGAGTAGTTGTCAAGTCAAGCGGAGTATTTCACCTGTTGCAGAAGGAAAAAAAAAGCAATACTGTAAAGATGTAAACGATTCTGCATTTATTATAGTATATATAACTGTAAGTATCTTTGACCGATTTCTTGTATAACGTATTTTAGCAGTGGGCAATTGAATTGTCTAATTGCACTAGAAATTGATTCAGGCCATCACAACATTGCTTGGAATAAAATTATTATTTCACGGTGCATGATAAAATGTCATGACTAGGGCTAGAGAAATTCTGAATTGTTACAAATCTGCAACAGTTTTGCTATTAGAAACTTTTTGGAATAAATATTCAGAAACTTATTGGATTTTGATTCACGCGCATTTCCAAGCCATCTAATTTTAATTGAATAATTCAATAGCGCTGCGCACAGATTCTAAATTAAATCACAAGACTCACGCAATTCTTCGTTTGCAACTGACGTCACTAATACGTTCTGGTGGATGATTAACAAAAGATATGTAATCAGCGTCCATTCTGGTACCAGCAGTCATGCATTACGTGCATTGTCTTTTGATTCTCTAGAGATTGGTTGAAAACCAAGAATTAAAAATCCCTCTGAAATCCCATTCAGAAGGATCGCGCTTGAAATACGAGCCAGGGTAAGAGTGCATTCAAGCTCTAATATAACGAGTGGAACTACCAGTTTACCGATTCATTTTGTATCGTTCTTTTGAGAGAAAACTGAGAAATTGGGAGAAACGTGTATTTTGTTTGTCTGAGTTTTTAATTAGTGTGACGTCATCTGTGTGCAGCGCTTTTGACCGTTTTCACGATGCTGTGTGAACAATACCCTTGAGCCGTCCCGACTCGTTCTGGCGAAGACAGCTTTTGTTATTTAAAACAGACAAGCATTGTTCTCATCTCTTTGAAGTTGCGTGCGCAGTATCGTGAATGCTGTCAAATGGACACCGTAAAAGTCGATGTGGATCCCCCCACATTTCCACACTGGGGGTGGACACTGCCAGAGGGTTTATTACGTCCCCAGTGGTTCTTTAATGTCTCCTCTGAAACTGGGTACAGCTTATTTTAAAGGCAGGACGGAACCACGGTTATTGTTTCATCCGAAAGACGAATGGTAAGGATGAATGGTAACGAGTAAATGATAAACGCAGTTAAGAAGCAATCTAAAGGCCCGTTCACACGGCGCGATCTTAGCTGCGATTTTTGCGGAGATCGTCGACGTCATATATCGCACGGTGTGAACGGCCGTCTATTTGGCTTTGCGATATTTGTCCGTTTGTTGGTGATATGAAGAAATCGCACCCGCATCGCAGTTCACACCGCGCGATATGACATCGCCGTGGAATCGCCACAGAAATCGCGCCTTAGATCGCAGCTAAAATCGCGTTGTGTGAATGAGCCATAAGCGATCGTTATAAATCGGATAACTGATAGGAAAGAATTCCGTCATGAGAACATTTTTACCTTCCATCACTCGGTCAGATTTCCCCTTCTTAAAAAAACAACAGGCGGGAAAATTGGCGAGCCTATTGGGCAGATTGGTTCCGAACAATTAACCGACGGAGAGTCGCACTAGCATACGCAGAACACTCAAGAAAGTACGATGGCACATAAAAAAAATAGAAAATCGTCAAGTCACCGGTTCACGCACATCCACATCCCAGATGTGTCCATTGAGACGAAATGGCTGAATGCGATTTTCAACGGGCGTGGGTGGGAGGGATGTGACGTGTGAACTTGCGTTTTATACCTGCCGGGACAAACTGGCCAAGTTTTAACTGGCGGGCCTCTTCTTCACCGAGTCCCGTGGCCAAAGAAGTACCGCCAACACGCCCAACTACCAATAAGATGACCCACTACGGACGATCAGCGGGCAAAGGTGCAACATTTTCCTTTGCGGACGGGATGAAGAGAGATGTTTTCCTGGCGATCTCACAAATAACGGCTTCCGCACTCGTTAAGCCGATGGCGACGCATTGTGTTCTTATCGTGAAGACATCCATTCTCCACCGCCGCCGAAAGCCGAAAACCCAGTACCTAGTGGAAAGGTTTTTGTTTATTTCGCCCCGAGCCCAAGTCCACCTTGGAGAGTCCAAGCAGAGCTACGTGACGCCATGCACCTCCTACTGCCCTAGGAGGTTTGATATCCATCACACGAATATTTTAGTAGTTGTGATCGAATTTATAATTATAGAAAATGCGCTTGGACTTTTCGTGACATTTACACAATTACGAGCTAGGATCACAATGTGATTTTCACTGTCGAGAAAATTTTCACTGTCGAGATGCCACCATAGATACGGCGATGATGCTATTTTACGAAAATTCACATTTCGCCACTTACTGGTGACCATTGAGCAAGTTACAAATAAAGAATATTCGTCAGTGTGCTTTTTTATCGATATTTGAAGTTTTTATGCGAAACTGTCGAAGTTTTGATAAAATTTAAGCAAATCAAAGGGCACTTCCGGTTTCAGCCTCGTTTTCATGTAGCACGCAGAGAGCCTCTCCGTCAAAAGCTCCAAACGGAGTGTTGCCGCGCTGGGATTTTTTGGGACTTTTAGTATGTTCTTCTAGAGGTTAATTCTAGCAGGTTTCTGAAGAGAAAGCTTTTGTGGGAATTAGTTCCAGGTCCAACCATAAAATGCCTGGACTAAAAAGATAGGTTGCTTGAAACAACGATGCGTGCAGTTTTATGTGCGAAGTTGTGCGTAAATAATGCACATTTTACAGCGTGTTTGCGGTTAATTTACTTCGAAATAAATTCTTCTGTATAAAGAGACTTTCTTCAACAGTATTATTTTACCGTTTAAGTTTATGGCATTCTTTTTATTTATATAAATAGAAGCGATTTATTACAAACTTCGCAAATATCCAGGGACCGGTATAAAGTTGGAAAGAATGATTCGCATACGCTCGCTGAGTTGTGCAAGAACGCTAGCCTTCGAACTCGAAAACACTGTGAATATTTTGTCTCGTATTTAGTAAAACCTGCAGAAGGAAACTAAGCCACACTCGCAGATACTGTATTTTAAGTAATCGAGATCGCTGTGTGAGAGGAGAAGAAGGACGCTGTGGCGAAGAAAAGCCGGTGATCGAGAATCAAGCGGCATGTTTCAACAACTATCACGCCGGATAGAACCAGGCTGAGGAGGGTTTTCTTCGAACATTTCCGCAGTTAAATCCCTCATTGTACATTCGATAGATTCGATCTCATCCGTTTGGTCAGCAGTTAGGCTTTTGAGTAGAGAAACCGAAGCGGGGACGCTTTCCATCACTCCTCTCTTCGCGATGCAAAACACAGTGAAAATCATAGTTTTGCCGAAGCCAGTCGGAAAAACTGCCATCTCAAAAAACTGCCATCTCGCCCTTCAAGCAGGCCTTTGATCGCCAGCTCCTAGCTCGAGCAATTTCTTTTGACTTGGAACCGAAGTAAGAAGGCGCACGCGAAATTACTTGCTTCTGCCGAATCGACTGCTATATTTATTTGTTGAGTTTCGTTTGAGAATGTGTGACCCCAACACGCTCGGAGATGATTGACATATTGACCGATTAGCCAATCATAATTCCCGTCTGCTGGTGGACGGGAATTTAATTAGCGACTCAAAAATGCATAGTTTCCTTGCAGGCGTTCTTTCCGCCTCTCTCCCGCCCCCCACCCCCTCGTTTTGTCACTCGCCCCATTGTCACTCGGCCAGAAAATCCAAGATGGCGCTCGCGACTACGAACTCCGGGTTTTCGCCGATAAAAACAGCCTCCAACGCCTGCTAGCAGGCTATAGATACGTCTGTCATGGGTTGGGAACTCTAGATACGTCTGTCATGGGTTGGGAACTTTAGATACGTCTGTCATGTGTTGGGAACTCTAGATACGTCTGTCATGTGTTGGGAACTCTAGATACGTCTGTCATGTGTTGGGAACTCTAGATACGTCTGTCATGTGTTGGGAACTCTAGATACGTCTTTCATGTGTTGGGAACTCTAGATACGTCTGTCATGTGTTGGGAACTCTAGATACGTCTGTCATGGGTTGAGAACACTAGATACGTCTGTCATGGGTTGGGAACTCTAGATACGTCTGTCATGGGTTGGGAACTCTAGATACGTCTGTCATGGGTTGGGAACACTAGATACGTCTGTCATGTGTTGAAAACTCTAGATACGTCTGTCATGTGTTGGGAACTCTAGATACGTCTGTCATGGGTTGGGAACTCTAGATACGTCTGTCATGGGTTGGGAACTCTAGATACGTCTGTCATGTGTTGGAACTCTAGATACGTCTGTCATGGGTTGGGAACTCTACATACGTCTGTCATGTGTTGGGAACTCTAGATACGTCTGTCATGGGTTGGGAACACTAGATACGTCTGTCATGTGTTGGGAACACTAGATACGTCTGTCATGGGTTGGGAACTCTAGATACGTCTGTCATGGGTTGGGAACACTAGATACGTCTGTCATGTGTTGGGAACACTAGATACGTCTCTCATGTGTTGGGAACTCTAGATACGTCTGTCATGGGTTGGGAACTCTAGATACGTCTGTCATGTGTTGGGAACTCTAGATACGTCTGTCATGGGTTGGGAACTCTAGATACGTCTGTCATGGGTTGGGAACTCTAGATACGCCTGTCATGTGTTGGGAACACTAGATACGTCTGTCATGGGTTGGGAACTCTAGATACGTCTGTCATGTGTTAGGAACTCTAGATACGTCTTTCATGTGTTGGGAACACTAGATACGTCTGTCATGGGTTGGGAACTCTAGATACGTCTGTCATGTGTTGGGAACTCTAGATACGTCTGTCATGTGTTGGGAACTCTAGATACGTCTGTCATGTGTTGGGAGCACTAGATACGTCTGTCATGTGTTGGGAGCACTAGATACGTCTGTCATGTGTTGGGAACTCTAGATACGTCTGTCGTGGGTTGGGAACTCTAGATACGTCTGTCATGTGTTGGGAACACTAGATACGTCTGTCATGTGTTGGGAACTCTAGATGCGTCTGTCATGTGTTGGGAGCACTAGATACGTCTGTCATGGGCTGGGAACTCTAGATACGTCTGTCATGTGTTGGGAACACTAGATACGTCTGTCATGTGTTGGGAACTCTAGATGCGTCTGTCATGGGTTGGGAACTCTAGATGCGTCTGTCATGTGTTGGGAACACTAGATACGTCTGTCATGTGTTGGGAACTCTAGATACGTCTGTCATGTGTTGGTAACACTAGATACGTCTGTCATGTGTTGGGAGCACTAGATACGTCTGTCATGTGTTGGGAACTCTAGATACGTCTGTCATGTGTTGGGAACTCTAGATGCGTCTGTCATGAGTTGGGAACTCTAGATGCGTCTGTCATGTGTTGGGAACACTAGATACGTCTGTCATGGGTTGGGAACACTAGATACGTCTGTCATGGGTTGAGAACACTAGATACGTCTGTCATGTGTTGGGAACTCTAGATGCGTCTGTCATGAGTTGGGAACTCTAGATGCGTCTGTCATGTGTTGGGAACTCTAGATACGTCTGTCATGGGTTGGGAACTCTAGATACGTCTGTCATGAGTTGGGAACTCTAGATACGTCTGTCATGTGTTGGGAACTCTAGATACGTCTGTCATGTGTTGGGAACTCTAGATGCGTCTGTCATGAGTTGGGAACTCTAGATGCGTCTGTCATGTGTTGGGAACACTAGATGCGTCTGTCATGTGTTGGGAACACTAGATACGTCTGTCATGGGTTGGGAACACTAGATACGTCTGTCATGGGTTGAGAACACTAGATACGTCTGTCATGTGTTGGGAACTCTAGATACGTCTGTCATGAGTTGGGAACTCTAGATGCGTCTGTCATGTGTTGGGAACTCTAGATACGTCTGTCATGGGTTGGGAACTCTAGATACGTCTGTCATGAGTTGGGAACTCTAGATACGTCTGTCATGTGTTGGGAACACTAGATACGTCTGTCATGGGTTGGGAACACTAGATACGTCTGTCATGGGTTGAGAACACTAGATACGTCTGTCATGGGTTGAGAACTCTAGATACGTCTGTCATGGGTTGCGAACTCTAGATACGTCTGTCATGTGTTGGGAGCACTAGATACGTCTGTCATGTGTTGGGAACTCTAGATACGTCTGTCATGTGTTGGGAACTCTAGATGCGTCTGTCATGAGTTGGGAACTCTAGATGCGTCTGTCATGTGTTGGGAACACTAGATACGTCTGTCATGGGTTGGGAACACTAGATACGTCTGTCATGGGTTGAGAACACTAGATACGTCTGTCATGTGTTGGGAACTCTAGATACGTCTGTCATGTGTTGGGAACTCTAGATACGTCTGTCATGTGTTGGGAACACTAGATACGTCTGTCATGTGTTGAGAACTCTAGATACGTCTGTCATGGGTTGAGAACACTAGATACGTCTGTCATGGGTTGAGAACTCTAGATACGTCTGTCATGGGTTGCGAACTCTAGATACGTCTGTCATGTGTTGGGAGCACTAGATACGTCTGTCATGTGTTGGGAACTCTAGATACGTCTGTCATGTGTTGGGAACTCTAGATGCGTCTGTCATGAGTTGGGAACTCTAGATGCGTCTGTCATGTGTTGGGAACACTAGATACGTCTGTCATGGGTTGGGAACACTAGATACGTCTGTCATGGGTTGAGAACACTAGATACGTCTGTCATGTGTTGGGAACTCTAGATACGTCTGTCATGTGTTGGGAACTCTAGATGCGTCTGTCATGAGTTGGGAACTCTAGATGCGTCTGTCATGTGTTGGGAACTCTAGATACGTCTGTCATGGTTTGGGAACTCTACATACGTCTGTCATGTGTTGGGAACTCTAGATACGTCTGTCATGGGTTGGGAACACTAGATACGTCTGTCATGGGTTGGGAACTCTACATACGTCTGTCATGTGTTGGGAACTCTAGATACGTCTGTCATGGGTTGGGAACACTAGATTCGTCTGTCATTGGTTGGGAACACTAGATACGTCTGTCATGGGTTGGGAACTTTAGATACGTCTGTCATGTGTTGGGAACTCTAGATACGTCTGTCATGTGTTGGGAACTCTAGATACGTCTGTCATGTGTTGGGAACTCTAGATACGTCTGTCATGTGTTGGGAACTCTAGATACGTCTTTCATGTGTTGGGAACTCTAGATACGTCTGTCATGTGTTGGGAACTCTAGATACGTCTGTCATGGGTTGAGAACACTAGATACGTCTGTCATGGGTTGGGAACTCTAGATACGTCTGTCATGGGTTGGGAACTCTAGATACGTCTGTCATGGGTTGGGAACACTAGATACGTCTGTCATGTGTTGAAAACTCTAGATACGTCTGTCATGTGTTGGGAACTCTAGATACGTCTGTCATGGGTTGGGAACTCTAGATACGTCTGTCATGGGTTGGGAACTCTAGATACGTCTGTCATGTGTTGGGAACTCTAGATACGTCTGTCATGGGTTGGGAACTCTACATACGTCTGTCATGTGTTGGGAACTCTAGATACGTCTGTCATGGGTTGGGAACACTAGATACGTCTGTCATGTGTTGGGAACACTAGATACGTCTGTCATGGGTTGGGAACTCTAGATACGTCTGTCATGGGTTGGGAACACTAGATACGTCTGTCATGTGTTGGGAACACTAGATACGTCTCTCATGTGTTGGGAACTCTAGATACGTCTGTCATGGGTTGAGAACTCTAGATACGTCTGTCATGTGTTGGGAACTCTAGATACGTCTGTCATGGGTTGGGAACTCTAGATACGTCTGTCATGTGTTGGGAACTCTAGATACGTCTGTCATGGGTTGGGAACTCTAGATACGTCTGTCATGGGTTGGGAACTCTAGATACGTCTGTCATGTGTTGGGAACACTAGATACGTCTGTCATGGGTTGGGAACACTAGATACGTCTGTCATGGGTTGAGAACACTAGATACGTCTGTCATGTGTTGGGAACTCTAGATACGTCTGTCATGGGTTGGGAACTCTAGATAAGTCTGTCATGGGTTGGGAACACTAGATACGTCTGTCATGTGTGGGAACTCTAGATACGTCTGTCATGGGTTGGGAACTCTAGATACGTCTGTCATGTGTTGGGAACTCTAGATACGTCTGTCATGGGTTGGGAACTCTAGATACGTCTGTCATGGGTTGGGAACTCTAGATACGTCTGTCATGGGTTGGGAACTCTAGATACGTCTGTCATGGGTTGGGAACTCTAGATACGTCTGTCATGTGTTGGGAACTCTAGATACCTCGGTCATGGGTTGGGAACACTAGATACGTCTGTCATGGGTTGGGAACTCTAGATACGTCTGTCATGGGTTGGGAACACTAGATACGTCTGTCATGGGTCGAGAACTCTAGATACGTCTGTCATGTGTTGGGAACTCTAGATACGTCTGTCATGGGTTGGGAACTCTAGATACGTCTGTCATGGGTTGGGAACTCTAGATACGTCTGTCATGTGTTGGGAACTCTAGATACGTCTGTCATGTGTTGGGAACTCTAGATACGTCTGTCATGGGTTGGGAACTCTAGATACGTCTGTCATGTGTTGGGAACTCTAGATACGTCTGTCATGGGTTGTGAACTTTAGATACGTCTGTCATGGGTTGGGAACACTAGATACGTCTGTCATGTGTTGAGAACTCTAGATACGTCTGTCATGGGTCGAGAACTCTAGATACGTCTGTCATGGGTTGGGAACTTTAGATACGTCTGTCATGGGTTGGGAACTCTAGATACGTCTGTCATGGGTTGGGAACTCTAGATACGTCTGTCATGGGTTGGGAACACTAGATACGTCTGTCATGTGTTGAGAACTCTAGATACGTCTGTCATGTGTTGGGAACTCTAGATACGTCTCTCATGTGTTGGGAACTCTAGATACGTCTGTCATGGGTTGGGAACACTAGATACGTCTGTCATGGGTCGAGAACTCTAGATACGTCTTTCATGGGTTGGGAATTCGTTACCTGAGGTGCTGCAAATAGCCCCAGCGTCTTCCCTGTGCTGGCAGTTATGTGAACCCCATTGATAGACGCATTCAGAAATACTCATCTCTCCTCCACCACACCCCAGATTGTCCAACCAAATAGGACCAGAACCAGGACCAAATTCTGGAAACTTTCCTTCTCCGGTTACCAGTGCCTCCCTTGCTCCAGGATAACTATACGCGTAAGGCAAACAAGTTTTATATTCAGTAAAATGTCACCATGGGGTTTTCAAATTTGTCCCCTGATAGGCTATCCTTTTTATCGTTTAAATTAGTTACGTACCCCAACATCCTGCAAATGACCTGAGCATCCTTGAGGTCCCAATTATCGTCGCAGACGGTTCCCCACTCACAGCGGTCACACGCCACCTCCACACGGCCCTCGTGGGGTCCGCTACCGCCCACAAGGCGAACACGCACTGTAGAACAATATAACATATAACATATAAGCTCTTATGTACTGGAATTAAAAAGTGTCGAGAAGAGACGAAGAAGAGACGAAGAAACGTGAAACGTTTCCCGTGCAGAACAGACGACGTTGTGGATAAAAAAAAAGACAGGCTAATATATTCCGAAGACGGTGTATTCGGAATAATGCTGTATTCCATGGCTTACTGATTTGTGTACCTGTTTCAGGTCCCGTAAAATCACTTGGTGTTCCACCGAGACCTCTTATCCAATCGAAAGCGTCGCCTTTTTCGTTACGCCACAGACACAAACCAGATTCGTAAAGACCTGCTTCAAAGTTACAATTACCTAAAAGGGAGAAAAAGAAGAATGGTCGGCTGAGAATAAAGTACAGTTTTAATGTCTTCTTTTTTCTAAAATGAATTACCATGCGGTAATGAGAAATGATCCTCGCTATCACACCATCCAGGCCGAATTGTAATTTGACGTAAGGCAATGTGATCTGTAGCACCGTATTTAGGAGAAGCGATGATTAAAACCTGCAAAAAGAAACAATGACATCGCAATTTTGTAACATTTTTCCCTTTACTGGCGTAGTCACTGGCGTAGTTTTTGCGAGAGAACACTGTAAAAGGATTATATATCGCCTAGGACTAATTTCCAGAATTTAAAAGCACAGAAGACACTATAAAGTCATACCTGATACTCAGCATCATATAGCAAACTCACTGTGGCGTTCCTAAGGGTTTTATCTTTGGGCCCATGATAGGACCACACCTTGTGTAGCAAAGACGCGCCTTTGTTGTAGATCACAATATCTAAAGTTCCAATGTCATCTTCCCGGATTCTGTACTGAAATTTCATGCAATGTGATCCAGCAATTGTCGGCGAGATCAAGTACGCTTTTCTGCCTTGAACTGTTGCCCTGCTGCTGTTTACAAGTAAAAAATGATCCCCCGCCGATTTTCCTATTAAGAAACAAAAAATAAATTCTGACGCTTTACTGATTCAAAATAGGTTGCAAAGTTCTCGGAACAATTTCTTGCAGATGATTCATGAATGAATACACACCTCTGCTGGTGTTACAGATTGTCCAGACAAGACCGTCATTGAAGAATTTGTCTCGGACGTTACGCCAACCACAAAGGTTCTTCTCAAAGTTGCAGTTCACTGCAAACGAGACACACAAAGATGCTTTTTTATTTAACTAATTACTGAAAGGAACTATGCATGTAGGTAATGGGGAGTTGTTTTACTGTATTCTAAAACTCATGAATAGTCAATCAGGCAAACACAATGGAAATCAGGACCATGAAGGCCGTTTGTATACCCCGATAGAAATTAGCATTTTGGGGAGTCCATGAATATTTTCAGGGAACAGCTGTTCTGATTGGTTGCCATATCATAATGATGCTCAATCAGCCAGAAACGATATAGAACTGCTGCGCACTGAACTGAATCTGATATAGAACTCCGGTGACGTCAGAGTTCTATATCAGACCCAGTTCAGTGAGCACAGTCCTCTATCAAGTTTGGCTCACTGAGCATCAGTAATGATAGGACAACTCACCAGAACAGCATGTTTCCCGATAACATTCATGGAGACCCCATCTCTTACAAACGCTCTGTGGTCATGATTTCCATCTTTTCCCGTAACCTACGAAAAAGAAAGCATGTTAGCCATGAATACAAGAAGTGAAATGATCAAGTTTTGCATAGAATTTGCAAGCAAAATGAGCCAGCAATGCATGAATTACTTCGTAAAATCACAACTGGTAATTATTTGCAAACAAAATGAGTCTATAATACATAAATTACTTCGTGAATTTATACCAAATTTATCTTATCGCCCGTGAATGGGCAAATTGCAAATGATGCATTACGCGCATGACAAAAAAAAATTTCGTCAAAGAAATTGGGATCAAAGAATAAAAAACAATAGGAAACACTGCCCCAAAACTACAAAAGCCAATCAGAAAGCCCTAGCATTATTATAGGTATCGCTGGTATCGCTAATACATTCATTTCTTTTATGACATTTGAACGGCATTTCTTTGCTCATCATTATTATAGGTAAATAAGTTACAGCTATTCCAAAGGGAATTCTTCTCTTTTTGAAAGTCATGTAATTATGAACAGACCTTTTGTCCCAGCACTGAAGATATGTCAATTATTCGTAACGCCTCTCTAAATACACTATTCGTAATGAAAAGCTCTCATTGTCAATCTTTTGTTTGCCATTTCAAAATAGCTAAACAATACAACTTGAAGCCAGTCTATATCAGATTTCTTATTCTCGATTTCAATGAAGTAGTTCTCACAAATTTATTTCCTTTTTTTTAACTAGCTTGGAATTATGAATTATTACTGGCAACCGTTTTAGAAGTAGTTTACAAAACTCGCTGTCGTGTTTTATCGGCAGATAGAAACACTCGGCTTCACCTCGTGTTTCTATCTGCCGATAAAACACGACAGCGAGTTTTGTAAACATTACATAAAGAGTTCGAGTATTCATATGAAATCCACCCTTAACAACAACCTATTTCAAGTTTCATATGATAATCATATGATAGCCATATGATGATCTTTCTGTTGGATGTCTTGGTATAGTTATAATTTCGAGAGGTGTCCGCGGAAAAAATCCTGTCGGGCCGTAATTTATAAGATATAAGACTCGTTCATCACTTTAAAGGTAATAGATTGAATTTTCTGTTGAAAGTATGTTATTACTGGGAAAAAACGTTTTCCTCGCACACTTTCATCGCTGGCTGGCGAAACGGGGAAACGTTTTATGAAATATTTTCACATATTTTTCTTTTGTTCAAATCCCCCCCTCCTCCAACCTTTCTTCACCTTACCATCTGTTAATTCGTCCGGAAATGAAAGGCCCATGTCGCTAGAATTGTCGCAGGAGATGACTTCATTAGAAAACGTGACATTATCTATTGCAATATTGGCGGCAGGGGCTGCCCCGGCAACGGCCTCTAATATCACCTGAGAACAAAAAAATCAAATTAATTTAAATATAAATAAAGCAGATCTTCCCTGTTTTCTCATACGGTTCTATATAGACTGCTTATTTCAAGAAACCCACAAATGGCATGGAAGACGTAATGTCTAGAAACTATTTTGTTAGAATTGCTTTTACCTTATATGAATTGTTAAAGGGAAGTAGAACACACCCATGAGCCCAATTGTTGCCTTGGTTACCATGCTTGCTCCACACACGCAACTCCTGTGATCCGCCAAGCTGGACCACAATGGAAAGCGTTTCTATGGCAACTCCATACATGTGATAGTAGAAGTTCATCGCATGCGGGCCAGACATGATTGGGCTGAGAAGCCTCGCAGTACTATTGTAGATGACATTTGTACTGCAGTTGATGAACGCAAAATAGTCAGAACCTGTCACATAACACAGGAAAAAAGTTACAGGATGAAAGTGCGGCCTACACTTTCCGTCTTCGACCAAACCGAACTCAGAGCGGGATATCAACGTCCAGGGAGAGAACTAAACTATGGTATCATTTAGTCGAGCAAAAGAAAACGATGATAATTGATGACAAATATTTTGAACGTGGTTAAAATGATAAGCTGATACTGGTGATAGTGAAAATGATGATGATGACGATAAATAATACAAAAGTGCACATATATGAGGGTGATAATGTGGTGACAATCCTATGCAAATGACGCTGCATGATTGTGATGACGAGAAAACTATCCCGCGTTTAAAATAGTTGCCGACGTTAAATTTTAGCGTGTTTCCTTTGGTCGAGAGTGTTCAGTGTCGAGAGTGGCGACTATTTAACATTAGTCACCGAACTGCCGAAGGCGACGTGCATCACTCTCAACAAATCAGCGCGAGGAATTTCATTTGAGTAATTATACTAATGGCTAAATGGTGCCCGTTTTGTTTCTACTTTAGCGTTGTACAATAAACACAAAAGGGCACTTATCTCCTCGGGCACTATTGTGGGTTAGTTTTCCTCTAGAATTTGATGTTGTATCTTCACATAAACTTACTGAGGATACTGATGATCATGACCGATAATGTCGTGTTGCTCACAAGGACACGCGAGGATCATCCTGTCCGGTGGCTGGCACACTTACCTGAGAGATCTCTTTTCGGCCCTGTAGAGACTTGCGATGCAGACTGCCCTTTACCTAGCCTCCAGTTGAAGTGCCACATGCCAGCCATATTTTGCCACATACAGAAAGACTCTTTGTGAAAGGAGCAATTTCCTATAATGAGAAAACAATTTCTCAACTCCAAAAGTTTTTCTTAAGATTTCGTGATATTAATGAACACGCCCACTGCTTAAGGGTGCTTCGATGTCAGAGTACATTTCTGAATAATATTAAATAAAAATCAACTACACTTGCACAATCAGACACGAACAGCCAATATCAGGAGAAAAGAAAAAAGAACTTGCGTTTAGTTGTAACCAAAGTAAACGAGTCACAAGAACTCAAGCATTAGGAATGCGTAAAAAAACATCATCATTGAAAGTGATAAAAAAAGGCGCTTTGGTTCTTTAAACCAACATACTTCTTTCAGGTGACATTGAGATGAATATGGGACATTTTTTTCTGACCATAGACTAGAAAATAGAATATAGTGTCTAAACCAGCCAGCCAATACTACAGATGCAAGACCTGTTATATGTTAGATACCTAGTCACAACTCTAGAATGTTCAACTCCCACGATCTGACTGTTTATTGCCTTCGCACCCTGATTACTCGCCTGTTAGTTTCTCTTCTATTGCGTCCTTTTTGCATATAAAGGCCGCTGGAACACTGAGGTACATAAAACAAGGTACGTCATTGTAGCGTCCATTATTGGAGTATTGGAAAGACATAGCACCGCAGTCCTCTGGTAAACCATTATAGTCGTTGGGCTCTTTTGGTGCCCACACAAGGAAAGTCGCTACCGAGCCATCCGGCCATTCCCACACTCCACTAGAATTCCGTTCGATTATTCCAATATGGTACTGACCGATTCCTGATTTTACGCTTTGTTTCACGAAGGTGAATTCCGCGTCACTTCTTATGTCGACCAGCCAAGCGCCCTTTTCGAGACAAGCACTTCTGGACGCATTCCAGGTTACAGGTTTTTCTACTTTACTGAAGTAATAGCACTTGGTCTCGTGTAGTGTCCATTCCGGTTCACATTTCAATATGCCTGTTGTTCAAAAGAATTAGGTTTAGGCAGCTAGGTGGACCAACACATGGCTAATTCACAGAAACGGAACCCAAAAGAAAATCACTCGTTTTGCTTAGAAGATGACAAAAGGTCAAATATTTTTGGACACGTAATAAGAGGCTCTTCGCACAAAACCTATTAATTAATGTAAATTACGAAAGTTGCTAAAATTTCATTTTTGAAAGATGTTTTCCTAAGGGCTGGTTTCCATATAGTCTTATCTGTCGTATCTGTCGCATCAGTCGACCCTGAAACAATAGAAATTGTAATTATTCTTTTGTTTCACGGTTGACTGATACGACAGATAAGACTATATGGAAACTAGGCTTAAAGGCGTCAAAAGAGAAACAGACCTTTGAATATAACTTTTCACCATGAGTTTTGCGTTTGCATCGAATATTAATTTCTGCAGAGCTTTGCATTGAGCGTTAATTACCATTCTTTGCGATAATAACCGCAACGACAAAATGAAAAACAAAAACCAATACACGAACGCAGAAAAAGAAATATCAACTGGCATGCTACCAACCTCGGGACTATTTTGTTAACGACGTCCCAGACCTTTTGCTACCTTCAGCGGCAAAACTGAAGACGCGGTCAAGGCGCAAAGGGTGAAACAGGATTACTAAAAAGTGGAATATTGAATACTTTTGTATTCCCAGTTTGAGGTTTATACTTACTCCTGGCAGACTCTGACTCCCTCACATTCAGGAATAATATAGACATAACCAGGACAAGAACAGCGCCAAGTCTTGTTTCCATCACTCCCTGGATAAAAAAAATGTCATATGAAGACGGCGCCCCAACCCCAACACTACCAGCCATCACTGAAACACGACTGAATCAACATAGCTTTCATAACAGGTTGTTTCTTATTCACCTTACGCTGAGAGACACCCTTTTTCGTCTGTTTGGACTCCGTTTACGTGGTGCAGGGATGCTAGCAGGGCGATATAACTGATATAAAATGGCAATCAGTTGACTCATCTATGGTGACTTAAACAATGAGCTATTAGCGTTAGAAGCCAAGGTCGGGGCTAGGGAAAAACAGAAAAGTGATCCTTAATATTGATAAATAAATTTGCTCCAGGCAAAACGCTAGAAGATAACCTCAAATCAGTTACTTGAAGAATTAAACCGATTGCAATAAGTTGGAAATAAAAAAATTGTAGTTGTCAAACACCTAAAACGGAAAGTCATGGTGCCAGACGACATGATTTTAGTTGTGATATGCTTTATATAAAACATTAAATAACAAGACAGCGGAGATGTCTAATTGAATAACAAACACTATAATAATTATGCATTTTCTTATTTCGACTATTCCGCTATCATTATTCCGAGATCTTAGTGTCAAAAATATATATGCAAACAATCGCCAATTACAATTACTCCCAAGTGCTCATTACATTTGGACAACAATATTATATCATTTAAACTATCACTCGACCATCCATGATTAACGGAAACTTTAAAGGGGAAACGAGATAATTTATACTAGCTAAACGATTCGTTAATTATTGCATATATTTCAGGATGAAAGCCAGTAAAGTTAAATTAAAAACTATTAATTGTGAAAATTTAAAGATCTACTGGCATAATGTGATTAGAGACATGCATCTTTTTTTTTTACATTGCAGTAGTCAAAAACAAGTTAGTATATAGCACATGCATAAATTGCTTCAAGACCCCTTGAATTTTTCATTTATCCGGGATTTATCTAGCTGATTGAAAAAGGGTTTGAACATGGGTTTGAACAAGTTTAACTAATGACACATCACATCATACAAATCAATTTCACAGCTTGCAAAGTAAGGCGAAGAAACAAGTTATATTAAACAAGTGACTACGCCTAAAGCTGGAGTTGGTCAAGTATTTTATAAAGCGGCGATACGTAAGCGATTAGCCGAATATCCCACCTGCCTCGTAATGCGATCTCGTGAAAGCCCAGCGCTGTTGGTAGTAGCACTACAATTCCCAGGAGAAGTGAACAACTTTTTAACAGTTTGACTCTGAAATATGATTAAGTCGATAAAAACTGAGTTATTGAAGCTGTTCTTTCAGCAATTATAATTGCGTACGTGCGTAAAACGAGTATATATATTCAATATGCTCTTGAATATACGCACCTGTGATCATGATAATTTATAATAATTTTTCGACGCTCTTGTCTTAATATTGTTTCCGACACTCTAGATACTAAAAGCGAAAGCAACCGTGCATCTAGGAGCTCTAGAGTGGGACATCCTTTTTTTTTATCATTGTGTAAGTTATTTGGCTTGTCAAGCGAGTTAGAACTTTGAGATTTCTCAATATTGTTGGCATTAACTTTTAACATTGGGTAACTAAAGGAAATTAATTATGTTTATACTGACACGCTCTTGAAATTTTAATTAGTCAGATAAATGAAAAAATCATTTCTTTTGTTGTGCATGAGCGACTTTTAAATTTGCTTAAATAAAACTGAATAAACCAAGTTATTGGACCGTCAAAATATGTTGCTCTAATATGACATTGATCGTTAGTCGACCTGAACTCGTTGATATCTTCATTTTTTTAGTCGTTGATGTGCGTATGAACATATAAAATATAACTAGCGCTCGAAAACCACAATATTGTAAACTAATTATTACAATAGTGAAACTCCTTTTTGCTCAATGCTTCCTTGCTATTGGATACATCAGGGAAGAGTCTGTATAATATTATAACTTTTTGTTATATTTTTCATATTTAGACTGAACAGGATTTTGAGCAATCTCATTGACAAAAAGTGCATGTTCAAAAATCCATTTAGTCATAAACAGGGCCTCCCGTCACCTTGTCTATATTTTTTTTTGGAAGAACTACAATCCCGCCATGGAATATCTCATGGAAAGTCGAGAAATTAAATCTTAAAGTTCGCCACCGAGTAGTCTAATATAAGCTTTACATTGTATTTTGCTATTGCCATCAGAGTTTCCTTTCACGGAACAAACTCGGAGTACTGTTACTACTTGCATGTAATCCTTTTAAAAGAGATGCTAGTGTAGAATGAAGCCATTGATGGACCGTTAGGTACCTTGTTAGATATAATAATAGGTCTGGCGAATGTTTTTCACTGGGGGGGGGGGCTCCTATTTTTGTGAGGAGGGTCCTAATTTTTTTCGCGTGTCTAAAGGGAGGGTCCAAATTTTTTTCACTCCTGTTTGGGGCAGGGTCATAATTTTTTCAGTAACATTTCGACAATGAAGAGTGTAAAACAGATGCCGATAGCGGTTATTTCAGCAACTTCTCTATAAAATTTCGGCGCGCTTCGCGCGTATGAAGAATGACATCTAATATACTCTTTCATCAATGAAGACACCACCCTCACGCCGTTTACAATAACAAGTAAATCTTGACGAGGAAAAGCAAACTCTCCAAAAAATGCCCTGCAATGATAGGCCTGGCGGGCAAGTCACTATATGTTTGAAAGAAGACCCTATAGGTAAGAGTGAGTTTTCGATGTTACAAGCATAGAGATTCGTCCGTTGGGCCGCGCTTCGCGCCACATAATGCATTAATATAGAAAAAAACGTTTTTCATATTGCGGGGCTAAGCTATGGAATACTCTTACCCCTCGAATCAGGGAATCGAAGACATTGTCTTCATTCAGCAAAGAACTAACCACTCACAGATACCTATAGTGTATATTTTTATTCTCAGTTGTCAGAGTTTAGCGTCTACAAACAAAGGTACCATACCATACCATACATGAATATTAATTATTAGTCAAATCACACTAGTGGTCTATTGTCAATGCTGCGTTCTGATTGGTTGAGCTACTAGTAGGCTATAAGTTATAGCCTATTAGTAGCGAAAAGTGTCGGATTTGAAAGCCAGAAAATCGCAAATGACCAGACCAGAAAGTCTGGTACATTGACCTACTAGTGTGATTTGACTAAAACAATTATTCCTCTCGCCCTCATGGCCTCTGAGTCAATAGCCCATTCGGGCTCAAGGAATAATTGTTAAATAACTTCGTCATTTGCAGAGCGCAGTTGTGCGCATGAATAATATAACCTTGTTGGCTCAGAATCCCATCAATAGAAGCTTTCATCTAACCTATATAGTTCAGGTAGCGTACTTCCTGGGCCCCTAACTGGCTTTGTCTACTATACCGTACACAAAACATGTTCATCTACTTCATGAAATGTGTTTATCAAAATTCGGGCGCGCTTCGCGCGCAGCGAAAGATATGCGCCCCCCCCCCCTTTTTCTGTAAAATGTAGTCATAGGTCAAATAGGAGACGGGAGAGATGGGATCACGTTAATCATTGTACTTAATATAGAGGGATCACTCCATTTTTACTGTGTATTTCCCAAAATCCTCACGTAAATAATCGAGGCGATAAATAAAGACCGCGCTTCCTTATAGCTTTGACAGAAGTAAGAAAAAAGTATTTCTGCTATAAGAAGAATGAAAGAGACATTGCTTCACTCGGACAATAATCTATCTGACAGGTTTTTCAGAACATATAAATGACATGGGGGAGGGTCCCAATTTGTTTTACCTACGACTGGGGGAGGGTCACATTTTTTGTTATGTTCAAGGGGAGGGTCCTACTTTTTTAGCCTTGTTTGAAAAAAATGGGAGCCCTCCCCCCCCCGGTAAATAATGACACGTCCCTCATTAAGGAGAGAACTTTAGAAATCTGTATCGAATATCATGCAAATGACCGGGGAAATGAAAATAATATTTTAATCAATTCCTGAATGCCCAATCTAAAAACAGATACAATTATTTTCGTTTCATAAACACCTGCACCAAGAGAGCACAATCGTTGCGAAAGAGTCCGCCAAACTGGGAACAGTGCACCTAGGCACCCTAGAGCAAGTACACAAGCCGGTCTAATCACAGGGCCGTAGCGCTCTTAGGGGCCGCCCGGGGGGGGGGGGGGGGGGGGGGGCATGTGAGGCACCCAAACAATCCTTAAAACTCCCGATTTTGCATCCTGCATATCAAAGTTCCCAAAAAATGCGGTAATTTCACATGCTGGGCTCTAACTTTTCGGCGCGCTTCGCGCAAAATAGAGTTTAAACTTTGCCTAAAAACTACCTTGAGTTTTTTAGAGGCCCGCTACGGCCCTGAATTATGAGCCGTTGTTAGATCGAGCTATTTAACCGGGATCTTGAATTAGTCCTTCAGCAATGAAGACTTCGACTCAGCTCTTCTAACTTTGTTTGTAATTTCTTCTCTAAATAGTTCTCACACCGTTCTCTAAAATCAGGCGAAATCCGCCGTCCTTATATGCGCTGGGACTAGACGAAAACCCATGGGGTAAAACAGATCCGGTAGAACTTGTCCATCATGTGAATAGAAAACGGGGAGAATTTAAAACTATTTAAAAGTGTTAGCCAATGAGCCGAAACTTTGTGACAGTTCTTCAACCTTGGGTTGTTACCTGTTCCAGCGACTTCACACGAAGATGCTTAATTAAGTAATCATTACAACGCATGCCTAGAACATTGCGCTACTACAAAGAAACTGCGCAAACTCTGAAGAGTGCGTTACTACAAGAATTTTCACTTCTTCATTAAATTGTAAAAATAAGTTTTCCCAAAACCAAGATGCTTAGATGTTCCACAAGCTCGTGTAAAGAAAATTAACTGTACTTCAAAGATAAAAACGTACGAGCTTGCCGAACATACCCATTTGTGCTGCGTAATCGGAATTACCCAAACCTCTTGATTTTGGGGTACAAAAGGTTGCGAGGCGGAGGGTCGTTCACAAACCGAACCTATCACCCAAATTTTGCAATGAGCGTTTTTCATTTCCTATGTTTTGACTAATTTTAAGTGCGCTCATATAAAGCGAATGCCACACATTTCTTAATTATAAAACAAAACCAAATAATAAACCCGCTATCTATTGAATATTAAAAATTGCCAAATCCCGTGACGTAACACCGTTCCTAATGCCAGGGCCTGTTCACATGAGGCGAGATTACTCGGGGGTGGGGACGAAACTGGCTCTGTTTCACATGAGAAAAGTATGCACCGAGATATCTCGGTGTTGTGATAGAACGCAAGAGCCATGCATGCGCACAATCAAGAAAGTTGTCCCCACCCCCGAGATATCTCGGGGTAGACCGTTCACATGGAGCTGATGGTGACCGAGACAATTGTCATTCTTTCATCTATGTTCTAGAGACTCCGTAGACTGCTTACAGTCCCTTTTTTGGCGAACGTCCGTAAATAGAGCAGATTTCACATGACTGTCAAGACTTGTTATGTAATTGCGATTGCTTTGCGTTCTCATTAGCTATTCGTTTTTCTCAACCAATCAAATTCTGTAGTAAATATAATTCTACGTCATTGGTCGTTTGGAGTCACGTGAGATAGCGCGCGAATCTGGGAGATCAATTCGTGTGTGTTTCTCGGGGGATCAAGACGTGAAGCGAAAACGTGGGCAAGATTCTCCCTGTTTGTATATATAATAGGACTCCATGCTGTCCAATCGTCCAATTGGACGATTCAAGAAAAATCGATCTGCCGGCACAATGGGATTTCGAGATGGCTATATAATTATACCCTTTAAACGATGAGTTCCTGGCAGAAACTTAACAGACGACGATTTGAAGGTTCTAGAGGACGAAGAACCGGAGAAAGACTGCGAGAACTCGCCAAATATACCAAACAAATCGCCGAGCACGAGTGACTCACTCGCAGGCATGATGGCGGCCATGCAAGCCATGACTGAGAGTATCTCTTCAATGGGAACTGCTCCCAAACGCCTCGGGAGCAATAAATCTACCCAAGCTCCCAAAAAGAGGAAAACTATCAGAAACAGTCAGAAAGCCCCTTTCTGATAGTGTTGAGAGCTCAGATGAAACGTCATCCGTCTCGGACGACTCAGTCAGCTCGAGTGCACTGCTTTCGAAATCCAACGTCCCTGACACGGGGAGCGTTTCTAATAAATCTAAGCAACCAGGGGACCCCTCTGATAAATTACTGAGCGACATCGCTCTGGAATTCGACATAGATGAGAAAACCACAAGCGCTCAACTCAGAAGCTTGCAGATTTTGTCGACAGGCGTTTCTCCACCAAACTTGGTGAGAAAAAGCTCAATGAAAAGCTTGACAAGTATGACAGACCGGAAAACTGTGCCAAGCTTATTGTGCCGACTGTAAACCCAGAGATTTGGGATAAACTAATCCACATGGCGAAACGAAAGGATCTCCGTGTATCTGGAATCGAGAAAAACTATCACACAGGCAGGTAAAATTATGACTCAATCTGCCGATTTACTCAGTAATGGCTGCCATAGATAAAGGGAAAACCTCTGAAATCAATATGGCAGACCTGCTTAGCTGAACACTGATGCCATTGCGCTTATGGGTCACAGTTGCTACAGCCTTTCTTTGCATCGCCGTGATGCTATAAGGCCTATGCTAAATAAAGAGTATGCTGCATTATGTGCTCCACATGTCCCTGTTACTGACAAACTATTTGGGGATGAGCTACAGTCTCAACTTAATAGCATGACCAATGACGAAGTAGAATTCAAAAATTAAACGAGCCTTACAGTGTAAGGTGAAGTTTGATTGGAATTCTGCGAAGTCATTGGTCGGGAATGAGGAGTTACGTGCCCACCCATTCATGCTTACTGCCCACCCTTTTCTGAGGTACATATGGAAACTCGCTGTTGAATATTGATCTCCCAGATTTGCACGCTATCACACGTAACTCCTCCTTCCCGACCAATGCCTTCGATAGATAGATAGATAGATAGATAGATAGATAGTTTATTAGTTAAAAATTTACAGCCAAGGGCTGAAATGGTCTAACTTTACAATATAAAATGCTAAACTATAGTTTCTATAATAATAAATGTGTCTAATAAATATAATAATTGCTAAAAGGATAAATATGTCTAATAAAAAATGTATACTCAATTATGGAATATAAAACCTTGAATTACAATTTATAAAACTACTTTGGCAGCGCTTTGTAGAATATTTTGGCATAACGAATTTTCTTTTGTTCCTTAAATTATATTGCGATTCGTTTTCCTTTGGCAAGAGACGATTGAGTCTATGGTCAGTGTTCGCTACAATCTCATCGAAGAACCTAGAAGTGATGTCTTGGCGACGCTGGAAGAGTGTTACGAGGCCAGCTTCTTTAAGGGCTTCAGCGTAGCTTAGTTCTGGATAGATGATGCGCATGGCTCGTTTCTGTAGGCGCTCAAGATCATTACTTAAATAATTAGGCAGACTATTGTGATAGACTTGGCAAGCATACTCGGTCACAGGTCTTATACATGTAATGTAAAATTGCATCAGATCTTTGCTGGCTAACTTGGAGCGCTTAAGTTGCCTAAGGAAATATAACCTAGAGACTCCTTTCTTAATGATGGCAGCAATATGGGCATTCCATTTTTAAAGATCATTACTGATATTTAAACCTAGTAGCTTTGCTTCGCTTACCAACTCCAGCTCGGAATTATTTACATTAACTGAATTGAACCCTTTGTCTGCCTGTGAAAAGTCTATTCGTAGTTCTTTACATTTTACTTCGTTTAGTTGGAACTTATCTGCACTAGTTATACTACACAGTTCATCAACTGCCTCTTGGATCTTGCTTGTGTGTTTCTTGGGTACAGACTCTGAGATTGTAATATCGTCTACGTACTTCCAGAGGTGCACGCCAGGGACACTGATGTCATTTATCATAATCAGGAACAGCCAGGGACCCAGTTTTGTCCCTTGGGGTACTCCAGCAGGGATACCTCGCCATTCAGAATAACAATCCTGTCCCAACTTCACTCTTTGTTTACGATCGCGAAGGAAGTCAATGATCCAGTGAATTACTGAATCCGGGAGATCGTATGTGCGCAGCTTCCTCACCAGAATCGTATGATCGATAAGGTCAAATGCTTTTCGAAAATCGAAAAGCACGACCCTGGTAGCAGTGCCATTGCCGTCGGTGTCATTAGTCCATCGATGGAGCATGTCAATGAGGGCGTGAACTGTTGACGAATTTGGAATGGTTCCAAACTGCTGGCTATCGATCTTAGCTAGAACAGCAGGCTTAACAAATCTCTCAACGATGAAATCTTCTCCTATCTTAGACAAGAGTGGGGTCAGCGAGATAGGCCGTAGGTGCTTGTTGATGTCGAAGATTGGCTTTTGCTTTGGGACTGGTACAACATCAGCCTCCTTCCAAGAAGATGGGAGACAGCCTTCTCGGTAAGAGGAGTTCAGGATATCTCGAATTGGGTCCGCAAGTAAATCTGCGTTCTCTTTGAGTAACCAACCCGGCATCCCATCAGGCCCTTGGGCCTTAGTAGGGTTGATGGCGGAGAGGGCCTTAAAGACCTCTGCTGATGTTACAACTAGGTCAGACTCAGAGGGCGAAGCTGGCTCTACAGTTGGTTGTTCGGTTAAAGGCCGAAAGTCCTGCATAGGTGTCAGAAAGCCTTCGTTGATACGATTTGCTAGTGACGTGTCATTTTCACCTGTGTCCGCAGCGCTCAGGTGTTTGAGAGACTTGATGATATTGTCTTTAGCGCTGGTCGCTTTAGACATGCCACTGAGCTTCTTTACTTCGGTCCACCACTTTGCTGGTGAGCAGTCTTTCAGATGTTCCACTTTGTGACTGTAGTATTTGCCCCGGCATGCTTTGCGTTCTCGGTTTACGAGGTTCCTCAAACGGCGGAATTCGTCTTGATCACCCAAACTTAAGGCTCTCTGCCGCTTCTTGATCAGAGATTTTAGTCTCTGGTTAATCCATGGTGGCTCAGTAATGTGGATAGTTTTTGTCCTTATAGGTGCAATAAAATCAAAGCCTGTTTGGACGATAGTATGCAGTAGCGACGTTTTCTCTTCGCATGTAACGACAGTGTTGATGAGCGATTCAACATCTACTTGCTCGAGATATGATCTTAATTCTTCGCAGAATTCCAATCAAACTTCACCTTACAGGTAAGGCTCGTTTAATTTTTCAATTGTGTATTACTTAGTAATTGGTTCGGCTTGCAAATTGGCTAAGAAAAAAGCCATTTAGGAGCAAGTCGTGGTTACTCTCGATTCTGATTGGCTAGTGATTGCTCAATTGCAATTCTTTCACGATGGTCATGTGAAACCCGCTCTACAAGAGAAAAGTGTTTGCTAAAAAGTGTTTGCTACACGCGCGCGCGTAGGTGCCGAATAAAAGTGCGCGAGGCAAAGACCGCAGACACATTTTCTCTTGTATTTACCGACGTTCTCCAAATAAGGGACTTCAAGCAGTCTACAGTATGTATCTACGTTTATTTGCATAAGGAACGGCTAGTTATCAGACCTGCGTATGTTATGTCCTAAGCCTAAGGGATGTACGTTTTCCTTAGACCTTTGCATGAGTGCATCATGAAACGTTGATCTGGTGACCATTCTAGCGGACAGGGGACATCCTTTTGCCCAGATGATGGAAATCGCGAACTGCGGACATTATTTACTTATATTATAGTTGGGATTGGATTTTCGACTGTATTTGGCAAAAATCTATGTGGAAATTCTGACATCGTAGATACAAAAGATGTGTGGGCGCCATTTTGTTTTCCGTACTTGGTCGAAATATATTGAATGGGGAAAGGGCTAAAATCCTCAAAATTCTCCAAAATATCAGAAGTAGCACTAAATATTATTGTAGAACAATCCTTTATTGATTTAATTAAGATTTTCCTACTCATACTCAGTGGCGGATCCGGGGGAGGGCCGGGCGTTGGATGTGGACGCTCCCCCCTTTGCAATACAAAAATGGTTTAAAACGACAATAGCCCTCTCAAGACTAAGGTTCAGTATCTAGTCCTATTGACACATCTGGCTCTTCAAACCAGAAACGCTCCCCTCTTTATAAAAAACTGGATCCGCCCCTGATATTTTCTCAGTATTTTTACCGCAATTCTTCACACAAGTCACTAGCCTGGAAAGCATGTGCTTAAATTACCCTCAATTTCCTTCGAGGTCAATGTAGTGCCCACTTGCATAATTTAGTTTATCGTTGTATTCTATATGGCAGCACGTGACCTGAAACGAGAGCACTCACTGACCAATGGCTAATACGGTGTGAAAAGTAGAGAAAATCAGCGACTTTGAGAGGTCACTATTCCGTTATGTAAGCGCCGACGTAACTCAAGCTCAATCCGATATGTGCTTACTTACATTGCCTTCGGGTGCCTTCGGGTGCCTTCGGGTGTTGAATTGGTACAAGCCTCCTCTTTAACTCATTCAATAATACATTTCTGAAATGTTTCGCAAAATCTTCCAGGAATGTTTACACGCCGACCGGTTAGCGCAGGGGTAGAGCGCCGGGCTTATGTGCGGAACGTTGGGAGTTCAAACCTTAGCCGGACCAACACTCAGGGTCTTTTCTAAATAATTGAGGAGAAGGTGCTGCCTTTGCTCTAACATCTGCAAATGGTAAGACCTTCACGTCTTCTCGGATAAGGACGTAAAACCGTAGGTCCCGCAACGGAAGAAGAGCCACCGATTTGTAGAGGAATCCGATTTGAAGAGGAATCCGATTTGTGTAACCCATTATTATTATTGATTGACACAAGCCAAAACACAGTTTAGTTGGTGGCGAGATCGAGGAAACACAAGATCACCGTCAGTCAAGGAATCATGTGTTTTGTCGCGACTTTGTAGCACGCACACACCATGTGGCCTAGATTTATTCTCTTTCCAGTGTTACGTCTTTTTCCACTTCAATTTTATCATAATCTCTTACATACTAAACTTGGCCAAAGACGGAATGTACTTGGCTTTGCCATGTTTACATTTTTGCTTCCCTCGCTTGGGTGGAAACGTTTTATTTAATCAGCAGGAAAGAATTATCTTATAGGAAATAGAGTCAACGCGCGGAGTTTTTATTAGCTCGGATTGATGCTATAGGGACTAGAAATCGCTAAATAGTCCGGCTGAGGATTCCCCAAGGCAAAACTAAAGAGTCATAGCATTGTAGAACCAATGATCTTGCTGTTAGCAAGTGGCTTGCTGGTGTCGTACCTTGATTAGCAGGTGCTTTAGCAGAGGGCATCTCGTTACGTACCTGTTTTACCAGTGGCCGTGATTTGAATACTCCTTTAGAAACTATTGATCTTTGCGTCTTGGCAAACTAATTTTTCAACTGAGTTAGGCACTATGTTGACTTAGTCACGCTTCTCTCTTCCTTATCCAAGTCCAGGAGCGCTGCGTTGAGACATTCTAACCATTATGGATCGAAGAGCAAGACCTTAGTGGTACAAATCGACTCACTCGAACGATGATTTCACGGCGACGTGCAATCTACTACACTATTTTATTAACATCTTTCTTCTGGGTTTTCGGGACCATCTCTTTTCTGTTGCTACAATCACTTGAAGTCAATATAGAAGTGAAGAGACGCCGCGAAGTGGAAATATTTGCTTTACAGAAGCCAAAATGGCAGATCAAATTGGAAGAAAACATCTTCGCTCCACCACCTTTGCCGCCACCTAAAAACGCTAATGAAGTAAAAGAGGTTAAAAGTGCTGCGATACCTCCCTTATCAAACGAGCTTGTTGTTAACCCTCCTAGGCCTGTCAAGCCCGAAAAGGTCATCTATAGCGTAGCCCACTATGAATATTACCCTCCCAGTGAGGATTTGACTGGCCCGGGCGATGAAGGTGAAGGCGTAACAGTGCCTAAACGACTAAAACTTAAGGAGGACAAAGGTTATGATCTTCATTCGTTTAATTTAGTGGCCAGCGACATGATGTCTTTACATAGACGACTTCCAGACTACAGGAATGAAGCGTAAGTAATCACTGCCGTGCAACCTTAACTAGCGGCTACTTAATAAATTTTGGGTTAGGTAATAACCGGTCTCTGTGCTTTCTCTTTCAAATATTTGTTCTTCACATTTTTATCCATCACAGTTTCATCCCTGAATAGCTTCGAAGTGCTGTAGGTGTGATATCCATATCACTAATATCTGAGTTTCCCTCGTTTTGAGCCACCGTTTCAAATCGACCACATCAGAACCCTCTCTCATAAGGATTTTTCATGGCGAGACATTTTTCTGATTTGGTTGAAAGCAGCTGTCGCGACTCACCTATGGATTCTTACAATGTTAATGCATAAGAAATGCCATTAAATAAGATTAAGTGATTCCTAAAAATATATCAGCAGCCCTGAACAGCCCTGAAGTTAGTCACCAGGGTGGTCAAATTGGTCGCAATCAAAACGGTATTTCGATAATCGTGAAACAGGTTTCAAATAAACCACCTTTCAACTAAGTTTCGGCACAACTTTGATCGAAATTTGCTTGCACTCGGGTATCCATACTGAAATACATACCCTATCAGCCAACAAACAAGCGAAAAACGATACCCTACCGTAGACCTTAGGAGCCCAAAAAACATACCCTATAGGGCGGCGCATACCCGTATACCATATATGAGGGAGTACCCCCCTGGGCGCTCAAATAATATTCGGAAATTTACATTTCCTCAGGCAAACTATCCCACGATAGTGCCTTTGATCGACTTGAACCCTACATTATTTATGTTATTTGGTAGATGCTAAACCGATTGCGTATTACAAATGAAAAATAAGGAAAAAGAAAGAAAAGAAAGCGTATAAATTTTGTTGCTTTTTTGTTTTTCGTGTCAAGTCATGGCAGGCTCCCATTCAGGACGACAGACAAGCCCCTCGGATATAGTCAATGTCCTCAGGCAATTGCCCTTCTTGTAGATTTACGAGCGCGTAATATTTCCCATGTGTACACCACAAGCCGAAACCGTGCTAGTGTATTCTTTCTATAAAAACTCAGGAATCTTTAGGAATCATGGCAGGCTCCCATTCAGGACGACAGACAAGCCCCTCGGATGCGTAATATTTCCAATGTCTACACCACAAGCCGACATTGCGAAGGGAGCAGTGTCCCAGGGCGGAATACCAGGGACGCGTATAATCCTTGCTAGTGTACTTTCCGTGTACAAACACAGGAATTTCCTGCGCCAATATACCTCATTATATACCTCCCATTATATACCTCCATATGAATGTTAAAAACGTGTAAAATATGATGAATTTTATATGTGGTGGCTTCAAACGCTGACTGATAAATTGAGATGATGATCGACTTTGATTGACAGGTTATCGGACCACCAGAATTTTAATTAGCGCGTCCCAATGCGCATGATACAACATTGATCGTCTTGCCAGACGCCTCAGACAGCTAAAAATACATGTGCTCTTGGGGCTGAGTGGTGCTTTGGATTACGGTTAAAATGCGGCCGCATATCAAGTGATAGATAATATTATGGCAAACTAAGACGCTGGACTCGTGGTCAGGTCATACATTCGTTTGAGAATGAATGAAGAGCGCTGGTCACAAAGTATCACCTCACACTAAAAACATGACTCAACCTTCGGTGATATAATAGATTCTAATTACAGCTCAGCGAGAGTTGTCGGAATACTAGTACTACTTCTGGTATGATTTTGCCTAAACGGAGGGTAATATTTTATTTCATTCTATTATCGTCGACGGCATGGATATATCTGGCGACTTACTATCTCTTTACGCAGAAAGGAAACCTAGCAGACGAGACTGTTAACAACGATCGTTTAATTCTAGACAATCTTCAAGGACCTGCAGACAACTCAAAAGAGTCTAATCCTTTAGTATTAGCAATGTTCGATAACACACCGAACAGAAATCCTAATAAACCTGGCGAATTGGGTCAGGCAGTTACACTCAATTTCGTCGAGAAGAAACAGGAGGAAGCCGGCTACGCTCAGCACGCGTTCAATAAAGTTGCCAGCGATAAAGTGTCTTTGCAGAGAAATCTGGTGGATGTCCGTAATGGCAAGTGAGTAGTCAAATTAGTAATAAAGAGAAGCTTGAGTCTTGCTTTAGATGATAATAGCTCGGGTCAGGTTGTTTGTCACCTTTCTCTGCTTGCTTCGTGCTTGTGTGTAGTGTTTTGATTTAGAAGAAGTGCAAATATGATTTTAACCACTGAGAAATATCGCCAAGAAATGATAGCCTGGGACGTCTGTAAGAATGCAGTAAGATCATTCTCCTTGTAACTCAAGTGTGTTGCGTTTTTCGAAAGCTCATCTCGATGACTAAAGCGAGTACTGTATGGTCTTTGCGGCCTTCGCACGATATGGTACAGACAGATTTCCGGTCAAGTCAATCGCTTTAGATTTTGGCAGGCACTCGAATGCTGTTGAACTCTGTCGATCAATGAGCTTCATATAAAGTGAGAAAGCTGGCCAATATAGGTGTTATCACCTTGGTGTACCATATTTTTTGTACATTATCAGGGACGTCAACTCTCCCGGTTTTGCCGGGAGTCTCAACGTTTTTCGCTTCGACTCCCAAGACGACGACTGCCATACATTTTACTGTATTTCTCCCGGGAGAATTGAAGGAAATTTTGCCATTTCAAGGCGGTCTCCAGATTTTTGAATTCCTAGGGTTGACGTCCCTGCAATATATTGTTCGCTGTGAGATCTAAGTTATATAACATATGGTGTACCATACATACAAACCCGGTGAAGCAAATATGTACAGGCCGCCGATAATATGGCTAGACCGTATTCATTAAGGTAAAGTGGCTCCGTGAGGGTTTTTCTCATATTATCATAAAATGGGAATTAGTTAAAAAATTCTGATCCTGAAGGCTATATGCTACATGGCTTTGATTTCTTTTTAGTGTGTTAAGCTTATAAACAGAGAACAAAAATGTTCCCAACCCATGTATGACTTATCTTTTATTTTGTTTTCTTTGAAAATACAGGAGCTTAAGTCAAACCCCAGTCTTTTGTCATGTCAGATCTAATTCCATTTATTAACCAACGGAAAACAGAAATTACTGAAAAACATTCTATAACCCATAATGTGATGCTATGTGTAACATGTTACACTTGACAGAGTATTGACTAAACTGTATATGAAATTCCAAACATGAGTTTGATGCCGACTGACATATGAGCAGGGTCTTGGTTGCATCAATAATGTAGAACTTCCTAGGTCTTTCTATACCATGACCTAATTAAAGAACTTCCTTGTGTTTAGCTATATCTGTAAGGTGGAACCACATTAATATAGGGTGCATTATGGTGCTGATTTATTCATTATCTTGTAGTTTTTTGAAAGGAGCTAAGATAGGCTGCTTATTAATAAGAGAGAAATAAGATGAAGTAGCTTTTAAAGAACTATGACTGATAGCATGATATAGACCAATGCAGACAGTTTTGCACCTGTGTGTCTGAGAAACAAATTAACACAATACAATATCTATGGCCTGAATAAGAACCCCCTGTGTTTTTGATATTATTTCTGGCCTTCCACACTGCAGTAGCTCTGCATAGCTAAAGACAATCAGTCACTGTTCTCATAAACCAAAGCCTGAATTTGAAAGATTAAAAGAGTTTTAAATAAACAGAATGCAGACGCACACTGCAGGGTACTACCACTATTTTGATCATGCATGTAGATAAAAAGAAACTGACACTTAAAATTGATAACATTGTTTGTAACCATCTATTAACAAGGTTCATGAAGATGATTTCCATAAAGGATAAAACATTAAGGTGGCTCCAGATTGTGTTTGATAGATTAGAAGTCTTACCACAAAGACACATCCATGCAGCTGAAATCGTCTTTAATAGACAGTGTAACTAAATCCAAATTTCTTTCAGAGTATATTTTTTTATACCCCTGAAGTACTCTCCCCTCTCTCCCAAAATGTGTAATTCCAAAAAAAGGACCATATCAATACACCTCTTTCCGCCCATGCAATCATGGGGTTCTTATGGGGCTATGGGACATTTCTGGAATTAAACAATGTTACACCCCATCTGCAAGTTGGGGGTAAAATTCAAAAACTTGCAATTTTTTCCAGATAGGTACCTTTTAGACGTCCATTCTAGCAAATCACACTTGTTGGTAGCCTGATTTTCAGACGTATTTTCCCTCATAAAAAATATGAGACCTTTTAGGGGTCAAAATCAACTAAGCAATGCCATTTTAGGTACCTTTTAGGTGTAAAATCGGAAGTTCCTGACAAGCACCCCCTCCCCAAAAATAGGGGAGTCCCCCCCTGGTGTAAAAGTCTTAACAAGCACACCTCAGTTTTGTCTGTAGATACTAAGATGCAGATACAACACTGATTCAGCTTTTTTTCTGAAACTAATTATTTCATAAATTATTATTGTGGGCAATTATTATTAGGCAATGTCTTAAAATGCTATCAGCATGGGACAATTTTACTAAAATTTAATTAACTTTCTTTTTGGTTCCCTATAACAGGTGCAAAGTCAAGAAGTATCCACTTATTTTACCAAAGAGCAGTGTTATAATTTGTTTCCACAATGAGGCCTGGTCTACATTACTTAGAACAGTACATAGTGTGATTAACAGAACCCCTCCTAGGCTCCTAGAGGAGATCATTCTTATAGATGATGCAAGCAATAGAGGTGAGGTGTAGTGAAAATAAGGCATGCATAGCCTGTGAAAAATCATGAATAAATTGAAATGTGGTTTCTTTTGAAATATGATGTTAAGGTGTTAAGGGTAGTTAACCTACAGCCCCTTTAATTATTAAAGTTTTCAAACTTTAGAGGGATTGCCAATGAGCAAGGCTTTAGTTTGGGCATTTTGTAAACTGTTAGTGTTAATTGCTTTCAATGTGAGGGATAAAAGATAAAACAAAGAAAGATGAATCCTTATGCCACATGGTAAACACTGTATCCCTGGCCCAGAGCGGTAGTTGGGGGGGGGGACCTTTTTTACTTTATTAATGGACACCAAGAGAAAATGATATATCATTTTCTCTTGTGGACACATATTTTAATATATTTTTTTTGCAAGGGGGGGGGGGGGGGATTTTTTGGGTACAAGAAATTAAGTTCAGGGATTTTTTTTTGTCAAATGACCCCCTGTCACTTTCAGCAATAAGTACCCCCTGGGACCCCAAAATGGAATTGTTTATGAAAAGCGACATAGTGTGAGGGCAGTTGATCTTATGATGTATAATTTTTCTTGTTTTAGATGAGCTAAAGCAGAAGCTAGAAGAATATACAGCCAAATTAAATGTTGTTCGTATTTTTCGCTTACCAAAGAGACAAGGGCTCATCCGAGCCAGATTAAAGGGTGCAGCAGAGGCCAGGGGAAAGATATTGACATTTTTAGATGCCCATTGTGAATGCACAAAGGGGTGGTTAGAACCTTTAGCAGCAAAAATTGCTGAAAATAGCTCCAATGTTGTGATGCCAGTCATAGACGAAATTAGCGACACCACATTCTATTATCATGCTGTTCCCGAGCCTTTCCATCGAGGTGTGTTTCGATGGAGGTTGGAGTTTGGCTGGAAGCCTGTGCCCCAGTATGAGATGAAGAGAAGGGAAGATGAAGCTGATGGAATAAGGTTAGTGTGCATGAAATAGGACGAGCTTCCTATGTTTAGACTGGAAAGATCAAAACTGGAGATATGTCTTGGCTTTGACAGCTCATGCTTGCTGTTTTATCAAACAACTTGGAGGCTTGGAGGCAGATTGGGGGAGAGGGTGAATTAAAAAAAATTCCTTTGATGCGATATGATATGATGAATTAGGGGAAACAAAAGCAGCAATCACAGCCTATGTTGTCCTACAGTACAACATTAAGCATTTACATAAAGTCCTGCTACACAAAATTATTGGCACCAAGTAAATCAAGTGTGCATTGATATATATCCGTGAAATAAATAATGGAAAATATAGGTGACTTGCAGTTCATGTTTGCTTCATTTCTTTGTTTCTGGCAGGACGCCTGTGATGGCTGGAGGGTTATTTTCTATTGACAAGGCGTACTTTGATAAGATTGGCACATATGATACAGGAATGGATATCTGGGGAGGTGAAAACATAGAAATCTCTTTTAGGGTAAGTTAAGGTAGGCCTGGTGTAAACCGCGGTCATGTGTTGCCTCACGTGATCACTCAGGTTTTTTAGAAATTGACCCGACGACTTTTGTTTTGGCGAGAAGCGTCATACAGTCGTCACTTTCTCAGTCCAAAATATGGCACAAACGAATACGATGTTTGACCTCGGTTACATATAATATAGTAGAGGGTTGATTTTCAAACTAAACGTTGGTTATTTATTGAGGCCAACAAACCGCTAATTAACATTAAAGACCCCAAGTTTTCTGTATTTCAAGCTCTGTGCGAAAACGTACATGTACAGTACTTCTATTCTCTTTCGCTGCACTCAGCCGAATAGAAAACATTTATTTTCTACACAACGAGAGAAAAGAGTGACAATGTGGAGGATAGCCAGCCAGCAAAAGCGAATTTATTGAATACACTATTATATTACCTAAGAGGACAAAAGGTTAAAACAACACTCTCGTAAGTGCCGAAAATAAATTCATTTTATTACACGGTTTTTTTCTCCAGATCTGGATGTGTGGCGGAAAGATTGAGATGCTTCCTTGCTCCAGAGTAGGTCACGTGTTCAGACCCAGGTTCCCTTATACATTTCCCGCCCGACCAGGACACGACACCGACGTGGTCAGCAATAACCTGATGCGCGTAGCGGATGTCTGGATGGACGATTACAAGAAACACTTTTATAATATTAGATTTGATTTAAAAAGAAAAACTCACGATGACGTGAGCGAGAGACTTGCATTGAGAAACACGTTACACTGTAAAAGTTTCAAGTGGTACCTCGAGAATGTGTACCCGGAATTGGAGATTCCTGATACAAATTTCGTGGCGTCAGGCCAGGTAAGGCACCTTCACAAGTTGGGCTGTTTGGACACAATAGGTCTTTTGCAGTTCGTCTGTCACGTGGTTGTACTGGAGAGCAAAAAAAAAAAAATAAATAAATAAAGGAAACGCATCTGATCTGTAATATTTTTATTTGTTCATAAAGAACTTGGTCAATTAACTTGGAATATGCCACGTTATCGGTTAAATTTCTTTATGATTTCGTAAACAAGTCAACTAAATAGTTTGTTTGCCCTCAAGTCATGCTCGGTTGATTTACCTTTGGGAATCAACGAGCACATGACTGTTCAGCTGCAAATGGCCTATAACAGCCTCACGTTGAAAATGTAAAACTGTAACAATGTAAACGATATCAACTTGGGCATCGAAGTGTTTTTAGATTAGTTTAATTCAATTCAGTTTACGAGTAGGAGTAAACGCACAATTATCACGGTTAAACTGAGTGTGCTGTTGTCTTCCATAGATCGGGTAGACTGATGATTTACTATCGCGTTGGCTGTCGATACAAAACGAGTCATAATAATAGCAAGGATATATCATTACATGATCATCAGAAATTGCAAGCATATTATCTCAATTTCAAGCAAGTTACAGACTGTAAATATTTCTCTGATTGTTCTTTGCTAGGTCCGAAATCCGTCCACTGACATGTGTCTTGACACACTCGGCAAAAAGGATGACGCACCCCTTGGTCTGTATCAGTGTCATGGACAGGGAGGCAATCAGGTTTGTTCCCTAACGCCACCTTGTTACATACAGCGTTTAGGAATGAAAGAACATGAAGCTCATATTATCATTTACATTTTTTTTTCAGTATTTTGTTTTGACCAGCAAAGGAGAGCTAAAAGCCGAAGACAACTGTCTTGATTTCAACAGAAGTGATTTGAACCTTAAAGAGTGCGATGGCCTCAAACAGAACCAGAAATGGGAACACAAGGTACGCTAGAAGTGATGATGCCCTTGACGAAGGTGATGGGGTTGGGTGGAGAAAGAGGATAGCGGTGGTGACGGTAGCCTGAGAAAGCCGACGCCACTTAGCTTCGCCGAAATAGCTTTAGCTTTGACTTAGCTTTCACTCAAATCTGCTAAAAAAATTACGTGACCAGTTCAACTTTTTTCATCCTATTTGAATTTCTCACTATAAAGTGCTTTGGGTGTTATAAAAATTATATATCATCAAGTGAAACTTGCTGCGTAATTCTTTTGACCAGATCGGGGTCAGAATACGTCATCAGTATGGAATGTTTGCTTGAGCACGCAGACGCCTCTTTGCGGGAGTCTCTTTCGGCGAGCGCCAGTGGTGGCGGCTTTCGCAGGCTATGGCGAGGGTGATAGCGACGGTTCTTATGGTGGCTATGACGCGATGATGCCAAAGGCGATAATGATGAGGCCACGATGGCGGTATTGATAAAGGTGGCGATGCTGGTGTCAAAAAGCGTTATTGTGATGATTACGGTGTTGGCGATGATGAAGGTGGTGATGTAGCGCGTTTTGTAACTACTGATCGCGAAATTACAGAATCATTCAAAATTCTTACACAAAAACTTTATGGAACGGACAAGGTACGGAACCCGCCGTAGTTTCTTCACAGTCATGCGAAATCTTAGCGGCCGTGAGCGGGCCGCAATCAGTGGTTTTTGTGTGCTGTGATGCGTTCCCGGCATTGAAACTTCGCCCCGCTCCATGTCTTGTGACACGGAACACGAATTTGCTTCGTGTTGGTTGCAGCAATGATCAGAGAAATGATCAGACGTCTTATAGAAAAGGCCAGACAATTTGATTTTTCCTAGAAAATATCATAATTTTATGTTTATTTTTATAGGACAATACAATTTACCATCCACGGAAAAGAACTTGTTTAGATCGCGGAAGCAATGGCGGTCAGTACGCGAAGATGAAGCGATGTGATACTGGTAAACATTCTCAAGTGTGGGAGTTCTCAAAGACGGACGATATGGAAAGCTGACAGATCTCCAAGTTTAGACTTTCAAATAGGATTTAAAACAATGTGTCAAGGATGGAAAGTAGTTTTATAGCCTTTCGCGGCAACGAAGCAAACAGTTTCCAGATCACCACAAAGGGACGTTTTCACATACGCTGTTGTCATGTCATGAGTACGTTTCCTGTTCTAGATTTGTTATTATGACATGTTTTCAATTCATGCTTCACATGTAAATACAACACACAAAGTCTTCCGGTCACCACTATCTTTCTCATTACTTTCAGTTGTCTTAGGGAAGTCAAATGGATTGTTATTAATAAAATTTTGAGACAAAGAGATTGTTTCTCATGCCACTATGGGCATAGCTTTTATTCCGATGTATGTCTCGAGTGCGGTATATCCACATGAACTCTATCATACGAAAACAGTCGCTACAAAGCATACTTCAAGCGGACGCTATATAGCGGCTTTTTTCGTGGGATAGGGTGTTCAGTAGCCTCATCCGCAGGCATCTCCGTGTGATTTCCGTGTGCTTTGCATCGTTTTGCATCGCTTCGTTGGCGTTTTTGGCAGTGCGGAACCTGAGAAAGAGTTCAAACCGGCAGCGGAAGAGAAAAGAGGGGGGGAGGACAAAATACGCCTCCCATTTTCCCTTCCCTCGTCCTCAGTCCCTCACGGCCCTTTCACGATCACACCACAGGAAGTCCAACCAAGCGCGTCGAAGAAGGCTCGAAATAGGTGTTTCAAAACACAACGAGACGTCTGCAGAGGAGGCTAGGTGTTCAGGATATTTTCACATACATATAAAAAAAAAACCGTTCAGTCCATCTGCTTCGAAGGAAACCGAGTGCTTTATAATTTGAAAGTATCGCAGTGTGAGGGGGGATGTGGCGAAACGAAGGATGCACTTAACGACGCCATGATGCATGCTTGGCACACCTCGTTGAAAAATATAATATTTCAACATCGAAGATCATCAGTTTTCCAAGCCAAGCCATTGCTCTAGTAATGTGTCAACTAGCCTGCGTAGCCGGCTCTGTTTGTTTTCGAGGGGAGTTGTTATTCGAGACCGATTCAAGGGGGCGCGCACGAAATCGAGGCGCCCAACCATTGCAATACGTGTAATAAGGATCTTAAAATAAGCCCATTTACAAATTAAGGATAATCTAATCTTGAGAACCTGTTGCACTGCTGTGTTGGGTTCGACGCGGCAAACAAACCCGTTCATTGTTTGCTGAACGAAGCCAAAAAGTGCTATCGTCTTTGAGTTGTCCTGGTGCTGTCTCATTTGCTGGCTTCCAGCGCCGCCCAGACTCGCCAACTAGGGCTTTGTAGTCTAGGAGCAGCGACCGGAAAAAAATCGCGTCGTAGCACCCAACGCGCAGACCCAGGAAAATAACATAGAAAGATAGGTACATGCGCCTAGTGAATTCTATCCGCAGAGATTTCAACCGGGTCAAGCAAACCGAAAGAGTAATGAAGTTTGGATTTTTTTCTCGGTGCCTTAAAATACTTCAATGAACTCAAGACTTTGGTGTTATCTTTGGTATATATTCAATAATAATTTACGGAAGTTGCAAAATAATTAACATATGGGATTTTTGTCAGGTGAGAAAAACGCAAGACTTAGAATTCTGGCTAAAATTTCTCAACTTTTGCAGTTTACTTGTCGATACTTGAACACATGCCAAACAAAATCGAAAGGATTCAAAGAAGGGAAATTTGGCTGACATATTGCATTGGGTTTGTAGATAATTCGGGCGGCAAGGATCTTCTAATTACGCAAATATCAGCCATTTTTTTTTTACAGGAAACCTTCGCGGCATAATAATTTTGACATTTTGGAGCCTTAAAAAGTCCTCTCGAATAACATAAAATCGGCCCAATGAATTCTATCCAAACTTGCTGGGAGTACTGTCTGTTACTCAGGGATTAGTGCGAGGGGTGTCATTTTAAAAGTTTAGGTTTAGCAACGCTTCTACTGGCCCCTAATAATAATCAAGGGTGTGGTTATTACGTTGCTATAGCAACTCCGATCACAACAAAATACACATTACAATAAAGTTCAAACCCTCCAGCGCCATTGAGTTAATGGGACAACGAGTCGGTTTTCATCCACCACAGTTTAATACAACGTTGGGGCAATGGCGCCCGGACCGTGAACGAAGGTTCGTGGTCACATGACCACTAACCATGAGGTTGATATATACACAGGGTGCCCAATGCCTACACAAACACAACCTAGCCAAATAACACTATGGCGCGGCCTGTTTTTCCTTCTCCTTACATACAAGATGGCAGAAACACGGTTACAATGCAATGTAAGCTATACTACTGTTACAAGGTAAACTAAACTAAATAAATCTATATACTGGTGGAGAAAATGGCAAAAATATATCAGGGCAGACAAACTGTTACTGTACAATTGTACACAAGACACTAATGACTATAACACTGATATAGGGCACACACACACTACGGTGTGTAGGTTGCCAGGGATACAATATGGGGACGGGTGTGTACACATACTACTATCCATAATGACATACATGGCTGCCCGGAGGTACCATGTATGGGGGGGTAGGGGCGACCACTTTTTCTTTCTTATTGTTTCCTGTCCTATTCTAAAGTAAATTGTGGAGGGGGTGAAAAAAAATATCACAAATTACATATATATGTACAACAAAATAATGGGTCGGCTGCTGTGATGTTCTAGCGTTGAGTTAAATAAATATATCTTGACCAATATGGAGCAAACAAAATTATATATGCTAAATAATATGTAAATAAATTATGAAAAAAATAGAAAAACAGAAGTAGAAGAACATAGCAACTAGAGTCCACGATGATGTCCATTATCTTAGGGCAAAACTAGGAGAGATTAATGAGTGATTACTTAAGTGTCCATGTCTGCTACGATAATAAACAAAGTCAATAAACAAAATGGCGACATTGTAGACATGCAGCTACGTTAAAATGTGTCCCAGATCTTGTGTAGAGCCCGCTCGGCAGGTTTTGGTAAAATAAAAGGGTACAATATTAACACGTGGCTTCGTAGCAGATCTGAGGCAGTCTGTCACAGCTCGCTCGAACAATCATATCAGTATCATTTCGTTGCAAATGTAAATAAAAGATCGTCTGTGTTGTGTTGTAGATTCTGGAGTAGTCTTAGTAGTGATAACAAGCAGCTTCATAATCGTTGACATGCGGCTTTGTTGCATGTCGTATCTCAGATCTTGTGGAGTCGTGAGCTGGCTTGAAAATAATCTAATAGTTGAGTTTCCTGAGCTGTGTTGTCCATCCTTGAAGTCATCGTCAGTTAGTAGTCCTTGGGGCAGTCGAATGTAGTTGTAAGAAGTTTTGGAACACGGTAGGGCCCATTGCCCCGCACTGAAGAAGAAACTGCTTCCAAGGCTCTTTCGCCAGTCGTGAATGTGCACAGCTTGGCACAAAACGTTCTCGAAGTCCTTGTAGCGAGCCGTATATCCTTGGATAACCTTCGCCTTTGGAAGGCCAGGGAATTAGCTTGTTCCTAATCCCACCGCTGCCACCACGCCATTGAGTTAATGGGACAACGAGTCGGTTTTCATCTACCACAGTTTAATACAACGTTGGGGCAATGGCGCCCGGACCGGTACAAGTTTGTGTACTTGAACGGCAGGCAAACAAAGTTTGGTGGTCGAGGGCAGAAAAAATTGTAGGCAGCCTCCTTAAAGAGAGACTTAAATGATATGGATATTATTTTGGGTGTGGTGGAAGAGAACGAGGATCTGTGTATCTTAAATCATGTCTTGCTGATTGCAAAATTATATATTTTTCACTGTAGAGCAGGAAATCAAATACCTCAGTTGAGCCCTTTTCTTTCCAATGTACAATCCACGTACCTTAAAGAATTTACGATTGCCAGAGAACAAGACAAGCTTGGTTTCCATTTAAAAAAATGGGACAAAATAAAGAACCTATTTAAAGCGCATTCAAAGAGTTAACGTACTAAATCCGTTTTTGTTGTTGTTGTTCGTATCGTCTTGTTTTGTAGTGTGAGGTTGTTGTTGTTGTTTTTTTCTCCTGGGACAGGGTGGACATAGTACATGGGTAGGGGGTAAAATGTAAAAAATGATGTCTTAAAAAAAATGTAAGAGCACAATAATCTATATTATTAAAAAAAAAAAATATATATATATATATATATATATATATAAAAAGGCTTTGAATTAGTTTAGAATTTTACAAAGAACATGTGAGCATCTTCTAACAAAAGTGCCCGAAATCGTAACGTTGTCCCATCGGCTCATTCTTAACATCCGGTCTAAATTAAACCTTATACACATACCTATCATCCTATGCTACTTTCCCGGGTCTGCGCGAAGGGTGCTACGAAAACCACTTTCTAGGCCTCTTTTCAAGATCTGCTCCTAGACTATTGCTGCTAATGGCTTCCTTTTTCGTTGGTTGGCTTGTGGCCCGCGATTTAGCGACAATGATTGAGTTAGTCAAATCACACTAGTGGTCTATTGATTGTCAATGCTGCATTCTCATTGGTTGAGCTACTAGTAGGCTATAAGTTATAGCCTATGATAATTATGATAATTTCCCTAACACTGCAACAAAATTAGATCAAGCTCTAGTAATGATAATAATAATAATGGGGAAAAAGCCCAGCATATCCACATAGTGGCTCTTCATCTGGGACTAGTTAACTCAGCATAATATAATAATATTTAATATACTAGTAGTTTAATATAATCATAGGATTCTCAGCTGTTCTGTAGTTTCTGTGTTGTGAAGCATTATTATAAAGTGGAATATGGCTGGGAGACCTCGAAACAATATTGAAACTATTAATAGTCCGGCAGATTAGCGTAAAAATTGCGCACTTATGGCCAAAGACACCAAACTTTGCATGTCAATAGTTTTCAGTAGTTTATTGAAGATAAGATATGGAGGCACGCTAAATTTTATTAGCGAAAGCTAGAACAGTTTTAATGTGAACCATTGTTTTGTCATTGGCAGCCATCTTTGAATCCTTTGTTATTCATGAGCTCTGCGGCACTTAGTGAAATCTTCCATCCTCCGTGTTTATAGAGTATAGCACAGTACTAGGAAGAAAACATCGTGTCAAAATTTCAGAGACAAGTTTCTTTTTACACATTCGACACATGAAGTACCAATTATCCCGATCTTTTTTAGAATTTGTTGGTCATTCATTTCATCAAATCTCAGTAAGGCTAATTGTTTTACAAGTAATATTTAAAAGCCGACTATGAGGACTTGACGGGATTTCAAAGTCCGCGCAATTAGTTCCAGTCCGAGGCGAAGCCGAGGACTGGAACTAATTGCGTGGGCTTTGAAATCCCGTCAAGTCCGAATAGGAGGCTTTTGAATTACTTCAAATACTCAATAATTATTCATGACCTAATTAGCCAACACAGAGGGAAAACGATCAATGTTGAAACATCTCCATTTATTTATTTTTTAATTCCTTGGTCATTTGAAATACTCAGCCTGTGACATAATCTTCAATCACCAACCCCTCTGTACCCTACCCAAACAGGATTTATCAATATAATCATATTTTTTTACTTGTGAAACTTGAATTACGTCACTAGTCATGCGCACAAATGAAAAGGTCAAGATTGTTTCCACAAAGCCTGTCCCACATGAAAGTTGGCGGCGCACATGCATATTGTCTGGAACAAGATCCTTTCTATTCTAAATTTCCGAGAGAGAAGACCTATGTCTTCTCACGGATCGTTTCTACAGTCTGCCTTTGTACGGCGTAGACTGAATAGTACAAAAAAATTCGACGGGGAGAGGACCTTGAAATTATGAACTTGGATTGCGTCACTAGTCATGCGCAGAAGTGAAAAGATTAAGAGTGTTCCAAAAACCCTGTCCCACATGGAGGTTGGCGGCGCTCATTCATATAGTCTGGAACAAGATCCTTTGTATTTTACTTCTCCGATAGAGGAGACGCGCGTCTTCTCACGGAACAGTTTCTACAGTCTGCCATTGCATGGCGCAAAGATTGACTAGTACAAAAACATTTCGATGGCGAGTGCCTTGAAATTATGAAAATTATGAACTTGGATTGCGTCACTAGTCATGCGCAGAAGTGAAAAGATCAAGAGTGTTTCCATGAAGCCTGTCCCACATGGAGGTTGGCGGCGCACAAGCATATAGTCTCCAACCAAAATTCTTTGTATTGACTTCTCCGAGAGAGGGGACTTTTGTCTTCTCACGGAGTGGTTCCTACGGTCTGCCTTTGCACTGCGCAAAGACTGACTAGTAGAAAAACGTTTTGAGGGTGAGGACCTTGAAATTATGAATATTCATAGTTCAAAGGTCCTTGGATCTAGAAAACATGTCTAGATCCAAGGACCTTTGAACTATGAATATTCATAGTTCAAAGGTCCTTGGACTTTGAAAAGTTTTCAAGTCCCACTTGCAGTATCTTCCTGGGATTTCAAGGTACTGCACGTGGTACAAAATGAGAGCTCTGGTTGGCTGATTAGGTCATGAATAATTAATGAGTATTTGAATATAAATTAGAAAATAACACCTATGTTGTATTGTGAATGTGCGCATTCTGATTGGTTAAAAAGCGTGTTTGTAAGAGACCTGAGAAACGCGATTGTCACGCAACGCTGTCGCGCGTGTGTATGTTATTTTCTAAAAGCAATAAAAATACTTTCTGCGTGCTCTCTGGTTTCTTACAAACACTCGGGGAATGTTGGTCGAACTGATAAAACTTGAAAGACACTCGCCTTCGGCTCGTGTCTTTCAAGTTTTGATCAGTTCTCCCAACATCCCCCTCGTGTTTGTAAGAAAGCAGAGAGCACGCGGAAAGTACTTTTATTGCTTAATTATAAACATTCTCAATAAACTGGTCGTGACATTTAATAAATCACCAAAAACTCTAAGGAGAAGTTCAACCGAAGTTTGTCAACTCAATCTATAGTTCAGAATTAGCAAACGTTGAGCTGCTATGGCTGGGTAGTCTATAGAACAACTTGAATGTTCACAAAGCTAAGAGCTCTAAACCTCATTTTGATAACAAAGCGTTCAAAATGGCTGCTATTGAGCTAAACAATAGTTCACTCAAAAACGTCTCTTAGCTTTCGCTAAGAATGAATTCTAGCGTGCCTCCATATCTACGATTTGAAAATACTTTGAAAATTATCACCTGGCAAAAAATTGGGGCTTTAGCCTAAAATGCGCAATTTCCTCGAAAATTCGCTCTAATCCGCCGGACTATAAACTAACAAATTTGCGGCGATCCAAATTTTGAGAAACGAGACAGAGTTAATAAGACAGAGCTGGGATGCGGAATGCAAGATTAAACTCGTGTATCAAGGGTGTCATTATTTCAATTTATTTTGAAACTTCAGCGATAGCTTTTTCACTACACAAGTATTTTATTTAAAAAAATAAGCGGAATAAAGGTGCTAAGGTGCCCAATGTGGTTCTATCTATATCTATATCTATATATATAAGGGATAAAAAAGAAACCACAAAATCCACGCTTTCAGGGGCGTCAACAACCAACTTTCTTCGATAAAGGCAAACATGGACGCCATACGATATGCCACCAGCAAGCACCTGTAACGATGCCCCAAACCCGTGTTGCTTGTTCGAGTATATTAATTTCTCTCATGTGTTTGTCTCATTTGAATATATGGCAGACAAGTCAAGAGGTTCTCTTTATATGATACAATATTATGTCGAGTGATAGGCGTGCTCATTAGCGAGTTTGGACCTGGAAATAACTTGCACGAAAACCAATAGTTTACCGAAGCTGTGTGCTTACCATTTGAAAATGTACTCAGTTTACTTATCACGGGAAAAATGCAATAAGGGTGTGCAACTAAATACGTACTGACGGCGGGGTCAGGTTTGTTCTTTTTGCTGTTTTCACATAGGAACAAAACAGTGAGAACAAACTCACCCTTCGTGTAGGCAAACCTTAACATTTCAATTTATTCAGAGAAGGTTATTTCTAGTTCGTCTTATGGGCTCAACTGAAGCACAAATTGTAAACAATGACGTCAATTTCCATACTCCTTAGTGCGCAATCTCTAACATGGTAGCTTCGCAGTGTTTGTAGCTTGGCGAAGGATTAAATATCCTCGGCTTTTCCCCGTAACTTGATCCTTAGGCAGCATAGCACGGAACATTCGTTCAATAGGCACCCAATGAGGTGGATATTTGTATCTAGCGGTATCAAATACTAACACAGTGTCCGATTCCTCGTCTATCATTGCCACGGGACTATAGTGGCCTTTCCCGTGTTGCTGCATTGCTTCTCTACAGTAAGAAAGGGCCATAAAAAGAGGTTCATATTCTCCTTTCATCCCCTTCCCCTGGACCCCTGTAGACACATGACGGAGATGATGGCGAAAGAGGTCGTAGCTTTGCGGGTCATCGGAAGGCCGTATGAGCTCGCAGGCCGCACCATTATCTTCGGCAAGTCTCTGAAACTCATCCATTGTGATTCCAATCTGCCGTATTGCCTCCAGTGACGCCGCCCCGAGAGTTTCTTCCGAGTACCACCGCCATGGTGTCCTCCACAGCCGTTGAGGATCAATCTGCATCGCGTTTAGGATAATTGCGAGAGTGGAGAGCCCGCAGAATGGAGGCTCCGATTGATTATTGTAACATGACGAAATAGACAGAAAAGGAGCAGCAGTTCCAAGAGTCAGGCCGCGAATAATACGTTCCTTAGACTCAGAAGATCGAAAATCAAGACAGAATTCTGGCAGAGCGCTACCGTAGAATGAGTCGAGCGAGTCTTTTTGCATCTCTTCCTTTAAGACTGCCCCCTTCGTCGTAATAGTAACCCATTCAGAATTCTGTACATCAAACTTCACTGGTTATTACAAGCGGTTTGGCGTCTCATGTTTGCATCTAATATAATGCGTTGGATATTTTGTTGCCGTGCCAAGTATTATGAAGCACAAGTGTTTTGACGGGCGCGCTTGTTAAAAAACTGGTTAAGAACAGGTTCTAATGAGAGTTGAAGTTAAACACAACTTGAGCTGTTTACAGCTTTCCATTGCGTTAAAATAAGGTTTTTTAAACATCTGGTCGCTGGACCAATGGGGAGTTTGCAGGTGTTGCGTGACATTTTTAATCTTGATCCTAATAAAATGAAAATACCATATTTGAAAAGAGCTTGCCGGAATTAGAAAAAGCCGAAAATTTGAGTTGATTTGGGTAGATATTAGCAAAGTTATTGGCGCCCGAAGAAGGCTGTTTTCCTATACGTTTAATGTCACAACATTTTAAAAACCTATAGGAAAACGACCAACTTCTGACGCTCATAACTTCTTTGTTATTTATCGAAACCTCCTCAAATTTTAGGATTTCACATATTTCGGTGAGCTCTTTTCAAATATGGTATTTTTATTTTGCTAAATTCAAAATGTCACACAACACCTGCAAACTCCCCATTCCCTTGGTAAGTCACCTGCCTTCGCACGCTGATCAGAGCTCGTCGAGGGCCAAACAAAGCGCAACTCAACTCAGCACTAACCATATTTCCTCAAAAAGTATTTTGAAGCGGTTTCTTTAATCTCAAGGAGGAATTACACTATGGTTTATTAAAATGGCACATGATGACGCCCAGATTTGAATCAATGTGAATTATTATCACTAGATATAAGCTTACTTGTCACTAAGAGTGTAGAATATATTTATGAAGGAAAGCTTTCAGGGAATCGCATTTTTTTTAACCATTTTTTGTTGGCTGGCAGTCTTAATAAGGGCAGAACTAAGATACAAATGGAAAACGCGCGGAAATGACTTGATAAATAGAGAATAAACATGGGCGCGTGGGGATATGGAATTTATCTTCGAGTGTTCAAATTTTGATAGTGAGATATGAAATTGGACACGAGAAGATAAATTTCATTTATTATAGACACGAGTGTTTTACTGGGAAATACGCCACTCGTAGACGAAGCTACATCCGGGTCCTCAGTGACATATTTTCCATATCCTCACTAGTGACTAGTGAGGATATCGGTCAAAACAAAAGTACTTGGAAATCAATTAGGAATATTTTTTTCTGGTTTGTCTATATAATAAAAAGAAAATTACACGCTGGCTTGAAGATATGAGTTTTATTTTCTCGTGTCAAAAACAATATTTTACTCATTCGCTGCGCTCATTCGTAAAATATTGTTCTTGCCACTCGAAAATAAAACTCATATCTTCGCACCACCGTGTAATATCCTCTATTATATCCAAGCGCCCATGTATTATTCTGTTTATTATATACTTTCCTGTGAAAAATTTCCGATTTGATGAATTTTGTGATAATTTCAAAAAGTATCGTTTGTTCGTTTGTTGTGGGTGCAACAGTTACGCGTGATTTCCCAAATGCCATTCGTGATTGATATCGAGCACACACACAACGCATTTCAGTACTAAACCATAGTTTAAGTAGAGGAGTAAGGACCGGAGGAACATGACTAAATGTTCGTGAAGAGACGGTTTTTTGATTCATTAATATGCCGAGTTAATGTTTTTCAAATTTCAACAAACTCTTTGCTCCGACGAAGGGCTAACGCTCGAAACGTCAGCAAAACACCATTTTTCCACGGCGTTTAACATAAATCTCAACCTTTGGTTGTTGTTGTTCATGTTCAACAAACTTAGTACTTTTCGAAACCCTTTGCTTTTTTCTCTAGGTACCAGTCCTCTCTCGTTTTTGTAGTCAAACACTTCCCAGAATGAATCTGTGATGACGGTGTTCGTCTCCAGCCTAGGATGGACGAGCTGGTAAAATACACTGTTGCCATGGAGACACTACTTAAGGAGCTCCACATCCCATATACTCTTTTAGTATAATTACTCAAGCGATTCCGCGCGCTGATTGGTCGAGACGTTCGAAATATTATAGGATTATTCAAAGCTTCAGGAGGCTAGATTCCGCTAAGAAAATAGCACGAAAAAGGCGATATCGCCTTTTTGAGTGCTATTTTCGGCGGAATCTACCGACTGAACGCTTTGAATAGACTTGAATCCTATGATATCTCGTCCTCAATTTACACAAAAAAGAGATATCATAGGATTCTCTGCTATATTGGCTGATTGCATTTTTATTCCGCACGGGGGGGGGGGGGGGGGGGGGAGGGGGGGGTTTGGGGGTTGAGGACCTTGCTATTTGGGATGACCCCCTCCCCTGGAATTTCCGTACATCCTCTATACCCCCTCCCCTGGAATTTCCTTACATCCTCAATAACCCCCCCCCCCCCAGAATTTCCATGCATCCTCAATAACCTCCTCCCCTGGAATTGCCGTACATCCTCTGTGCCCCCTCTCCTGGAATTTCCGTGTATCCTCGATACCCCCTCCCTTGGAATTTCCATGCATCCTCAATACCCCCCTCGTAAATTAACCGCAAACTCGCTGTAAAATGTGCATTATTTACGCACAGCTTCGCACCTAAAACTGCACGCATCGTTGTTTCAAGCAACCTATCTTTTGTCGTTCTTTGGTAGATTAGAGAAGTGTGATATGTAAGTTGATCGCCAGCTCCTAGCTCGAGCGATTTCTTTTGACTTAATAGAACCGAAGTAAGAAAGCGCACGCGAAATTACTTGCTTCTGCCGAATCGACTGCTATATTTATTTGTTGAGTTTCCGTTTCAGAATGTGTGACCCCAACACGCTCGGAGATGATTGACATATTGACCGATTAGCCAATCATAATTCCCGTCTGCTGGTGGACGGGAATTTAATTAGCGACTCAAAAATGCATAGTTTCCTTGCAGGCGTTCTTTCCGCCTCTCTCCCGCCCCCCCACCCCCTCGTTTTGTCACTCGCCCCATTGTCACTCGGCCAAAAAAATCCAAGATGGCGCTCGCGACTACGAACTTCGGGGTTACGCCGATAAAAACAGCCTCCAACGCCTGCTAGCAGGCTACCCTCCCTTGGAATTTCCGTACATCCTCGATACCCCCTCCCATGGAATTTCCACGCTCCAAAAGCACCCCCCTCACTGGAATTTCCAGCCAATCCTCAATACCCCCATCCCCTGGAATTTCCAGGCTTGATAATAACCCCTCCCCTGGAATTTCCGTGCATCCTCAACACCCCCTCCCCTGGAATTTCCAGCCTTGGTGATGACCCCCACCCCTGGAAATTCCAGGATTGGGATGGACCCTCTCCCCTCGAAATTCCAAGCTCTGAAAAGACCCTCTCCCCTTGAATTTCCATGCATCCTCAACACTCCCATCCCCTGGAATTTCCTGGCTTGATAATAACCCCCTCCCCTGGAATTTCCGTGTATTTTCAGCACCCCCATCCCCTGGAATTTCCAGGCTTGATAATAACCCCCTCCCCTGGAATTTCCAGCCTTGGTAATGACCCCCACCCCTGGAATTTCCAGGACTGGGATCGACCCTCTCCCCTGGAAAAATTCCACGGGTCCTCAACCCCCCGGTGCGGAATAAAAATGCAATCAGCCATTCACCTATAGGTGAATATAACATTGAAAGCATTGGGGATCGCGCGCGCACTTTATTACGAGAAACTAAAAAAACCCCTCTAAACCCGATTTTGTTTGGCAAAAAACTTGAGTCGACTTCGACTTCGTCTCGGTGACTATTCGCCGATATTTACGGAGCCTGAGGCGACTAATTGTTAAATAGACGTGCTAGATTTGCAGCAGTGAGTTGATATTATCAATCATTAAAAAATTCATGAATAATTAATAAGAACAACACAATAGAAACACAATAAGATTCACGGGACCGTAGCGTGTTGTAATTCTGATACAATCACTAGTGGCTGTAACTAATTTGCATAGCAACTTCATGAAACATATCTTGACAATTCTCTGCCAAATTTACAAGATTTTTAAAACAGCGGACACTAGAAGCGATGAATTTTTTAAGTAGTTTACAACATTCGCATCCGTGTTGTATCAGATCTACATCACTCGCGCTACGCGCTCGTGTTGTAAATCTGATACAACACGGCTGCTCATGTTGTAAACATTACATACATTGAGAGATGGAAAAACAGTTCAAGGTGATAATATGTATATTATAAAGAATTTCGCTACATAATTTTAAACAAAAGTTGGACTTTCGTTGCTGGCCATCTTTCTGTCATCATCTGTTTATATCAGTTTTATGTAAAAAAATGCTCTCGATAAAAACGTAGTACTACACAGGAACAAAGGTGAATGGTCTGTACCCTCTATCGAGGAACGTGTGTGTTTGACCCTAGAATTTGCACTGGGGTCATTGGTTTTGGTCCTGGAATTTTCACAGGGCCTTTCATTTTATCCCAGAATTTACACAGGGCATTTCATTTACAACCTTGATTTTCCTCAGGTGTCGCTTCAACTCAGGGTTTGTACAAGAGTCTGGAATTTCAACAGGGGTAGAGCAATGTTTGAAAATTTGGAGTTTCTCGATAAGGGATTACAGCCAGCCCTGCCAGTTAATCATCAGTACATGCTTGATCATGAGATCACAGGAAACCAAAGCATCAGTACAAATATTCCATCTACATCTCCACGCCCAGCTCAACAGCACTGAGACTGAGTCTAAAATACCGATTCGCGGTTCCGTTTTTCCTTAGCCAGGAGATACTTGAGCAGCCTTTTGTCCCAGTGTTTTCTCTCCTCCAAATCGGCATAGTCGAGGAAGGTCTTGTTCCTGAGTGCTTTCGGTAACTTGGCTTTTTTAACGTTGTCTAGTCTTATGACGATCAGGGACGAATCATCTTGTTCAGTAGCCCTGTACAGCGCCATATCAAGCTCGCCTCGACAATATTTACTTGCCATGTAGTGCACTGACATGACGGAGATCACCCTTCTACTGGAGTAAACACTCTCGGCCATGTTGTCCATGATCGTCTTACCGATCTCGAAATCCCGGGTATGGATGCAGTACTTGAGATTATGCTTGTCAAGGAGAGGAACCAGATGGGTCTTCACCCATTCGCCGTCTTTACTGCTAAATGTGATGAAGGCGTCGTACTTGTACTCTTTGCTGTTGAAATTGCCTGGAATTGTAAGAATAGCACTACTAGTATGATTAACGTTAATTGAATATTGATACTGCAATGATTAGCATGAGTCAAACAGGTACTGGTCACTCCATTCTCTGCCTCGTACACAGGCGCGATCTAGCGATTTTCGAGGCGATAGTGACTGGAAGCGAGCTAGCGCGCAAGGCATCATGGGAAGGGCGAGCGTGAGATCAGCGCCCGAATGTGGATCATTCCCATTATGCATTGCGCGCCTCGCTGTTTTGCCTTTCGCGGATAGCCGCGGGTTTTTGCCCTTTTTTGACACACCTGAGACGCCTGGGTACGATCGAGGCAGCTCCATTCTGATGAATCATCTTACAATGCGTTCTTTTTATCCAGTCTTTGGTAAGCCAAGGGAGGAGCAGAAATGCGGGGATGGGAAAGGGGAATCGAGATCAATTCTCACCATATAGATAGTGGTTAGGTTTCCTCTTAAGTAAATATCGGACTGCAAGTAGTATAATGAAGCCAGCTGCAGACCCCGCTGTGATGACTGCTATTATAACAGCAAGCTTAGAACCGACTGCGCCACCGGATACAGCCATAGCTGCGGCATCTGCGAAATAAAGACGGACCGCATTATGTTAGTTTTCATGTTGGATTTCAACCAGGGCCCTCGGAGCAGCACTTTTCTAGAAATCATCATACATGGTCTATTAAAAGTATTCATTCCCCCACGTTTGTGATACATTCTTCAATGAAAGCTCTTCTATTCACTTTAAAGTGCGCTCCACGGGCCTTGTGTACTCCACTATAACCAAGACTTTTCGTTTCGGTTTTAACTTGATTGAACATACATCAACACTACTTGAACACGCCATGTTGAACGATGTTGAATTAGTTTGACAAACTTGTAACAGGTTTCATCCTTGCATTACCTTCAACCAGTACTACTTGTATTACCTTCAACCAGTACTACTTGTATATCCGTTTTGTTCCAACCCACAGTTGTCTTGATCGCGCATGTGTAGTACCCAGCATCCCGTTCGGTCACGTTAGAAATAGCAAGGTTGAATCTTGCCACAGTAAAGTTTTTATAAATATGTGTGTAGGAGGGAGGAGGCAGTCGCACATGTCGTGGGGTAGTCTTGGAGGTCACTTCAGAGCCATTCCGATACCAGGAGAAGAGGGCTTGTGCGTAGCGATGATATGTAGCGTAACATGTAAGGAGCAAGCTTGACCTGTATTGGCCTCTTATGACGTCATCCAATGCTGATACTTTAGGAAAACCTGACAGAGATGGATAAATGGATAAGGGCCACAGAGCGTGTTCTCAGGTAGTGCAGCAACAACCAATTTATGACAATTTGCGGAATAGTGGTAGAGCTATAGAGCAGATTTCGTATGACTGTGAAAAGTTCCGCGACAAAGTTGTACCGCTCCGCGACCGTGACTAAGTGATTTCATTCGGTATCTACAGCAGGCCAGGTTCCGTACCGCCACCGCGACAGTACCGCGCCGTGTCGCGGCACTTTTCACAGTCATAAGAAATCTGCTCTATATTACAAGCCCATCCCCTCTGTGGCCCCTCTTTATTTTATATAAAGATTACGCTGGAAAAGGAGGTCTCTTCACTTGGAGAACGGTTTTAATTTTATAGCCCATAATCTATTCTTCTTGGAAGAAAATACTGTGGCAGTACTGGAAGAAGTTCCTCCTGTAGCATACATTACTAAGCTTGGAGTTCGCCCGTAACGCTAACTCACCACACCCGTCAATAGGTGTTTGAGGTTGTTCCAGTTAACATTTGTTAGCCCCCTATCGAGAAACCTGGGATTTCCAAAGGGCTTTCCTTTTACGCCATAATTTCTACAGTGTATTTATTTGCAACTTTGGAATTTACTACAGGAGCCAGAAGATAACTTCCTAATAATTTCCTCAGGAGCTACTTCCATTTTCCGCAGGGGTTGTACAGGAGCCTGGAAATTACACTAGGGGTAGAGCAATTTTTGAAAATTTCTTCCTTGATAGGGGTCAGGTTTTTTAGCCCATTACGGCTTCTATGACAGCCCTACTGCATAAGAAAAACATCGCTGCAATAATGCTTATATATGACAAGCTAAGGTACTTCACCTTTTTTTCTAGCGCTTCCAAGAAACCACTACAAATTCACAGGGGTATCAATAAGTTTTGAAGTAGCAGGCTAAGTTTTGGAAGAAGGCGGCTGGGTTTGGGGGTCCCATACGAAGGCAGTAAGGTCTGAGCCTTGAAGGGGGTACGGGGTCTACCCCTCGGAAAAATGTTTTTAAATTTCGGTAGCAGAAAAGACGTTTTCCTGCGTTTCGTTTTTAATATTTTAACTACTATTTGTGAGCTTTATAATTTGAGAGCAAATTAATTTATGGGGTTTTGAAGTTGCCGGCGGTCGGCAGTGAAGAAGACGGCACTTGACCGCCGGAAGCCGCCTTCTACTGAAACCCCTGAATTCACCCTCTAAAATAAAATACTTCATCTACACTTCCAAACAAACAAAACGCATTACAGATTACTTGGTTTCGTACCTGGGTATTTGATTATAAGATGGATATCAGCATGGCTTGAACTTCCAAGGACCATAACGTTACAGGTATAAACCCCTATATCTTGCTCCGTTACGTTGCTAACGTGCAAAGAAAGCCTAATCCTGTTGCTATCAAGGAGTTTGTGGCTGGTGTTAACGTTGGCGGGAAATTGGGGCGTAGAACCATTGTACGACCACCAGCCAACAGTAGAATCTCTAGGGAGCACATCTGAGGCCAGACAAGTAAGAGTAACATCCTGGCCTTGTTTTGTTAAGACGTATTTTGCACCTGTTGTTATTAATGGATTTGGCCTGTCTGAAATGCAAACGATAAGAGAAAAAAGCACCCGTCATAATTTATGCATTTCCAAGAAACTCTACAAAGTCGGCGCGGAACGCCGAACGTTTAACATTAACACAGGTTGTCAAGCAAGGGACTGCTGTTTCTCTCGCCCGTCTTCACGCTCACTTTATCGCCCTCAGCATAATCAGGGTTCCCAACGGTAAAATAAAATTCCCTGATATTATTATTATTTTCCTGCCTTTTCACTGACAAAAACGTAAATAATATTGACGTGTAAGGTGTTACTTAGATTGCCCAACATCATATTGTAAATTTCTGGATCAAAATTCTTTCCTGACTTGGAGCATTTTCTAGATAACCCTGAGTATTCAAGGTGATTATGAAGCCTGATAAAGTAATCGAACACCAGACTACTGCATAGAGTTATGGCCACGAGGATGCTTACCTCTTACAGTTATAGCCACGCTCTCCTTAACTTTCCCCATGTTATTAGCTGCAACACATGTATACTTCCCCTGGCTCTCCCTCGTGACACTAAACACAGTTAGCAATAGCGTGTTGTCCTCAAACCTGTGTAGTGCAAAGCTTTCATCCCATACTCTGTCCCAAGGGTGCACGGACACGCCATTGAACAGCAACGATATGTTCGGGGTGGGGTAACCACCAGTTGCGTGACAACTCAGATACTGTTGGCTGTTCAGGATCCACTCGGTATGCGCATGCCTGATAGAAACCTTTGGAGGACCTAATAAACAAATCATTTTGTACGAGGGTAAATGGATAAATCCAGAAACATATTATATGTTACTGGTAAATACAAATATTACAGGATGTGGATATATTTACAGCAGTTTCAGTGTACCACTTACTGTAAACGTGAAGTAAGAACTCATCTTTATCCATGTGATCACCTTTACGCGCCTCACATTCATACTTCCCAGCATCCTCCACGGTTACATTCTCGAGCACCAAAACAGCACATGTTACCCACAGTGCACCAGGCGCTTGGCATACACTGGAAGGCGCAACTGGTTGCCCGTTTCGCATCCAAACTAGCCTCTCGAAACGTCTCCCAGCGCTTATCGAGCAGTTAAGCGTGACCGTAACGCCAGGAATGGCTGCGTGACCAATCAGGGAGCTGTGAATTTCACATTTCAGGTCTTCCGACGGAGGCAATCCTGGAATACGTGCGTAATAACAATATATGTTACTTCTACGCCCCACGCATCGAAAATAAAACAAGCCAATGTCCCCGCCAAAGACGCGCACATTTCGGCGGACCCTAAGACTGCTGGTGTCTTGCATATCGCTTGTCTGTTTGAGGGCACGGGGTTTGCATGTTGTTCTACTGAAAGGTTGCTTTTCTATAATAGAGAGCCAATTTCAAGGTAGCAAAGTGAAAGAACACCTAGCAGTGAACGAGGGCCATTAATGCATATTTTGTACCCATTCCAGCGGTGACCATAGTTATTATAACTGGTGTTGTAGTTTGCAAAACCCGACGCGCTTGAGATGAGAAAAACAATTCCCGACCCCGGGGCCAGCAAAATTTTCAAAATTCCCCACTTCAGGGAAGGCAGTGGTGTGCAAATGCCCCACGGTGTCCCCGGGGGGTTGGGGGGGGGGATGGTCACCGCTGGAATTGACAGATACATTAAAGGGGCTGTGTCACGGTGTCTTTAATAAATTCGTAAATACAGTTCTAAATTTGTATGTAATCATCCTCAAATCACTTATATCACTTCATATTATAATAACCAAATGTAGGTAAGTTTTATTGGCAAGACTGCCGATTTTCGTACAAATATTGATGTAGCTTCAAACTTTCAACACGATTTCAAAAACTTGTCGTTGAAATCCATTTCCATCTGCTTTGTAATAGGTCCATGAAGCCTACAATCATGATCGCTCGCTTTGTAGTTAAAGGGCTTTTTAACAAACGTAGACTAGTATTTTTGTTATCCATCAGTTATTTGGATGTTTTTACATCACCAAAAGTGTGCTAAAATCGTAACACCGCCCCTTTAAATAACAAATAATTGAATTTAATAAGAATGCATTAATAAATGATTGAATAAATAAGTAAAAAACAAAAAAATGAACATTATAAAATTAAAAAAAAAACTATTATCAAGGTCTATTCTAAAGCGAAAATTTAAGAAATCATAATGCAAGGCCGGACGTTTTTTAGAAAAAGTTTCTTAAAGACAAAGAATAAAGTGAATATAAATATTGATTGTCAGCATTTTTTGGCTTCCGTTTGCCGCGCGAACACTTTTCTCAGGAAGCGATAAGGATATGCATACATAAGGCACATTGCTACAAAATATCTCGCTTTTATATACCTGTTTTGATATGAAAAACAATCAGTCTTGTGCAGTGACTAATTTATTAGAAAACAGAAATTAATTATTCGCATACTGTTTCTAATAAAATAAATGACATGCCTGACACGTGAATTGGGAAACCCGCTACGACGTTCTCTACTTCAATCTGTAAAAGTATAATCGGGAATTTTGTAAGCGTTGGCGAAACTCGCAAATCAGAAGGGTATTCCTAGGAAGATTGCCAATCCATGACTAAATAAAAAAACACTTGTCGGGAATATTCAGCTTATTTATACTATTATAACACTGTAACAAACTCTTCATAAAGTAAATACAGACAGGCCTTTACGACAAAGAACGTCAAAGTTCCAGGATCAAATATAACACATAGTCTAACATACCTGAGATTGCTGTGACAAGAACGAGCAAACCGGCATGTCTGTAAGACCACAAAATACCGTGTAGTTTATAATATCCCATGGTGCCGTCTACCAAGCTCGGTATTTCAAGTCCATCATTCTCGTTTAACGCGCCGAGCGTTATTCTCTAAGCTATACTGGATCTACTTGGCTACACTTCTAGACAAAGTATAAACATTCAAGTCATACTGAGTGGGGAAGACGGTGAATTGTACGAAGTAGTTGTGTGATCTCGACGCGGTCGCTGGAGAGAAGAGCATATCTTCCGTTCTAAAGCGAAGCAGGTGTTTTTGGTTTCCATTTATATCTTTATCGACATATTTTATTAAGCGTCGCCTGATCGTCACAATTACTGATATTAATCTTCGAGCGCAATGACATGACGATTGGATAAATGCGAATATAATAACAATTGGGCATGTTCTCGTCATACAGACGAAAATTGAAAAGATACGAGGGACGAGCTCATGATTTTGAAATCTGCCGCGGACCAATAAAACAAAGGAAAAGTTTCGTGGCATTTCGGAAACATCAACTGAGCAATCGCTAAAAAAACCGCCTCTCACACTCCCTTGAAGACCCCACACCCAGCTGACCACCCTGAAAATGTCACGCTATCCCTACCCACCCTGAAAATGTCACGCTACCTCTACCCACCCTGAAAATGTCACGCTAACCCTACCCACCCTGAAAATGTCACGCTATCCCTACCCACCCTGAAAATGTCACGCTACCCCTGCCCACCCTGAAAATGTCACCTATCCCTACCCACCCTGAAAATGTCACGCTATCCCTACCTACCCTGAAAATGTCACGCTATCCCTACCCACCCTGAAAATGTTACGCTACCCCTACCCATCCTGAAAATGTCACGCTATCCCTACCCACCCTGAAAATGTCACGCTATCCCTACCCATCCCGAAAATGTCACGCTACGCCTACCCACCCAGGAATTCCAATCATTTTCTTCATAGCCACTCAGGAATTTCATATTCTTAGGGAAGCGGTCAAAACATCTGTACTCGACCAGGACCCGATTTTATCGCGGGAGGTGGTAGGTCCCGGGCTGTACCTACCCACCCGTTTTTTCAATGCCCATTTTCTCCATGCTCAAGTAAGGGGTGTTGGATTTTATTGCATGGATGCGTTGCTCTCGCTATGAAGAAGACGGTGCTGGGCTAATCTTTTGTATTCATTTATTATTTTACGAGATATTCGCAGTTAAAAATGGCTATTTTTTCCTAAAAGAAGGTTGGCTGCGGTATACACCACCCCATCGGGTCCCATTCTAGTACAGATGTTTTGACCACTTCCTTAGAATAGAGTCCTTTTCGGATAGTCTTTCTCGCAAATTAATTTCAACGCAGTGTTTGTTGTTTTCCAGCATGGCGTCGCGGCGAACTGAAACGAGGCGCGCAACAGGAGAGGAAGAGCAGAAAGAAAACAATTCTCCCCCCTACCTATTTCATAGCCACTCAGGAATTCCATATTTTTAGAATACGTTCTTTACAGGTAATTTCCTAGCAAATTAATTTCAAAGCAGCGTTTTTTTTTCGGCATGGCGAACGGAAACGAGACGCGCAGCAGGGGAGGAAGAGCAGAAGAGAAAACATCCCCCCCACCACCACGCGCCTAAAACAAGAACAGCACTACTCAACTAGGTTTTCGTCGATATCATGTTAACACATCTATCATGGTTTGGGAAGAAGTGAAGTAACCGTTTAATAGCGTCATTTTGCTACAACTACTAGGACTTTTCTTATAGTTCTCATTTGAAAAATCGATACCCCCTTTTTTAAGATCCGGAAAAGAAGCTGAAAACCCCCATCCTTATCAGCGGATCATCTCCGTATAGCCCAAATATGGGAGTGCGACAACGATAAAAATCCTTACAAATTCCTAGACACAGAACATGACAAAAACCTGTAATACACTACAGTAAAAACCCGCATAAAAGAACAAGTGGTTTAAGGACACTCAGGCTGAAATTTGGTCGAAAAGGTACCTTATACATAAGAACACATGCAGCCTGAAAAATGACATTTTTTTCTTGTATACAAAAAATTGCTGCCAGTTAGATTCGAGTACAGTGACCCACTGTGTGGTAGAGTACCCAGGAGATCAATATGATGTGCTAGACCATGCACACACAGTTCTACAGCAGGAATTCCAATTCTAAATGACTGTCACCTTTCTACCAATCAAGTACTTGATGTTAAGAAACAACTTTAAGAACACCTTAAGAACATTTCAGGCTGATTTTGCAGAAGACACCCAATATACAAGAACAAAATCAGCCTAATTCCCCCAAACACCTGTTCTTTTATGCGGGTTTTTACTGTATTAGAAAACATGAACTAGTTCCCCAAAATCTTAATAGGAATGGCTATTTTTACAACAGTATCTACTAGGTCACTAATGAATCCAAAGATCCCACCATCAGAATTTTGCATGCTCTCAAGTCTCTCTTGCGCCTGCGCAATCTGCACGTTCAGTCTTTTAATTTCATTTAGCTTATCATCGTACTGCCGTTTCCATTTGCCTGCTTCTTCCGCTATCTTGTTGCTCTGTTCTTGAACTTTTATCAGTTCATCATTCATTGTCGCTTTGTCTTGCGCAAACTGCTTCTCGGCATTCGCCCTCTTAGCTTGTTCCGCCTTTCTCCTATTGGTCTCGATGTCTAGATCTCTCTGCTTCTTCTCGAGTAATTCCTTGGTGGTCACGATGCGAACTAGTTCGGTCTTGGTAGCGCTAACATACTCAGCGAGCGCGCATTCTTGCTCAAACTTTTGGAACCCGGAGCTGAGGAAATGCTTCAAGGATTGGGCGTCATCAGACACGTGTGGCTTCACGATTTGCTCGTATCGTCTGTCACACACGTGCTTTTCGACCATGAGATACACGTTACCAAAGTCTTCCCAAGTGTTATTGTTCGCCATCGTATCCACCAGCTTAATAGCGAGCTCAGCAAGGGTTTCACCGTCCATCAGACCTCCCTTCACTGTCTTCTTGACTGGGAAATGCTTCAGGTTTGCAGCTAACACTTCCATTGACCTCATGTAGTCCGTCCTCAACAGTTGCCCAATATCTTTGAATATCTTGCGATCTGCAAGCTCTTCGAGCGCACTCACTTCGATTTTGTTTCTCGGGAAATGCCTCGCAATGGTTTCTCTCTTTTATCGGATATGTCCCCCCAATCTGGAACAACAAGAGCTCTTTTCACATAGTCATCCAACTGCATTCCAGGGGGGTTTCAAGCGATCCGCGTAACACAACCCTCAGCGGTGGATAATTCTTGATGGTTTCGTCTTTGAATATAACATCACTTAAACGAGCGACTCGAAATAAGAAATCGATTGAATGAGTTTTGACTTGATCGCGCATGAAAAATGTCACTCCGGACGACATGAGCGCGGTGAAGATGCTCAAGTGATCAGTTACGTTATCGTCGTTCAGATCTGTACCCTCCACGTCCAACATCATTCTTGCCATTCCATCCTTTCCATGAACCACTGAGATCCACACGCCTCGTGTGACTGCATCAAACGTGCCTCCAGTGTCGAAGACTTCAGTAAATTGATCAGACGATCGTTTGTTCCATAAATGATGCACAATATTCAAGGCAGTTGACTTCCCGACACGAGCGTCGCCGATTGCAGAGATAACTTGAATTGGCGAAGGTAAACTTTTAATTAATTTCAGCCCTTCTGGATTTAACACAAATTTGTTTGCTCTATCGTATTCTAAAAGCTGAACAGCTTTCTGGGCCGAAGAGCGGCCGTTCTGCAGCACGAAAAGAGACTGCAAAGCAGCCAATACAAGGAGAATATTGGTGCGTGCCATCTTTACTCTGCAAAAAGGTCCGAGCGACAACGCACTTCTGTGACCGAATGACTGAATTGTTTGACATGGTTCAACCTAAATACGCGTACAACATCTGCATAGGGACATAGGGAAAAACCCCCAATTCCCAGAATTGCAAGTAATAGAGCCATCGTGTTGACTGCTGATTGGTCGATAAATAAACTGCTGACTGAAAGAGGAAACCCCCTTTTTGGCCGCAATAACCCTCCCCCTGGCTCCGAATTCACAGAAAAGATAACATAATCCACTATAAGCATGTATTAGCTTGTGATTGGTGGACACGTAATGTGTTTACTGCAACATTAAATTCTTGGGAAAACTCCCGTTGTCTCCAGCTCCACATTAGAATGCTCTATCAGCATCTTATAGCAATGGTACAGCCTCAAAAGCTCTAATGTCTTCTGACAGCTTTTTCATGCTGCGCGATTATTTGTTATCCTCACTTTATCCTGAACGAATTCATAATACGACGACACTCGAATTGTTTGTCACTTGATATCCATATCGACCTACACAAAGCGGTTTCATAAGGGGGATTCCCCGACACAACGTGGACAACAAAGACCAAATTTTTCGGCATCCAAAAATACGAAGAAAAAAGGCTATTAAAAGCAGAAAGCATAGCATATCTTACAACCCAAACATTTTATCACAAAAGCATAAGCGAGATGGCATTTTGCTTCGACGAACCACTCACTGCATGTACTGGGCAAACCCCTGTCACAAGCAGCAGATCCTCGGAAACCCAGTGGTATTTTCGTCGAACGGTGGACGAAAAAAAACCCCTAGGTTTCCAATCATGCAAAGTTATGCTCAGTTATATAAAATTTAATTAATCAATGGTGGCGAATGATCAATTAAGTCATTTCCGTTTTCTGAATATCTATACATAACATTCTCGGAAGTGAAAATTCCCCGACCTTCCAGAGGGATTTCCCCCCCGCTACCGGGGGCGCTCCAGTGTATATAAAGGTGTGAAGCTCCTTCCTTTCCTATAACATTTTTAGACATGGGTACATCAAAGGTCCTTGGAACTTGCCTCGTTCTTCTTATTCTTTGCCGTGCAGTCAGTTCTAATGAACAAAAACTTGCCAAGCAGCTTCTACACTACGATAACATCGATCACAAGCTCATTCTGAATCCCGTCGCCCTCGCAGAGCTGTCAAGTCTCGAAGCTCCATTGACCGTGATAGCTGCTATCGGAGATGCGCGAGTTGGCAAATCGACTACGCTTAACCACGTAGAGCATTTCTTACAAGGGAACAAGGGCGAAGACATAGCCGAGGTATTTAACACCAGCAACCAAATGGCACCATGTACTCGCGGCGTTTGGATGTCCGTCAGTAAGGCTGGGAGTGGAGGGAGAACTGTTTTGCTAGATGTAGAGGGCTCAAATCTTGGAAACGACGAAAGAACTGACCAATACAGCACTTTCACTGCGTTGCTTTCTTCGGCACTCATGCTGTTCGGCGAAGGGACACTGACAAACCACAACAGAAACTTCTTATTTCGCTTGACGCGCGTGACAAAAGAGATCTGGCGTGACGAGTTGCGTGACGCGGCTATAAGTCATTTCCCGGGAATGCGGGTCGTTGTGAAACAACCGCTAGACGCACCACAAGGAGCAAGCATCAAAGAGCACATAACGCAAAGTTTGATTGGTAGTGGCGATGAGATAGCTGGAGCCCTGAAGACCTTTTTCCCAAAAGACAAAATCAGCGTGAGCAGAATCCAAAGCGTTCAAGAGCTCAAGAAATTGAAGAAGGGGTTACAAAACGACAAGTACAAGCAAGATGTAACAGATCTTGTAAGGGCTCTCAAGCTTGCGCCGACAAAGAAAACGCCTAGTGGGGCGCCCATGAGTGGACAAGTGTTGCAGGACTTGGCAACAAGAACAGTAGATGCGCTAAACAGAAACTCCTGGCTGTCTTTAGCAGATACTTTTATCGCGCTGGAGAAGAGCTTTTGTGACAAGAGCTTTACCAGTTTGGTTCGCCCACTCCACAGTGGAAACTATCGTAGCGTGAATGTCAAAATGGACGATGTACTGAAACAGTTTGGCAAGCAATGTGTCTTGAATGGTGAAAGAGCGCAGGCACGACGCTGGATAGAAGACATTATACGTGATAAACAGATGGCCGAGGAAAAAGAACGCCAGAGAGCTGAGGAACAGAGACGGCGCGAAAAAGAAGAGAGGAGACAAAGAGAGTTGCGAGAACAACGGCGCTTGGAAGAAGAACAAGAAAAACGAAGAATGGAGCAAGAAAGGCAGAGGCAAGCAGCTGAGGAGCGACGGCGACGAGAAGAGGAGGCGCGTGCGCGTAAGGCCGAGCAAGATCGACGCGCGGCCGAGCAAAGGGCGGCGGCGTTACGACAGGCCGAAGAGAGAGCCAGAAGGCGACGGAAGAGTAATAACGTGGTAAAATACTAGCAGGGGTGGCTGTACTAGCCGGGATATTCGGCAGCGATGAGAGGCTAAAGGAGAACATTACTACTATCCCTGGATCAGAATACGAGGTTCTAGGGCTGAGGGGAGTGAAGTGGGTGTGGAATGAAAAGGCACGTGCATTAGGACTGCAAGGTGCGGCACGGGGAGTCATAGCACAAGAAGTGGAGATCAAATACCCACAGGCTGTACATGATTGGAAGGACGGGTACAAACGGGTAGATTATGCTCTGCTTTGTAAATTACTAGATAAAAACCGAGGGTCATTAGTAGAGCCAACAAAGAGAACCACCAGAATGTATGGCAAACAAAAGTACTTTCAATCGGTTTAATAGAGCTCTAGTTTGGCTCATGGTTTATACTCTAGCAGTATGTTTCGCGTTTTCTCTCAGTTGTAGGTGTTATTGTTCTCATCCCCAAAATTAATTTCACTGCATGAAACAGCAGAAGCTTTGGAGCGTTTCATATTTCATATTTTATCTGCACATAAACATTTTTATGGAGGTTATACCGACTTGACTAAAACTAATTGCCACAATTATTGCTATTAAACACAGAGGAGATTCATGTAAAGAAGTATATTTAACAATTAGATTACGAGCTCGAGATTTCTATGAGCTGATAGTTGACAGTTAAATCTTTTTGGGACGAGAATTTGGTCAACAAGGGCGTATCACATTTTTACAGGTACAACCCCCTGCTGCACTCCGTTTGACTGGCTTACATATGGAGGGGTGGGGGGAGGGGGTGTGTGGGGAATTTGATGTAAAAAAAGTGCATCATATATGACTTCATTATATGTTAATCTCAATTGCCCACAAATGCTCTGGAATCCTCGATAAACAAATCTTGTTTGTTTGACGAGCAGAATTTAATTTTTCTTGTGTTGTCTGATTGAATATGTTTCACACCATGGGGTTGAGGACCTTTGTCAATAATCAGATGTTATATATTTCATTATGAAAATAAAAATGCTCATTTTTGAAATGCTATTCTTCTGGTCTTAGTAATCTTCTTGTGGGTCTTAGAGAACTTAGCTTATTCCTGTATATAGTTGACTGTAGAAGATGATGCTTGCTTGGTGTCTGCAGTCCCATCTGTATATGAGGTGGGGTGTGAGGCTCCACAACATCCCAGACATGGTTATTATGAACATGTAGAGCAACATATTGGCAATATTTCGGTAACCTGCAGAAAGAGTATTTAAGGGTGCGTTTACCTATTTCGTTGCTATGGTTGCACAGTTGCTATGCTGGGAACATTTTCGCGGGTAGCCTGTTGTTTATCAGTAAACATCTGGTACACGAAATGTTGCACTTCACTGGACATTTTCGGACTTCTTTGGAAAAGAATTCTTGAAATAAATATCACAATCTGTAGTTCATTCTAGTCTCTTGTATCTTTATAAAGCTCTGCTTCCTGTTTTCCCAAAAAATACGGAAAATACTAAGCCGAACTTAGGCATGCCTCCCTCATGCCCCTGACATGCTGATGTATTTTCGCACGATGAGCTGTTACAAAATGTTCATTACAAATAAAATGCCACGTGATATTGCCAGAAGAAATCTTGAAGGGAACCTTCAGTTTATATACAATGGTATAGGGATTTGAAAGGAATTGCATTTGACATGGAGTTTTCCTATGATTGTACTTCAGCTGGGGTAATTTAACTTTGAAATTTAGCTTTCCGTGCAAATTTCATGGCAGGACAAACCCAAAATATTCCTTATATGTAGTTCTTCCAAAGCAAACCAAATCAAGCCAAGGGGTTGAATAACTGGATTTTTGGCCACTTTTTGACAAAAATTGATGGAAATGCTGGTAAAATCTGTCTTAAAAAGAGAAAATAATAGCCAGTCTGTGAGAGGTAAACAAACATCAGCTGGAATGACACACTATTGTAATAAAGAAAAGTCCCTTGCACAGTTACAAAGTGAACTGCTGGGTAGGATGGTCACCAACCGTGCAGTTCATCCCTTCACAATCTTTTTCACATGAGCAAAGCCTCCTCCCTGGGAAGCATTTCAGTCCTTCAACTAGAATAATTTCTTAAAGCTACGTTTTCTAATGATCTTGTATTATATGGTATCTTTTTACTTATTCTGGGACACATCTAGTGTTTCTGTAAGTAATAGACATGGAAATTAATACTAATTTGCACAAATCTTTTAATACCTGTGTTGGTTGCAAAATCCACAGGGTAAATACCATTCTTGTTGCAAATGCCAGGATCAGCACCTACAAAAGGAAATAATGTATTCAAACTTTTTATCAGGCTTATGTTAAATCATACTCGCTCCCAGACTTAACCGCCGAACCGGGAGAAGATGATTATAGAACACTAATCCGAAAATTAGACAAGAATTTCCTTCCAAGGAAGAATAAAGACTACGCAAGATTTCAATTCGGGAACTTGGCGCAGGCCGATAGCGAAAGTATGGCAACTTATTACACACGCATCAGAGAAATAGCGAAGAAATGCGAATTTGCCGACGAGAGCGAAGCAATCCGCGATCATTTGATCAAAACGATGACGAACGGACGACTAAGAGTTAAGACTATCAGAAATAACTGGACATTGACGCAAATTCTAGACGAAGCAGCGATAGACGAAGAAGCCAACGCGCAAGCGACAGAGATCGAACGGAAACTACAAGCTGAATCAAGCACACAGCGGGTTAAGCAGATAATTCAGCGAGACCAGCGCGAGCCAGTCGAGCTGTGCGGCCGATGTGGAATCAAACACAGCAAAGGCAATTGCAAAGCTTATGGCGTAGAATGCCACAATTGCGGAAAAAGAAACCACTATGCTCGCATGTGTAAGGGCGGAGAGAAGAAAAAGCATAGAAATAATTCGACTTCCAAACACGACGAAGACAACAACAAACGTGCGCCGAAAGCAAAAGCGGCAAGTCAGCACAAAGGACACCGACGCATCCGACACGTTGAGCAAGAGACCGATGTTTCAGAAAGCGACTCGACCGATTCAGATGTTGATGAAGACATCGAGCGAATTATCAAACACATGAATGTACACCGTACCCGAAAGACTCAAGAAAAGCCTGGGACTAACGTATGTTATGTATGGATCAACGGCACGAAGATGGCAATGGAACCGGATACGGGCGCTGACGCAAACATTATGGACGAGCAGCAATTCAATACGCTACAAAGGACAATACCGGACTTGGAAATTAGGAAGACAAAGATAAAGCTGAAGACATTGACAGACGATTTACCGGTTATTGGAGAGTGCAACGTTACAATTGAAAATGCAACCAGGAAAACGGAAGCTAAGATCGCTGTGATAGCAGGGAATATCGACTCTCTCCCGCTACTAGGACTAACAACACTAGAAGAACTCGGAATGATACAATTCGACGCGACCGGAAGTTTAAAGGAACCGAATCGTGACGTAACCAAGAATGTGTACAAAGTACAGACCGGAAGCAAAGACTTGGATGAGACTATCAAGAGGCATAGCAAATTATTTGACGGAATTGGCAGAGCAAAACGCGACGGGAACGACATCGAGATACATTTACCGACGAAAGAAAATGCGCAACCGGTAGCTCAGAAACTACGGAGAGTCCCATATCACCTTATGGATCCACTAAAGAAACGGATGGACGAATTTGTCAACAAAGGGATAATGGAACAAGTTCCCGAACACGACTCAATTACATGGTGCTCACCTCTCGTAGTTCAACCAAAGCCCAAGAAACCAGACGACATTCGAGTAAGCTTGGACTTACGCGTACTGAACAAATCTATGGAACGAACAAGGCAGATCCAAGCACCGATTACGGAAGACTTTATCGCGACGTTCAAAGACTGCACGGTGTTTAGTAAACTAGACGTGAACCACGGCTATCATCAGTTTATCCTGGACGAGGAATCGAGAAAACTCATGACTTTTTCGAGCCCGTGGGGAAACTACAGATACACGAGATTAGCGTTCGGAGGGGTTAACAGCCAAGATCTATTTGATGCAGAAATGAGCAAGATACTTTCCGGAATACCCAAAGTACTAAACAACCGAGACGATATCATGGTCGGAGGAATCGACATGGAGGATCACAACAAAAATCTCGACACTTTACTGCAAAGGCTTGAGCAGCACAACCTTACTTTAAACACGAAACCGCGCTATAAAAGGGATAGGTCCGCCCCCATTTCACACCTTTTGAATTCAAACGGTAATTCAAAATGGCCGGTTAGCCAACTTGTAGAGGAGGAGAGAGAAGTAATATTAAAAATACAACTTAATGCTGCCCATTTTCGTGCTAATAATAAATAAACTTACCCCATTTACTGAAAACAATTCTACCAATGAAAGGATAAAGTATGAATGTATGTGTTTCTAGCCAAACAATGGTCAAGATTTTGTTACAATTTGAATTACGCGCCGATTTCTTCAAGCCACTGAAGAAGCGGGCCGTCATTCCTAAATGGAGGAATGCTCACCATGAATAATTTAACGATATTTTTGATAATATTTACTTCAAATTGACCTAAAAACATTCAAAATATCTGAACTATCAAGACTACTAGTCAGGATAAGGATTAATGCATCGTTTTAGTATATTTTTATAGTATATGCCTCGTTCTATTAAAGATTAATACTATTGAGGTACATAATCAATAAAACGAGCAGTCCGAACCAGCGAATTCACTCATAGCGAAGTGGTTAGGGTTTGGGTATAGTAACTGGGAAGTTACAGGTTCGAACCCAGATGATTTTCATAATTCTTTTTTTCATTTCTGTAGGTGAGCGCTTTAGAAAAAATTCTAAGTGCCAGTGAGCATTCCTCGATTTAGGCGTGTGTGAAGCGGGCTTCTTCCGCCATTTTGTAGAGCCCACAATAATCTTTTACAGCAGTAATTCAACCATATACATGCGTATGAGTGTCCCTCGGGATTCGAGTGATTCTGACAAAAGAATAAGGGACGCGAGAGGCCGATATCGAAAGCCCGTTGTTATTCAGTAATGGCGGGCCGTGGGGAGATCGTGGAGAGCTAACCATGAGAGATTTTATGGTTTTAATCAGTCGTTTGAGGGAGGAGAAAGTGCAATTAATAGTCTCAAGGAATCTCCTAAGCTTTTGGAATACCAGAACTTTGTTTTATCCTTGTAAATGTTCCCATTATTATTGGTCAGCGTGCGATGAGAAGGCCGCCTCCATTGAATATTGTGAGCGTTGAATTTCAACGCTCACAATATTCAAGCTCTCTTCAATCTACTCACTGACTCTGTGTTTGCTCCGTTTTCTGAACAACACAAGCATTGTCGGCCAAGAGAATTTTGAAGATCAACCTGGTAATGCATAAAGTGCATTGGGAATGAAGGATCACTAAGGCCGGAATATTTGCATCAAGCTTTGAATTGAAGACGAACTCATGTTATGAAAGATAACAGCAGTTACGACTCGCCGTCGTTCCTCCGTATTTTGTTGGACTCCTAGTTGGTCGCATGCCGCAGTAACTATGCTGTGGTTAAGAACAGTAATATTCTTGTCGTTAAAAGAAAGATAATTAAAATGTAGTGAGTGCGATTAATAATTCGGAGCCGTACAAACGTATAACTCGACAGCGTACTTTTTGTGTTTATAAATAATTACGAGGATAGAATAGAATAAGAGACCCTCCGAAAGTTGAAATTGTTAAATGGAATCGGGAGATTCCTTTACTATAAACCATGAAAATGTTTGAGAATACGTTTTGGTATTTTGAAGGATGTAAAATTAGAGAATATCGCGTTGGGTTGAAGGGAGAATTCATCAGCACTGAAACAGAGCTCTTTCCTGCTCGGCGATTGAGTGACAACTAAAGGTGACAAACGCCTGGCGCTGGCCCTTTTATAGCGCGGTTTCGTGTTTAAGGAGAGAGAAGTGTGAATTCGGTAAAAGTGAAATCGAATTCCACGGACACCTATTCACGGCGGAAGGATTAAAACCGAGCCCAGAGAAAGTAAAGGCGGTACGAAATTGTAACCCACCACAAACGAGGGAAGCGTTAATTTCATTTCTTCAAATGCTGGCATACCTTTCGAGATATATACAGAATTTTTCCAGCCGAAGCGAACCGCTGAGGAAACTCACCCACAAGGATGCACAGTTTGAGTGGAATGACGAACAGCAGTGTGCCTTTGAGGACTTGAGGACAGCAATCACCACAGCACCAGTTCTCATTCCATACAAACCTGACCGAGATACACTAGTGATCTGCGATGGAAGTCCAACTGGACTCGGAGGCGGTCTATTTCAGAGAACGGAACATGGCTTTCAACCCGTACACTTTGTTAGCCGAACACTGACAGATACGGAGAAACGCTATTCGCAGATTGAACGCGAAGCCTTAGCAGCTGAATTTACAACAACCAGACTCAGTATGTATCTGCTTGGAGCACCACACTTTCAATTGGCGACAGATCACAAGCCACTGTTACCACTACTAAACAACCCTACCGCTAAGCTACCACCGAGAATCGAGCGGATAGTAATGAAGATGCAGAACCTCGACTACACGGCTATTCACATTGCAGGGAAATCCAATATGACGGACTACCTATCAAGACATCCACTACCTGAGACGGAAAGCACGAAACATGAGAAGTACATCAAGGCGACCATCAGGGCCGACCACGCAGTTGTCATGGATACCATACAACAAGCAACAGAGGATGATAGAGAACTGTGCAAGTTGAAAGAAGCTTTGGAGACTGGGAACTGGGATCTCAAGGATCCAGATCTCAAGCCGTACTATGACGTACGAGGAGAACTGTACGTAGCAGAAGGCTTAGTACTCAGACTTGACAAGATTATACCACCAGAGAAACTAAGAGACAAGATTATTTTTATTGCACATACACAAGGGCACCTAGGAAAGTCAAAGACAAAAGAAATGATCAGGAAGAAATACTGGTTCCCAGGAATGAATATACGGATTGATAACATAGTTAACACTTGCTTTAGCTGTCAAGTAGCAACAAATACTTCCCACACAGAACCGGCGAAAGTATAGATACCACCAACCTTCAATGCAAAACCACCAACAGATCAAACCAACGAAAACCCGAACACAGGAGACGCAAGACCAGAAGTAATCGCACCACGAAGATCTGGAAGGAGACATGTATCAGTGTTCGAAAGATCACTGAAAGACTTTCAAACAAGCTAAATATGGATATTGCACTATAGACCCAGAGAACAATTGAAAGCAAGATACTTTGCATGAGTATTGCAGAAAGAGACTGAACCATTAAGTTACTGTTAGCAATCATTAATGTAAATATTATTTGATTTTCTCATTCCTACAGAATCAAGGTTATGTACATATTTTTATGATTAACTGAAAGGGGAGGAATGTAGAGATCACATGACCTTTAAGACCACGTGATTATTGTAATTAACATAGAGCACATGGTGATTCAGAATTAAACGAGTATCTATGAGTACACACGTATCTACAGTCTTCGCTGAGTGTCTTTCTAGTATTGGGACCCAAGCGGGCCACTACACTGACTATAAAGAAATATAACAAATTTCTAGGTTTGCTGCTAATAAAATCACCTATATTTTAACAGAATGCACCTAAAACTTTGATGCTAGCCATAAAATTGTGCCCATGTTTTATTGCCAATTTGGAGGCTTGCAGAAGAACATATATCAAATGAGCCCATGATCGAGGAGTGTCCATCTAGGGGTACACATGCATGAAATCGTTGTGTGACAATCGTGTTTCTCAGTCTCTTACAAACACGCCTTTTAACCAATCAGAATGCGCACATTCACAATATAAAATAGGTGTTATTTTCTAAAGCAAATTGGAAAATGTAGCAGGTCTGAAGTTATTTTTAGAACAATAGATTTGCCACTTAAACAAACCATACGCTACCTGCATTCTAATTGGCTGAGCAAATGAGTGGTGTTAGGATTTTCATGAAAATTTGAAACTAAAAATAACTTAATAAAGGCCTCGTCTTCCAATTACGCTGTTACACTGTAGAAGATTAAAGCTCCTAGGTGCTCCTGATCAGCTCCATAGTCCATACCTTGGAAAAGGAGATAACGAACCAATGTTCTTTTCCATAAGAAGCAGCAATAGAAAGAGGTGTATTTCCACGACAGTTTCTGCCATTGATTTCACAACCTGAGAGGGACAACAATTAATTAACATCATATTGCAAATTAATATTTTTACAACATAATATTACCAGCTATGCAAACAATGAGATGGCAACATTAATTTTTTTTTCTAGGGAGTTGGTATGTCATCAGCTCTTGCATTTTCAGAGATTCTTACACTGAGTGTCCATATTGGAGTGTGAACAAGGTATATTCTCAAGTTACCTGCTTGTAGAAGAAGTATAACAGCTCCAATAGCTTCTCTATTGGATTCAGTTCCACATGCAAATGTAGCAAGATGAAGAGCACTATCATGCCAAGATGTTCGAGAGCAAATATCAGCACCTGAAATATGTAACTATCACAAGGTCAGCACAAGTGGAAACCACCAATATATCTGAAATGAAAAATTGTGTGGCATATTTTCATCAGGGCCACATAGCAGAAGCAGCAAACATCTGGGGGGAGCTGGTGGATTTCAACAAAAATAGACAGGGGTGCTCATTGGGAAATTGATTTTAACCCTAAGGGATTAGGAAATTGGGTGTGGTCAACAGTTAATTTTACTCCTAAGAGATAGCAAAAAAGATAAATTTCAGGTTTACCTAATGTTATTATGGTCCTTAAAAAAAGTACCACCAAGTTAAGACAATTTATTATGTTGTCACCCTATAAGGGATAGGACGAGCACTATTTTTATGGGGACAAGGTCTATTTATTGGGAATCCCCCCCCCCAAGTAAACTGTCATTAAGACACTCACCTTGTTTTAACATATACTGCACCAACCTCTTTTCCCCACTAAGACAGGCACACTAACAAATACAATGAGCCAGTGAATAAATACTGCAGAAAAATATCCTAGTACTGGTATTGTACTAGTAATAATATAACTTACCAAAAATAGAGTAAGTCCTGTGTTGGATTCTGGATGCTTCATATTTACATCAAAATTATTTTTCCTGATAACACAAATGATATCATCTAACATTGTCCCAGTCTGATTTGCAACCTTTAAAAGAAAAAAACAACAATATTAATTACTTTATATTTAGTAGAAATAAAAATGTCATGATACAAATTGATCTAGCTCAGTCAGTTTTATACCTTGATCAAATCAAACAGGTTCTCTAATGCCCTTGTTTTTTCAATGGAATGCTGTTCCAGGCCTGCAAAAATCAATAATTTATTTATTCATATTAGGGGATGATTCTGATCAGCTAATATGTTTGTCTGCCAATATGAAATTTGAAGTAACAAATGAGCGAATGATCGCCATATTATTATGGGTGGTTTGTCTGTGACAGAGCCTGGTACAATCAGCATGATTGAGAGACTCCATGGAGTCAGAACAAGGTAATGTAAGAAGTAAATTTCCCTTTTTTATTATATATTTATTTTATTATGTGTCTCGTTGTGCGAGCTCTCAAAGGGTATGTTAGATGTCATTCTTTATGTGCGCAAAGCATGCCGAAATTTGTATTAAGTATGCAGATTAAAAAATCCGAAGTCGAATTTTCAATAGATCCGTGATCCGGTACGCTTTGAGAATCGGAAAATCTGCTCGAGTTTTTCTTAAAATCCGTAATCCATGTGCTATTTAGGCCCAAATCCATTGATCCGCAAACCATTTCACCTCCCCCTTCTATGGAAATGATTTCAACATGGATAGAGCTGATTTCAGATGACTGTTGTGAGTAATTTGCAATTACTTTGTAATTTTGCTCTCTACCGGTAATAAAGTGGCAATTGGTGTTTGTGTCATGCAATTTTACTTCTGATCTCAAATTGATCTTGTGCTGCACCTCGTTCGATTTTGAAATCACGCGTATAATTTCTGACCAAACTGCACTCCGCTCAGGTCAATTAACATTATGCATGTACATGTAACTTACGTTTCTGTTGATGATAATGAATGAACATGTAGCAGAGAGGTAGAATGACAACTAGAACCAAAATCCCAAACAGAGAACCAACACTCTGTTTGCAAGCCATGCTGCCAATAAAGTCTGCCATGTGGACTAATACTAGAATGCAGTGATAACATATCCAGGTGACGTTCTGTGCAACTATGACACAGAGTTGGTATAACAATTGCTGTAGGTTCCATAGCAGCTCATGCAAAAATATACAGACCATTCTATCAAGCCTGCCAGTTAGCCCACTAGTTGATGTTAATAAGACTTATTATCAAATCACAGGGCCTGAAATAATAAATAAAAATTATTGCATGAATTGTTCTATCTCGGTAGAGGAGACTCTACTAACTATGCCATAAATGATTTATTTTGCTCACTCGAATTCTCTGCTGTGCCCCCTAGTCCAAGTGAAATTGCCAGCGTGGCGTATGGATCAGAGAATCCTCCAATTCAGTGCTTGACTCTACAACTAATGCACTATAGTTATTGTCTCCTCATAACTCAATGCAGAAAACCTCACGATAAGAAAAAACAGAAAACTACGCCACTCGACGCGACCGATAAAAATCAGAACGATTCTGCAATGTCTTTCAGCAGAACAACAATCGATTCATCTATGATTTCTGGTTCAAAACAAGATCTCTTACCTTTCAAATGGTAGATGAATACTTGTAGGAGATTCTCTTGTATGTTAAACTGCGTAACAAGGGATGAAAGAAACGAACTTCACTTGTTTTGTTGACAAACCAGATAAAACATCTTCTCCTCACGTCGTCGGCGCCGTACCGCGCGTCAAAATTTCGCGCCTTTTTGCGACCAAGGAGGCGTCTGGGATCTCCACAGGAATCCCAAAATGATGCATCGTGCGATGATTTTCCTTCTACCATGCGCCAATCATCTTCTTGCCTTTTAGATTGCTATAAACTATAAGAGAAGAAGAGATGAAGAAATACAATCCATAGCCTCTTCTTCTTTTTTTAATACATTTGTATATTAGAAACAGGGAAGGTCAAAATGAACTTCTCCCCAACCCCCTCCGCGTATACGTTGTTAGCCTCGTTCTCGTGTTAAATGGAACGCTTTCAAGATGGCGGACGAATGAAACATGCTCCTTTTAGCAGTGCTTCTTATGAATGTTTTTTATTTTAGGCGATAGAGATGAGTTTTTTTCCAATATTGGACACCTGTTTTAACAAGTATTTGCGTGACCAGATAACATCACCGAAAATGGACACAGATCAAGACGCAAAGGTATATATTCGAGGACGAGACCATCTCACACTTCATACTTAAGCTTTAGTTATTCCCTAGCAGAAAGTGTATTGAATAAAATGTCTTTCTTGTATTAGAAAGGGAAGTGTACTGAACTTTGTTCACATTCTTTAGAATGAGGAGAGGCAGCAGTGGAAGTTAGAAAAAGACACAGAACTAAGAATAGAAGTCGCCGAGGATACAAGTGGCGTCTCAGTTGTGGTGAGCCCACTTCACATTTTGCATGGAGAGTGTTATCATTACAATAATTGTTTTGCTAAATTTTATCCTATTCATGCTAGCTTCTCTCAGGAAATGCAGAGATCTTTGGAACTGAGCTAGTCAAGAACAAGAAAGTGATCTTCCAACCAGGATCAAAGACTGCAATATTCACATGGCAAGGATGCTCTGTAGAGATATCCTTTGAAGTGAAGTGAGAAAATAAAGGCCACGTTTCTCAATGTTTCTTTTAACTGCTTATGTACAGTACTTATGCCTAGTGGAATCAAACAGATGTGGAATCAAACAGATGCTGAGTGTAAAATTGGCTACACTTCATTGTATCTGCTATACACAGCCTTGTTGAGGCTGCTTTCATTGGGTGACAGTGAATTTATAGAGCAGATTTTGTATGACTGTGAAAAGTGCCACGAAAGAGTTGTAGGTACTGTGCCACGATCGTGACTGTACTGCGACTACATGATTTCATTCTGTATCTACAGCAGGCCAGGTTCTGTACCACCACCATGACAGTACTGCGCCATGTCACGTTACTTTTCACAGTCATATGAAGTCTGCTCTACTAAAGGAATCCATTGAGGCTAGTCTGTTTGGGACTGCTGCAATACAGTTTTACATGTAATACAGTAATCCTTAACCCTTCACAAGTCCGAGGACCATTAGAAGTTGCATACACATCAAAAGAAACTCCTATGGTGATGTATCTAAACTTACACATGGCACTAGAGCAAATAAGAGAGCGAGCGGACAAGCCAGAAAGTACTGAATTAGGACCAAGGGTAATTTGTTCTTAGAATAACACTAGTGATTCACAGAAGGGATTTTAAAATTTCAGAGGGATTCCTTTCATTCCTTTACAATCACTACCAGCTGATTGCTTGCTCTCAAATTAGACAATCAGAACAATTTTTGTTGCATTGTCAAGCGTTCCAAACAGATTCTAAAAACTACTGCAAAGGAGTATTTGATATTTTTTCTTTGGTTAATTGACATTTCTTGAGGGGGGGGTCAGGATAAAAACCCTGAGATAAATTATGAATGCTCCCTTACATCAAATGTAATTGGTTTGACTTGTGTATGATGATTGAATATATTAGTTTTTGTTTTCACTGGAACTAGGAACGTTTCATTTTGGCAAACAATCATTTGGGTGAAATGGGGTCTTAATCCCATTCTGTTCAGAGGGTTATGGATTTTTTCTGAAATCATACAATGAAGCCTTTTGATAAGATTTTTAATCTGGTGCACCATGATTGAACTCTGTTACCTATTTTAAAGGTGATGGTTGTTGGTCCTACAGATGTTGGCAAATCAACTGTCTGTCAGCTGCTGCTCAACTATGCTGTTCGCATGGGAAGACGGCCAGTGTTTGTTGACTTGGATGTTGGCCAGGTAACACTTGAAGCTTTGATAACAATGTAGCCTCTCTATTGCCTTGGCTCTACCAATATACTGATCCTATTCTTCTTCATAGGGCACCATTGCAGTTCCTGGATCCATGGGTATGTTTTATAGTTACCTATGTTTTGGTTATTTTTAGTATGAATTAATTTTTTTTAGTTTTTGGTATTTTCTGGGTTAAAAACATCTGCCAGGTATTTTTAGGCTTGAAACATCTGGAAGCCAAATAAACCATAATATTAACAGCATATTAGGTAATAATTTCTTTAATGAATGATTGGTTTGATTTAACCACTTGCCGACACAGGTCTGAATTATTGGTATACAAGCAAATAACATATGACATATGTTATTTTATTATACATTGTATAATAAAATATAAATATAAGTAATTAACAATTGGCTGCTCAGCTCTAACTGGTGTGGTATGACGTGCCCACCTTTATCTTTGAGAGTAGGGGCTATCTATCGAGCACACCCTACTGTGCATGACTTTGTGGATCAGATTGTCAGGGCTAATGCCAACTGATTAATTGATGACAAGCCTATGTAAAAGCCTGTGTAAAATATGAAGCTCCAGTATTTTTTGGATGGATAATATTAATCAGCAACAGGTTGTACTGTTGTTACCATACATGTATACTGTAAGTCATGAGCTGGCAACTTTATAAGAGTTAATTTCTAAGCCCTATAATATTATTACCATTGTACATGTAGCCCATCCAAGAAATCTGTAAGGGATACCCCTATTTTAAGTTTAATTTATCTTTTTTTCTTGTTTTTTTTTAGCGGCTCTACTAATAGAGAGACCTGCAGACATTGAGGAAGGTATTTGTCAGAATCTGTGTCTGAATCACAGCTGATGCTGTGTTCTACCAGCTCTGGGAAACCTTAACTTGTGAGATTTTAGTATTGTTTGAACTACTGTTTCATAGGCATTACAACTCTGTTTTAAAAGTACCCGTACGAAAATGGCAGGCCGTTCACAGGCCTTAATTTAAGCCAAAACATACCTGCAGTTGAGCTTAACTTCTCATTGTATTGTTCATAGCTGTAGACTTGCAGAATTGCTGCTGGTCGCCTGGATAAATTAGCCGAATTGCATACATTGCAGATAAAAACGTTTGAGCGTGTGCTTAGCGGGTTATCAAGTAATCTAGTGTGTAAACGATATGGCATGTGTTTTCTGCATATCTCCTGCAGACTTTTGGAGACATTGGAGATAAGATTTATCTTGATGCAAGCGCACTCGACACTGCAGATATCTGTTACTGACCTGCAATTAGATTCAACTACAGACAAATTGCTGTTAACACATTAAGTTGCTTGGCATGACTTGAAGCAAATGCTAGAAATAGTTTACTTGATTTCTGTCTTTTATGTCTACATTATGTTCGTTTGGCTGTGAACCGCATTAGAAATTACAAGAGATTAATCCTCTGCATGTATCGTTATCATCAAAGAACCGACAACGTGACCTTGAACACGCAACGATAAACAGAGAATAATATCCGGTTGCAAAAATTTCCTCTTCACATTATAAACAGTGGTAAATGTAGCTACAATATGTATGATATTTCATCAACATTTCGTCATTCTGTCCTAACAGTGGCATCAGGTTCAATGTTCATACACACGCCTGCGTTTAGCAGCTATATCCATAACAGACTTAGCTAATTTCCGGTTTTCTTCATCCGTGAGCGTTAATGCCCGTTCCGCAGAACCACACTTATTTGATAATGTCTTGGTAAAGGAACTAGGTGGAGGGACATTCCACTTAGTCAAGGAGGAGATGTCAAAAAAGAGGCCTAGAAAATAGATTACGTAGCACCCCCACTACACAAAAGGTTTGACCACAGATTCTGATAGCCAGATGCCCACAGATTGCTGATTGGATAGCCGTTTATTGAAATTGTGGGGTCAGTAACTTGCTACAGCATGGAATATGAGGGGGGTGGGGGCCTTTAGAGCCATGTAAATCTAGCACTTTTTGGGACTGCTAAAGATTTTTAAAAATCGTATCTTCTCTTCACTTGAATCAAATGGGTTGAAATTTAGACAACTTGTGTAGATCCATAAGATCTCTCGTTCGAAAGAGTTATAAGACTGATATCGGTTGTCATGGTAACGGTTGCTAGGTAAATGCTGATTTTGAGGACTAATAGTGAGAATAACGTATAGGTGCACTTTTTAGGGGTCGCAAATGGATCTTCAACATGTTGAGCACTAATATGACAAGATGATATGAAAAGAGAGGCCCCATGTTGGTAAAATATTGCAAAATTACGAACGCTTCGTATCACATTGTGTTGACATGAATATCGAAAGTTACTGGAATAGCCAAAAATGCCTAATTATCCGAATAAAACTCGCCCATAATGCTAAATAGTCATATATCTTGATAACTAAAGATTAGTTTCTCATACAACTTGGCCAACTTGTGTTACTTTGCGAGTTGTGTAATTAGCAAACGTTTTCTTTCCAATTTGAAAGTTTCCATGGCAACGGTTGTTAAGAAACCGAGAAAAATAACACAAAATGCATTTTGCCATCGAACAGAATAATTTATTAAAATAGCGAGACATCTGTCTTGATTCAAACTTGTTAATCATGTTTCATGTTCTTTAGCTACTTTGTTTGGGCGCATGTGGTGCCAAACATTATGTTTCCATGGCAACGGTTGACAAGAAATATACTTAAAATAAGGAAAATCAGCGTTTTTAACGTGTTATCGATTTGTCTCAGTGATGTAAAGTCATATAGAATGCCCAAAAATGTATTGAATGATTTTTTTTTACATTTTCTGAAAAAGGCCTACCATGATCATAGGGCACCTTTAACTTGCCTTTACTTGATTTTCAAGTACCTGATAATAATACGTTATTATTTTCAAACATCAAGTTATTAACACGCATTATTCTTTAACGAGTACATGAGGTAATGCGATATTCTAGTTGTCGTCCTCTTCGCCATCGTCACTTGCCACTTGCCCAGTGTGTGGGTTCTCACACTCATCGGCCATACAGCCACAGGATTCGGTGCATGACAACTCGTTAATTCTACATGCACAAGAATTACTCTTGCATGCTGTCCGGCATTTGCAAACAGTGAGCTCTGCAAGACCCTTGGGTGCTGCATCCTTCGTCATTAAGAGGGGCTTTAAAGAATCATCTTCCATCTCCCAGCCATTTCCCACGGGTGAAGGTAGCAGCTGCTGTGCTTGGAGAGAACGTTTCCAAATCATCAACTGATAGTTTGCGCGCCTTATATGTAGCTGAAGGCTATCTGAGGTGGGAGGCAGCCCATCATTTTTTTGCCTCTTTTGACAGAACACCCAGTATCTAAATAGCAAACAAATACCTCTCAGTATTATAATAGAGTTAGCATCTCTAAAAATATACAGTAAGAGCTAGTTTTGCCCCTACCTTACATCATCAGCTACTACCCCAGCTCTTGATGATGGAGCATACAGTGAGCTTATGAAGGCTTCAGCTGATTCTGCTGCTGTAGGGAGTGGTGGAACACTCTCGCCCAAACCTGCCAGATCCCTGTATCCATCCTTGTTCTTGGCTAAGGCTTTCCATGGCTTACGTTTACCGATGTTGTGAAGACCACTTGTGGTATCACATCCAGTTAGAGCGTGAAGTACAGGAAGAAGCTTGCAAAGATCTTCTCCAAGCACTTCTGTCAGACGATGAATAGGAAGAAATCGGAGCTTGTCCTTCACACCAGTGCGAAACCAGAGCTCTCTGGGTTGATCTGGTTAAACAAGCAGATACAAAGTACAGCGACATCAGTGTCTGGGGACTGGACTATTATCCTGTGGTGGTCGCTTGTGCAGTCCTGGACATGTAGTAGGATTCTTGTATCTGCCTCTTCGTGATCAGATTTCATATGATATAGCTGGCACTCCTCAGAACACTCCTCGTCTCTTCGTATCTGAATTGCTTTGCTGTAGTCTCCAAAACATCCCGCCAATACTAGTTTCTCGCCAGGCTTGAGCTTCATCTTTGCCATCTCTGTCTACGCAGTGCTTAGGAAAGCCTTCAAGTTGGTCTTGTTTGTGGGATTGGATATGAATGTCAACCATCTCTTCGGAACTCGTGTAGATGGACCCGATATCCGTATTTCGTAGCTAGATGATGATCCTCTTCTTGAACGTTCACCATCTTTGATAGAGACTTCTTTGTCATACCGATCGAATATCACATCCACACGATCGCAGCCATTTCTTCCAAGTGGTGCTGTTAAGACATCGAAGTATTTACCAGCCAGCTCTCCGAACGTGGCTGCGCCTGCATTCTTTATCATCTGTACTGTTGCCATCCCATCTATTACATACGCCGTCGATGGAGAATGCTCCTCATCAGGTAATTTTGGCAAAGCTTGGACTTGCTCTTCGACGACGTTCAGGAGAACGCTTTTGGTTGTTTTCCTCAAGGAACCATCCGGGTGAGCCAACGCGCATGGGACAGAATCGAGCTCATACTTCAAGACTTCTTTTAAGTTGATTTCTCTAGATCGCGAAGCTATCAAAAGTCTACCAAACAAGTTTCTGTCTGCGCCCAACGTCACGATCTTCTCATCTTCTGACTTTGCTTTCGCCTACTTCGACATACTTGCAAAAGTCTTGACGTTCAGTTTGCGTAGCGGCTCCCAAAATCCGACTTCATTGGTGTGTAATCGCTTTCTTACAAACAACTTCATATTCTCTGTTCCTAGATTGTCGGCATCAAGAAGTCGCTGGGTCAACTCATCCGGCATAACAACTCCAGAAGCAAGATTAGATAGCGGCACGTCTTCTTCGATCATATCTTGGTCGAACGGATTGGACATAGAGTTCTGAATAGTGTTCATAACCTTCTTGATGTCGTCTTCATCTCTCTTAATTCTGCCACTTGAAGACTCTTTGTGACCGCTTACAGTTGACTCGCCCAAGTTTACTATGCTCTTGGTAGCAGTTGTGGTTGCACTTCTCTCGTGAGCCGTTAAGAACCATTTTTCGAGAGCGCCAGGCTTCTGACTTATACCGATTATACCGCCCTTGGTTTTACTGTCAAGATTAACACTCTGTTCAAGCGCCATGTCGGTCCAGACCTGGTTGAAGGGCTGTGATGAAGACCTGTTCACTGCGTGGTTCCCACTGACAAACTCGTTGTACACTTCTTCGTCCGTCTCTCTAAGCTTGTGCATATCCATGATGTACACAGGGAGCCATCGAGAGTAATTTGTACGATCCATTGCAAAGAAATGAGGGATCATCTCCGTTGTGGCGTCTAAGTGTAACTTCCAACTGCCTTCTCTTTCAGCTCTGATAAACTTCAGAAGAAGAAGAACCATGCTTATGTAACTGTCCCAAAACTTGAAAAGCTTTGAGGACATTGCTTCCTTGAACTGTCTCAAAAGAGAGTCCACGTGCTTGGTGGTATTACACAGTACGAGATAAGCCTTCCTTTCTTCTGATGACACTGCTTTCTTGTAACGCTCCACGACTGTATTGACAACATCGGTGTTCAACCCTCCTTCGTCCTCGGAATTTGCTCCTCCCCCATTACTAATCCAGCGGCAGAAAGCTTCCCATTGAAGTCTCATCAATGCTTCCATTACGAGTTTGTGTGCTCTCACGCCTCTGTTGTAAGACTTCCCTTGAAGAAGTGCCAAAGTAGTACTAGATCCATATAGACCAGACTCTATAAGGATGTCCTCTAGCCCGCTCTCTTTGAATTTCTTCCCTAACAGGGCTAGGAAATTTAGAGCAATATGAAAGCCGCCCAATCGAATGACTAGGTGTTGAAATTCTCGAGGATAACGCCAATGTATTTCCTTAGCTTTCATGTAGATGGCGCTAGATCAAAGGTGATGACGGCAGTGCGTTGACCGAGATGCTTCGAAATTTGAAGAACGGTTTTAAGTACAGTATATATTGTACTGTACTCCGTCGGTGATCCAGCTATCATTGGGCAATATCCTATTATGGTACGGGGGATGTCAGCAGATATGGACATGGCAGCATTGAACGCACTCCAGCCAGGAACAGTCTGCTCATTAGCATCGTCATCTTGATTTAACACGTCTTTCTGGTTCAGCCTTAAAAGAAACCACGCCAGGTCTCTCGGATCCGTTGACTGAGAAGGTTGGTTCTCCGAGACAAAGTAGCGTTCTTCAGCTTTGCCAACGAAAGATGTTACAACAGGGCGTCTACCGCTTACACTGCAGTCAAGGATGGTCTGGCTTTTGACTGGCCCCTCTAAGGATTTTCGCTTGCTTGAATGGTCGGCGTGAACCTTTGGGGCTGGCTTTGGCCCAAACTGCTGACGCTGATACACGACTAAGGTCGTCGCATGTGTCGTTTGCTTGCCGTCGAGCGTTTCTTCGTTGAGGTCATTATTGTCGGCGGCGAACTGCACAAAGGATCCGGGAGTGATGTTTGATGGAATTATCACACCAGTTTCATCGGAACGTGCCAGCATCTCTCTTGCCCAAGCTGTGTTTATGATTTCAACATCATCATATGAGGCGCAATGCCCCATTCTATTGAGTAAAGTCACTACTTCCTTCGATCCTGTTAGGTGATGGAGTGTGACTGCTAAACCTACGTGCTTGGGTGTTTTCACCTGACTATTGCTAGCTGCGTGAACTATATCTTGCCCCAGCATCGCTACACGCCTATCTCTCTCTGCGTTATTTCCAGTAATTTCTGAGGGACGTTTTCTCTCCGGCTTAGATATTACGTCGGAGAGAAACTTATTTAAGCTTTGCGGTACAAGGCAGCTGCCTTTCTCGATTGATATATCGTCGACAGATAACGGCTTGATGTTGATGCCTGTACAAGCTGCAATATCATATTTGATTATCTGGGCTGCCTTATAGAGGATCGTTTCCTCGTCTTCTAGATCGGGCTTGTCGTCAAGTTTTAGTTGCGTTGCAGTATAGTGTGCTCTTAGTGTGGATGTATTCACTATATCTTCAACAGACAAATCACTCGAATATATTAATTCGGGCTTGGAAGGGTCTGACTGCTTTTGAAACGTTATTCGATCGGAAAAACACTTGATAAGCCTTTTCTTGAGCTTAGCGCTTCTATAGGTGGTGCAATTAATATCATTGACTGATAGCGCTGCTTTATAGCGGTCTAAAATGTAATTCATATCATAAACATGCCCCGCCGATAATCCTGGAGTTAGCTCTTTAACTAGCAAGTCAAACGCTAAGGAATATGCACACTCTTCCTCTTCGTCTTCTTCCCTCACGCACTGATATTTGAGATTGGACTTACTAACATAATTCGCTCTGCAGGCGCTATGGTACTTGGCCCCAACTGCGATAAGATCAATACCGGTGACATTGATTATCATTGACTGGTCACCACGGGCATTAGCAGCATCAAGGATAACTTTTGACGCATCAAAGCTGGCTACGTGAATGACTGTTTTACACCCTTTGTGCTTAACCTTTTGGCAAAACATGCATAATGACCAATCGAACGACTTAAATCTAGACCGAGAAGATCTCTCCTCTTGACTTAATTTTACCCGCTTGGAATCAGGGGGCAAAGCCTCTGGTATGTCATCTTCTTCGGAATCAGCCATATCTACAATGCAAAGATTTTCAAAAAGTAGAAATAAAAATGACAATGAAATGATATAATACCTGATGAGAAAAACACTTGCAATACTAGAATAATCATAGATCACTAAATTGCGGTCGAAGCGAGTGTGTCATGATGATGAAGAGGAAAGTGTACATCCAGAGCCTACAACTGGTGAAAATGCTGTTAAAAATAATCGATTTTTGGACAATTAGAACTTCTAAGCGAAATTTCTGGCCGTTATATTAGGTTAGTTTTGGGATAGCTGGCGATTGATTGCGAAGAAACCATCGCGCGGCAATATTCCAGAATTAGAACGTTATCAGCCAATCAGAACGCAACTTCTAAAACACTGACGTCACCAGCAAAGGCTTGTTTTCCGTTTGACACAAGAGCCACGGACCTACGATCACTTTCTTGCCAACGAAAAATGCATATCGATCGTCGTTAGTATTTGATCATAGTTGGGCTCAAAAAATGCTTCACTCCACAAAGCACTACATTTAGTCGGTGATGTAATATGCCATCTCAAGAAAATCTGGCGTTCGAATTCGAAAAAGTCCTGAGCTTCGAGGATTCGCGTAGAGAGACGATGGATTGGAGAGTTTTAAAACTTGAAAATTGTGGATGTTCTGCTTAACAGTACGTTGCTGAAACTGTGAGCTTTATATGGCATGCAATATTTGAAATGAGATTTAAGTTAATTGGTGAGCTAGCAATCCATTCTTCCCCGATGAGAATTGAGCTACCTGATTCGATTCGTTTCGAGACCGGTGTTGAATTATAGATTTGATCAGCGTGGTCTTCTGGCGGATACTACCAACAACAGCACAACTATCGCATGTATCTGTGTACAACTCTACAACTAGAAGAAAATCACAAAGTCAAGCTTAAAAGCAGCTGAGTAATTACAGGCCAAGCTGAGAAAAATTGTCGCCTGGATCGAATGGAGTGCAACGGCACTGCAAGCTTTGTAAGTTTCTTGTCAAACACACACAGTCATTTTGTTTATTTAAAACGGCTCATAAAACCTGGCAGTTATTAAGCCTTTTCGAGTGTTTCACAAAACTTAAAAGCTTCACATGGGGCCTCAAAATTAAATTAAACGTGCATCGGTGATCTGCAGCTTCTGTTGAGCGCAATATTTAGCGGGCTTTCTTTAGCGAGATTTTCTGTCGATTTCTGAGCTTGTTTTAAAAGTTTTAAGCTTACTTTAAGAAGTTAAGCTTAGCTTAGCAATCGTCAGCTTTTATACGAAACTAAGTATGTTGTTAGCTGGGAGATTAAAAACCTATCTCAAATGTTGGGGAATTAGTTTAGCCTTGTCTTAGCGTAAAACTCGTTTAGATGTTTTATCTGTGTTTCTGACAGAAGCACTATAAAGGATGTGTGTTCGCACGTTTTTAACTAAAACATTGTGTTTAGTTTAGAAACTTGTCAAATGTTGACAGCAGTAAAACTTATTGTGCGTTTTTGGAAAACTCTTCACGTCTTCATGTAATGAAAATAGTTTATCTCATTTTGCCTTTCATATGGCATTATACAATCTGGATTTGCAAAAAAAAGAAGTACTATACATTTTGAATCTAGACTACTACAAATCCAGCAGGTCTTCTGTATTACTTCGACGAAATAGTTGTAGCTTTGCCAACGATGGACAACAGCAGCGTTCGCCTTATTCTATGAATGAAAATTTTTCTAAAAGCACCTAAGTTTAAAAAACATGAAAGACTTTCCGGGCATAGGAATATAAGCTATCAGCTCTGATGTTCTTAAAGTTCCTGGGTTTTCTCAAAGTCCTAGAATTTCGGGGAAATTCACGTTGTAACAGCGATTTTCGACTTCGAAAAAGTGTTTGCCCGTGTATCGCCGTCCAAAAATAGACATACAATAAAAAGTGATACATGAACGAAATAGGGATGACAGGCCAATAATAGAAACCAGAAATAATATTGTTATTAGCGGAAAGTGTAAAGAAAGACCTAAGACTACCGCGTATATTATTCTTTCGAGAATTTGACAAAGCATATATTGCTACACGGTCTAAAGCTTGCAAGAAAATTTAGGGCGTTCAATAAAATGTTTGATTTAATATACACTTCTTACATACTGTTTACAAGCAGTCTTCTATTGCTGCCAGCAGAGTACTATCTAAAACATCTTATTCTAGTTGAACATGAACTTTTCACTCACCTGTACATCGCAGTTTCCACAACCATGTATATTACTCAACCCATTTTGTGACGAGAATGCTGATTTCCCGCGTATGGAATCGACTGCTGCCATATATTCCGCGAAGTTTAAAAGGACAAGGCGAGAACACCAATGGCGCTTGCTACATACGGAAAATTGCTCAATGTATTTTGCATTTAGTGTTCTGTTCGCTGGAAAATATTGTCTTTGTTGTTTTATTAATGCTGGAATAAAAAGTTCTTTGAAGGCGGAAGTAAAAAACAACCATCAAATTATAATTCACTTGAGATGTAGAAAGAAGGAGCCTGATATTGTACTGACTCGTCATATTCGGCTGTTATGTTACGGGAAATACACATTAGTTCCATTTTCGGTCTTACCAGGGTGTGTCAGAGTGCAGGAATAAGGATTGGGTGTTTTTAAAGAATCTGAGACAAAAAAAAATGGTATTGAACGTCTGCGCCTAACACAGGAATGAAACCATGTTTCTTAGCAACTGTTGCCATGGAAACGACTAAGAGTGTATTATAGTATAGAAAAAAAAATATCATCTTAACCAAATAACGTGTCCAAGTTTGGATGAAAGCTGATCCTTATTTTTGGAAATATATACTTTGAACACTTTATTACACAAGAAATGACAAAAAGTCCTTTTTTAGCAATTATGCTGACTTTCATCATTTGCTGTAAAGTCATACGTGACTTATATGGTAAAACGTTGCAGTATTTTGATATTTGGAGGTCTCTCGATACCAAATCAAAAAATATACCCGTATTGAATACGCTAAAAGCGTTTTTCCCCCTCTAGAAATCCGTAAATAGGATATTTTACATTTTAACCCTTTCGAATTACATTTTCGTAGCAACTGTTGCCATGGAAACGAAAATGGGATACAAACTATAGAGAAAAATATAGGGCTTGTCGATTATCGTCACTTGCTTAAATTTCAAAACATTTGCTTGAAGTGATAAAAAGATACGATTTTTTAAAATCTTTAGCAGTCCCAAAAATGCTAGATTGACATGGCTCTAAAGGCCCCCACCCCCCTCATATTCCATGCTGTAGCAAGTTACTGACCCCACAATTTCAATAAACGGCTATCCAATCAGCAATCTGTGGGCATCTAGCTATCAGAATCTGTGGTCAAAACCTTTTGTGTAGTGGGGGTGCTACGTGAGTGACATTTTATGACATCTCCTCCTTGACTAACTTAGTCGCGGCGGCGCTAACGTAGGCTGAAAATAAATTAAAAGGAGCGCCGTTAGTTATATTGATGTTGATTAACTTTGTGCCATTCTGGTACTCACGTCTCAAAATAGCATATGAATCGCCACTCAGTTATCACGGCATTGACAACGAACTGCGAAAAATATAATCTAGGTACTATCTGTTTATAGACAGGCGATCCAAGCTAAAAAGCAAATGGACTTTATGAAGAGTATAGTTTTGAAAATTGTTAATTTATTATAACGCCAGGGTAGGTATAAAATCAACATGACCTAAACACGATATAAGAACTATGAAGTGATTAATTACAACCTGGCCTGAACATGCAACGATAAACAGAGAATAATATCCTGTGCTGCGGAATGTGTTCCGTTCTTTAATAGAAATTTAATGAGCCCAAATATGTTTAGAGACAGCACAAAGTCACATATAGAGCTTCAGAACTACCAAACAAACTAGATAATCTCTCACCCGATTTTTATACTGCACATCCCCACTCTCTTCTTTTGGCACACGCGTCAAAGGTACCTCTATCAAAGTGTTTAGTTCCTATCCCAAAGAGCAGGATGAATTGCTCCTTAGCTTTAACTTGTTTGTAGACCCGAGACACCTTATATGTTGCTGAGTATACGGCGGGCGTGATACGATCCAGAAAGGGAGAACATGGGGCGAAGAAAACAATGAAATCGCTGGACTCTTCATCATGTGCGTAGATCATTTTTGCGCGACCTTGTCGGATCGTAACTGCGTCGGCCGCTGGCGCAACGACTTTCAAAACAGAACTGCAGAAGATTATTTTAAGGTCAACCGAAAACACCAATTGCAGTCAAACATAACAAGCCAGTCCAATGTTAATCTAATGTTTTCAGAAAAGGTTTGTTGCAGTTTCAATTAGCTTCAAATCTAAAGGTCATGAAGTATGCCATCATAGTTGTGTCGTGAAACTGAGAAATGTCTTCAAAAAAGACCTTTTCTGGACGTGCGGCAGGTAAACCTGTAGTCAATGAGCGGATATCGAAATACAAATTTCCTGTGATCTCTTCTGGAGTTGGACGGCAGTCTTGCAGACTTGAAATTTTACCCCATTTGGCCTGCACCTCGACTGTGTAGACATAATGAAGACCCGCGTAAGATCTACGAAAGGCCTGACGTTTTCGTACGGGTAGGCACAGAATGAGGCCAAAACACAAAACTGAGACAAGAACTTCAGTTTTTAGAATGTACAAACAGAACGTACCCATCATTAACTGTTTCCACACTCATTGCCTCTGAGTCAATAGCCCATTCGGCCGTCTAGAGGACAGAAAACTCATCATGACGGGTTTTTCCGTCTGATGAGTTTTCCGTCTGATATGAATAGAAACCTGTCTAGTTTTTACCGACATGAATTCATATAATTAGATGGGAAACATTGTACATTTGTTCGAAAGAACCTGAGCCGAGATTTGCGTGGTAACCTAGTACACCCATGGCGCCATGTTTGTTGCCCACAATTCTCTGCCCACTCTCTAGTCCCAGTTTCTTTGCCATGCAAATTATGCACTGTCTTAGCGCGAATTCAAGATGAGTTTCCCATCTCGATGAGAAAATCATCCATGAAAAATCATCTGTTTTGACAGAGAAATAAGACATTAATTCAGACGATTTCCCATCAAAAATCCAGAATATATCTAGTTTATTACAAAATAAATTTACGCTTAGAATATCTCAGATTAAAAAGAATTGTTGTTTGTTTTAGGTTTTTCTCTTCAAGCACCTCTGGTCTACTTATTTGGCCACACATCCCCAGCTCCAAATGAGAAACTCTACAATACCATCTCCTCAAAGATTGCTGATGTTGTGTTCCAGAGATTTGAAAAGAATAAGAAAGGTACTGCAGTTATATGAAAGTCTGAGATAAATGCTTGCTGGGTTAGCAGGGTTGTCATATTGGATCAGCAGATCACACCAGAGTGGGAAAAATTGCCCCATTCAAGTGAGGAAAGCACACGATCCTGATCCAATCCACAGATCTGATCCAGTAGGATCTAATGGAATTCAGGTTTTATAGCTGTGCTGAATAATATACTACTCTTCCCAGTAGACCATTACACCTCTCGATTTTTAAACCCACTGACGGCTGTCTTAAATTGATTGCATGATCACCTTTTTATGTCCACGTGGTCAGTATTTGTGGGCGCAAACTTTGGGAGTTTGGTGACTGTCCATTGTTTTGCTGCTTTCCAACATAGTCTATGTCCACAAATGTTAATCTTGTGGTACATATTAAACAACTCATCACATGGTACATGTACATGAAAAGGATATCACGCGATCAATTTGGGACAGCCTTCGACGGGCTGAAAAATCAAGAGGTGTAACAGGCTACTGGGAAGAGTAGTACTCGACAGGGCTATTGGAATTTAAGTAAAGCAGATACCCCAATGCTGGTGCTCCAAATAAGTTTTGCCCTTGACCCATTAACTGTAGGGAACCCAGTCATCAGTGTCATGTATACAATACTCAGTTCCACACTTTTTTCTAGCTTGTGCCAGTGGATGCATCATTAACACTTGTGGTTGGGTGACTGGAACAGGATACAGGATTATTGTACATGCTGCTACAGCTTTCAAAGGTACTTATTTGTAACCACCAGGTCAGCAAGCCTGCATAGCTGGTGAATTTTTTGTGGGTGGGGGGAGGGGAGGGGAGATTTAAAATGCCAGAGGGATGGGGGTAAAATTTCAGTTATGAAGGGCCCGGGATATCATTATCATGAATGTGCAGAGCTAAACTTATTGAACTACTGTACATTTTAGTGCTTGAAACATTTCAAACATGAGTTGAAAGGCAGACAAGCATCAAACGCTTTAAAATGTCAAGAGATTTTTTGCGATGTCATGTGGGGCTTTTTTAGTGATGAGGCCAATATTGCATCATACATATTATGTGAATGATTGTATGTTGCCTGCCCTCCTTTAGTTGTGCTTTTCACCCTACTTGAACTTGCTTGACCCTCTCATTCTGATAATTCCTGTACATTTTGTGTGATTATTTCAGTGAATGTAATAGTTGTTCTGGATCAAGAAAGGCTCTACAATGACCTTAAACGACATTTTGGTGACAAAGTGCAGATTGTTCATTTGCCAAAATCGGGTGGCGTAAGTCTTGCTATAAATGTTATCTTTATATTATGATAATATTATTGATGTATTGATCATATGTGCAATGATTAATAAAAATTGGAATACTCTATGACTTCTGTCACTTTCCAATGGTACTAGGTTGTAGTAAGAAGCCAAGATGTACGGCGTTCTGCTAGAGATGACAGAATGAGATCATACTTTTATGGCCAGCAGACCAACTTATATCCACATTCTTTTGAAGTCAAGTTTGCTGACGTCAAGATATTCAAAATTGGAGGTAAGAGCACTTTTTCGAAGCTAGTAATAACCATGAGTCATCAGGCATTGTCCAATCAATATTCACAAATAAGGACCAAAATTGTGGTACTGTGGGTCATAATATCTAGTCAATCAAAGGCACAATGTTTTCTTTTCCATTCTCATTTTATTTTTATGAGCCAGAATATAATTATGTTTCACCATGGTGTCAGATCAAGTACAAAAGGTTTCCCACTCATAGTTATATTGAGTCAAAACACTTGAACTATATAGTTTGTTTTATTCTTTGGTTTTCAGCTCCACAAGTTCCGGACTCATGTCTACCACTGGGAATGGCTAAGAATCACAATGATACCAAATTGGTTCCTGTATTACCGAGTAAGTGGTGAAAAAAAAACTGTGTGGCTCACAGTAACTTGGCATGGCTTGTGTATATTACTTAATGTTGAGAGATACGGTATCTGTGGCACACTTAAGGTGGATCAACCCAGTAATATTGTACCCATACCAACCAATTTTGAACCTCTCATATAAAAGCAGGTTGATTTCTATCGCACAGCCAATATAACACACACTACCCATAGACTGAAATACATGTCATACAAAACGTTTGGGAGATCGGAGTTAGTATCACGTGACAATTGGGCCACGCCTATTTCCACTCTCACCTACGGTACCTCGAGATTGACTGATTGCCTACGTGTAACTGAAGTTTGACTAAATTCTACAAGACCGATCTGAAGATATTTTGGGATTTATAAATAATGGCTATAATTTATGTAAAATTCAGTGAAGCGAATAATATGTCAGAGTTGGTACTTCATGGTTATAATTGAAGGCTTTTATAGCCCAATCTATTTGTAATTGTTCAAGGAAGGTCATGCTTTTGATTAAAATTAAATATTATTTTCCGATTTCGAAAATATAGAAATGTACGTACCGTCAACATAATTCCTCCACGCATCGGCTCAACGCGAAATTTGGGCCTACTTTCACGAAATTTGGTCTGATTTAAAAAATCGTAGTTTTTTTTCGCTCCAAAATTTTGGACGACTCCAATCGATCAATGCAAAGTTTGTCTCAAACGTTTCATATCAATTGAAATCTTCTATGGTCATCAACTGTGGATGCAAAGATCGGTAAATATTGGATGGATTCGTGTAGTTTCCGCTCAGGAAACAACGTGTGCGGCACACGTTGGTATTCGCGGGTGACTGCTCTCCGAATCGTCTGCCGACGTATGGTAATTAAATGCATAACAAAAGACCAAAAAGCCTAAGAAAATTATCATACATCGGAGACTAGCCAAGCAGGACAAACCCATGTGCGCTCCATTGGAATTCGATTTTGTGCCGAATAGGAACAAAAGCAAATCCCAGAGTAGAAACTACAGAAATTCATCAATATTTACCGATCGTTGCGTCCCCAGTTGACAGCCTTAGAGGATTTCAACTGATATGAAACGTTGGAGACAAACTTTACATTGATCGATTGGAGTCGTCCAAAATTTTGGAGCGAAAAAAACTACGATTTTTAAAATCAGACCAACTTTAGTGAAAGTAGGCCCAAATTTCGCGTTGAGCCGATGCGTGGAGGAATTATGTTGATACGTACATTTTCTATATTTTTCGAAATCGCAAAATAATATTTAATTTTAATCAAAACCATGACCTTCCTTGAACAATTACAAAAAGATTGGGTTATAAAAGCCTTCAATTTATAACAATGAAGTAACAAACTCTGACATATTTATTCACTTCACTGAATTTTACATAAATTATAGCCCTGATTTATAAATCCTAAAATATCTTCAAATCGGTCTTGTAGAATTTAATCAATCTTCTGTTACACGGAGGCAACCACTCCATCTCGAGGTACCGTAGAGCATTTTTCGAAAAAATATCGTTACAGATTGAAACTGGGCTGAGAGTAGAAATAGGCGTGGCCCGATTGTCACATGCTACTAACTCCGATCTCCCCACTTTTGTACTGACATGTATTTCAGTCTATTGGTAGCATGTGTGTTATATTGGCTGCGCAATAGAAATCAACCTGTTTTTATATGAGAGGTTCAAAATTGGTTGGCATGGGTACAAAATTACTGGGTCGATCCACCTTAAGGCTAAGTTAACATGTTGAACCTAATTCTGTCGGATAGTCCGTCTAGCAAGTGTTTGTATGAGGTTTTATGGTCAGAGAAAATCCTAACAGGAGGAAAGATTTTCGGTGATTTGGCTGCATGAAATATGGGGAGCAGGCAAAAATGTCATTTCTTGCACAGCCAAAATTTTCTCAGACCTGTAACCATGAAAATGCTTGTGCAGGGGTGTAGCTAGGGGTCCTGGGGTGCCTCTGACCCCCTTTTTAGAAGAAAATACAGTATACATTAAGAAAAAAACGGAAAGCTGGAAAGGGGTACCATACATTTGTACAGATGTATCCCCCCTTCTAAAATCCTGGCTATTTCCCAATTTCCCATTGTTTGGTAAGTAAGAGCTCTCTATTTCTTCAACCTCATTTTCTATTTTAAACCTGCTAAAAATAACGTACAGTTTTTACTGCTCGTGTTTCAAATAGTACATACCATGTGTGTCATAGAAACAATCTTTGTTATTTAGGTCAAGTGCTGTCTCTTGTAATCTAGAAACCCTCCCTTCTCACTATTGTTTTGTTTTCTTCAGCTCGAGATCTGAAACACTGTCTCCTAGCCATAAGTGCAGCAGAATCTTTAGATGAAGATCTAGTGCAGACCAATGTGATAGGATTTCTAGTTGTGTAAGTTGTCTGCTTCATAACGAATTTTGTCATTTCACTTGTCAATATAAAGCAGCTGTATTTATATATTTTTTTTGTAATTCTCCCTCTAGAAATGAAGTTAACCTTGATCGTCAAGTTATGGTTGTTCTGTCTCCTGCTCCCAGACCATTACCGAGGAAATTCCTCCTTTTAAGTGAAGTGATGTTTATGGACTTCAAGTAGTCATCTGAACACCAAAGTTATGTTTTGAAAGTATGGCAGTCTATTTTTAGTGTAAATAGCGCTATTATAATTATTAAAAAAATATAAGCCAATATAAAACATTTTTCTTGGAACAGTGAATTTCAAGCATAATGTATTTATTTTTATTTTACACTTTTGCTATTGAAAATTTAGACCTCGTCCACACTATAACGCGTTTTCGTTTGAATCCGCGTGTACTTTTTATTCGTTTAGGCCTTCCGTCCACACAAACACGCTGATCGTTTTCATCGAATCCGTATAAGTTTGAAAACGCTCTCGTCAGTGAATAAAAACGAATCCGTATACATATAGTTTTATAGACTGCTAGCTGCGAATCCGTATAAGTTTGAAAACACTCTCGTAAGTGAATAAAAACAAATCCGTATACATATAGTTTTATAGACTGCTAGCAGCCCCTACATTGGCGGCGTTCGTCGGGGGTTCGCGCGCACTTCTCTGGGGAAGCGCCAAAGTAGGGGCTGCTAGCAGTCTAATAGTTTTAGTGTGGACGGTCGAATCCGTATAAAAATGAAAACGATGACGTCAACTGTACTTTGAGACTGTCCTTTCACGCGCCAACATCAATGTCTTGGTCGTCTTTTTGAGAGAGCTGTGAGGAGCTAAGAGCGTAAATCTAAGTAAATTTACCTGAAAATGACGTTACGTCATTTTATCGTTTTAGTTTTGACGGCCGAAAACGCTATGAAAACAGCGTGGACGCGATGCATTTTCGGTTGAAACAAAACGAATCAATACTTTTAAAAACGCGTTAGTGTGGACAGGGCACAAAGATTATTGGCCAGCAAAGGGGATGACATTTTCATTATTTTTAAAAGTTTACACAGTACCTCATCTTGCAGGGTTCCCACAGGTCCTTGAAAACCTGGAAAGTCCTGGAATTTGAAATGTCCTTTTCCAGGCCTTGAATTTTCAAAAAAATATGCCAAGGTCCTTAAAAGTCCTGGAAAAAAATTCTTAAAGTTCTGGGAAATTTTGTAATAATACAAGTGATTAATAAACAAAATAATAGCGCTAACGAACTAGACAAAGGAAACTAGAATGAACTAGAAATGAAATGAACTAGACCTTAAACTTTTTATTAAAACTTTCGAAACCACACAGAATGCCTAAATTAAATTGTTTGTTGAATGTCGTCAATGAAACCAAATGTCATGATGTGCGCCGATGTAGTATATGCTTCTTTTTCGGTATGAAGGTCCTTAATTTGTTTCAAAAGTCCTTAAAAGTCCTGGGATTTTGACAGCTTCAAAACGTGGAACCCTGTCTTGTGACCTTTTTTCCCGGAGCTGTTTGTCAAACTAGCATCAGTTTCAGTGTCACTCTCAGGTTTTAGAAACTTTATTTTAAACAATTTATGACCTGCCTACTATGTACAGTGCAGTGATGCTGTAAAAGCTCATCAATTTCCTAAAGGTTGATTCACACTATTAACATTAGAAATGTTTGGTTTATTTACAGTAAAAACGCTATAACCATGAACGCTTGAACATTTTTCATTATTTGACGTTTTTTGGACGTTTTTTGAGACACTTTTTTATTTAAGGTTTGCCAATTTCCCCTTCAAAGTGCACGATAAAAGACTTCAAAATAATGTCCAAATGGTGTTCAGCTTAATATTATTTACTCCAATTTTTGATAAAATGGTACCTAACTAATAAAAAAATAAATAACCTCTGAATAATATCAAGCGTTTACGATAAGAGTGTTATCACTGTAATACGGCAGTGTTGCCCCAGAATTTCTACAGGGTATTCATTTGAACTTTGGAATTTCCACAGGAGCAACAAGAGAATGTAGAATTTTCACAGCGGGTTATACAGGAGCCTGGAATCTCAACAGGGGCAGAGCATTTTTTTTAGTGTGAAACATCCATAAGTAAACATATATTAAATACAAACTGTTCCATATGAAATTTCTCTCTCTCTCTCTCTCTCTCTCTTTCTCTCATCTCTCTCTCTCTCTCTCTCATTGAAGGTTGCGTTGTGTTTTCACTACTGGAAAGCCATCATACTGCTTGCTGTCATCCATTGTTTTTTCATACTATACATGCCTCTGTTGTCCACATCAAGCATCTTCAGGTGGTACAAAACATCACATATTTGGGATGTCCAGTGTACAGCGCGGATCCAGGGGGGTTCATCGGGTGCAAATGACCCCCCCTCCCATATTTTTGGGATCGGTTTGCTAAAGACCTTTTGTCATTTCAGAGTGGTTCTTTTCTTTTATGTGACCCAATGTATACAAGTATAATAACATAATAAATTCATGATGTAGTAACCACGATTTTGCCTTGTGAGAGGGCCACGGACAACAGAGGATTGGTATCGAATGTTTCCTCATACGTTGCACTTCATCAGCAAAAATGACCCCCCCCCCCCCCCCCTTAAATCCTGAATCCGCCGCTGATGTAACCATTACCAGGACACCGCGGCAAACGCACTTGCCATGCACTAAAGATTCATTTCCTGCGAAATGAAAACAAAGAAATAATCTACATAAAATATCTCGTGCTGTCTTGGAAATTTGAAAACTTAAGCTCCAGACACAAAACTTAAGGCCAAAACTTAAGGCCAAAGATTTTTTCAATTGTCTTCATTTCACCATTCTCTTACCCAGAGCTCCCCGGCTCGTCTCCTCGTGGGGGAGGCTCTGGTGACAGCCACTGACGCATGCGCGAGATTTGATACAGAGCCGTTGAGAGAAAGATCTTTCTGCGCATGCACCAACGATCAAAACAGCCAATCAGCAAAGGTCCTCAACTGGATGTCACCAGAGCCTCCCCTGCGAGGAGACGAGCCGGGAGCTCTGGGTACGAGAATGTCATTTCACAGGCCAGTGAATCTTTAGCGCATGCGAACTGCGTTTTGCCGCGGTGTCTATTACCGGTACATGTAGTTCCAGAAAAACTCCAAAACACCCTCCCCTCACTCCTCCTCCTCCTCAAACAGAAAATATGAAAATAAACCTCCACCTGATACTCGGGCTACCACAGAAATTTGGAAATTTCAGAGGGGGTCAATTTGCCTGATTTTTCAGAAGGATCAAGATTCCGTTAATATACTGTTTGTCCATACAAATACAAATACGGCCCTCTGCTGTTGGGGTCTGTATTTTTTCACGAATCAAACATTGTCCCAAAAGACCATACAAGGTGCACTGGTATTTTCACCTTGTCGTATGTTGTATTTATTCCCATGTAAAGGGATCCACATAAGTTTTGGAAATCCGGATCCCGACCCATGGATCCCGGATCCCATGCTCTGGATCCCACACTCTGGATCCCGGATCCCAAACCTTTTGGATCCCGGATCCCAAACCTCAATTTAGCTTGATCCCGGATTCCCTTACATAAGGCGAATAGACCTTTTTCCAAAATGGCCGCCGAAAATTCAAATCGTTTTTTTGTTAAAAATGAACACCAGCACTTTAGCACACATCATCACTTTAGTAAAACTACAAAATTTCGCTGCATTCTATCCAATATCTTCCGAGAAAACGAACGTTGAAATTTGAAAATTTACAGACGTTTGTATGACTGGGGTATGCGTCATACGTACCCCCAGTCATACAAATCTCTGTAAAATTTTCAGTTTTCAGACTCTGTTTTCTCAGCCTACATGGCATTTGGCATAACGAAAATTTAAAGGATTACTAATGTGAGGATACTCTTTCTAGTGCCAGTATTTGATTTTTAGTCAGTTAAATTTTAAGACATGTGAATTTGCGGCGGCCATTTTGGAAAAAGGTCTATTGATATCCTTGTATCAGTCTCTCATTTCAGTTCTCGTAGCGCCATCCGAACAGTTCACCGAAAATGATCGTTGGGTGCCCCTGACACTATCTGTACGTAGATACAGCATGTGCATGCCGCGTGCATTTTGTGTGTGCATATTATTTTCAGTTGAGATTTACACTGATGAAGGAGCAGTAATAATAGTGCACATTTATCAGTTTTTAAACTTTGAGCAACTCATTGTAAGATAAATGAGGGACTTAGTCATTCATATCTTGCTTGGTCTATGCTATTACTGCATGTTGTGGAACGTCAAGGAGATAGCCTTTCATACACCCAGCCGTCTTCTCCTTGTTTCGTAAGGTTGGGGTCTATTATTTCATCTTGTTTTGGCCTGCGGAATCGTATTCTGTCATGAAGCCTGCTGGACTGTCCGTGCCAAAACTCAATCATGTCGGGTTTGACAAGAAAACCACCCCTGTTGAAACAACATAACATATAAGACCAGGCCCGTGGGAGGATGGGGGGCAAAAGAGGTCCACTTTGGAGGAATTCACCCGCAAGAACTAGAATCTATACTAGAAGATTCAAGACATTTTAGGTCGTTAAGGTTACGGAACACCTTCGGGGTACGATTTCGTTAGAATGGCATAATTTGAAGAACTGTTCAAACTGCTGCTCTAGTACCCTAAATTTCTGTCACCCATTTATTTTTCGTTAAAATGGCATATAATTTCGCGAAACATAGTCCTATCTTGACAATGATACACACACACCAAACAAAATCCTGGCCACGGGCTTGTAAGACCTGTAAGACCATTTTTTGCGGGAGCAGCAGGGGAAGGGATTGAAATTTATTCTACATGTATTAGAGCGGTTTTCTTATGACTGTAGTAAAACCAATCGCAACGTTATTACACCAATTCTGAATAGAACCTATAGGAGTAATTACCAATTACTCACGACAGTCATCTGAAATCCGCTCTGTCTATAATAATAACGGTCATACAAGAGACAGGATGTCCTGTCCAAAATTAAAGAATAGCTGTATTCACACTAGAGACGAGTTTCCTGTCTGAGACGAGTTTCTCGCCTTGAATATGGTTCCCTGTTCTTCTGTGATCACGTGAAAACATTTTTTTTGAAGGAGAAAGTTTAGACAGATAACAAGCAAGTGTTTCTGAGCAGAATTGACATAAAGCAGGAACTTTTTCTGACGAGAAACTCGTCTCAGACGAGTTTTCCGTCTCTAGTGTGAATACAGCTACATAATGTCGTGCAGTACTGTAAGACCTGGAAAACTTTGGCAAGTAATATCATATAATATGGTCAACATGTCACCTTTTCTACCATAGCTATAGCTAAAAATACATTGCTTACAGTGGCTGACAGCCGTCATTTATACTGGGGAACTAGCTAAACATTTTGTCCTAATGACGTTTGAACTGGGTATATGATCTTTTTGTTCAGATATCTTGTCTGTGGACCTACCAGTAACTTGGTTTTGGTATGGGTATGCTTTCATCTGCATATTTTTCTTGAAGATCAATTTCCTTCTTTCTTATTTCCTGAAAATAGTTAGTTATTTTTATATTTTGTCAGCTTTATTGGACACTCAGGAGTATTTAATTGAAATAGTTACAAAATATATTCCTGGCTACCCCACACAAAAAGGGCCCAGACGACATGATTCTATGTTATTTTACCTTCTGACAAAATTCGCACTCCCATACTTTTTGGTCGCGGATGATCGTCAGAAATTTTTCAGTTTCACCCCTAACAGATACCGAACAAATAATTTGTTATCCTAAAAGATACCCTAAAATATGAGGGCTTATGCGCCATGTAGGCGCGAAGGAGACAGGTAACAGGTCAAAGATACCCATCAAGAAATTTCCGTGTTTGACCAAAATGCTGCCTTTAATGTTGTTGTGACCCGCATGGCGAGCGGCACTGTGGTTTCTTTCTCGCTCATTGCCTGGACGACGCTCTACGAAGGCGAACTCGTGGAATGATTTATTCTTGAAAAGTCGCGAACAGGCTCGAACACATCCCCACATTGTCTAGTTTTATCGTTTTCTCGTCGAATAATCTCTCTGTCTTACACGGCTTTTAGAAGCACCATCATGAGACAAAACAATTTGGACACATATTTCAGCCCAAAAAGATACCAATCTCCCTAAAATTTTATTGAAGATCAAGATCACCCATAAAAGAGACCAAACCCGTGATTTTAACCCCTAAAAGGTACGACAATCACTCCCCGACCAAATATATGGGAGTCCCACCCCGGCTTGTGGCTCAAAGGACCCTGTTCAATCAGTAAAAGCAGGAACATAGAAAGTGTACACCATACCTCTCTAGATTTTATAACTTTACTCTGATGGCTGACACATGCACCAATTTGACTTCCTCTTGGACGGGATAGGAAGTATTCTGTTGATTCTTTCTCTGATAATTTTTCAACATGGCCTTGTATGATAATCTGAAAGCAGAGAAAGATTTCACTCTGATTTACTCTCTGGCACATTCTAGTTACCCTGTTTGCATGGCCCGATAAATGGCTAATTTCAGCTCGAGATTAAGACCCCGTCCACACTACAACCGTTTTCAAACGAAAACGGATACTTTTTGCTCCGGATACGGCTATCGTCCACACTACAACGCCGAAAACGATCACCGAAAACGGCGAAAACAATACGAAAACGATAAGTGTGGACGCAAATCTTTTTGAAAACGGACCAAAAGTATCCGTTTTTCGTTTGAAAACGGTGTAGTGTGGACAGGGTCTAAGACCTCGTCCACACTACTCCGTTTTCAAACGAAAACGGATACTTTTTGCTCCGGATACGGCTATCGTCCACACTACAACGCCGAAAACGATCACCGAAAACGGATCAATCCGAAAACGCTCTCCAGAGTGGAGCGATTTGAAAACGGAGCTGTTAGAAAACGCTGTTTTCTAGTGTGGACGGGTGAAAGACGACCCTATCTGAAAACGATGACGTCACCACAGCAAATCCGACCAATTTCGCGGTCCAACAGATCGAAATGCGCATGCGTTGAGCTTGTTTGAGCATGCCCACTGAATGCATAAGAGCGTTTTTCGTACGGATACGCATTGTAGTGTGGACGGGCGAAAACGATACGAAAACGATAAGTGTGGACGCAAATCTTTTTGAAAACGGAGCAAAAAGTATCAGTTTTCGTTTGAAAACGGTGTAGTGTGGACTGGGTTTAACTTTGGTTGAGGGCGCGCAAATATATGTTAGACCCCGTCCACACTAACGCGGTTTCGTTTGAATCCGTATACTTTTTGATACGGTTAGGCCTTCCGTCCACACTAACACGCTGATCGTTTTTCATCGAATCCGTATAACTTTGGAAACGCTCTCGAAAGTGTATCAAAACGAATCCGTATACATATCGTTTTAGTGTGGACCCAGGGACACCCTCCCTCTTGTAAACAGGCCCTTAAGTACTTGTACATCTAACACAAGTTATGTGTTGGATGTTCACTTGATGGTATGCCAATAATTGCTTAATAGGTTTTGTATTACCTATAACTGTACCTGTCTATGTAAAGATGGCCAGAAGAACAGAAGGCATGCGTAAGGATTTTCCTCCTGCAACAAGAGTAAAATTAGATTAAATGATTCCTAAAATCAGATAACCAATTTTTTCATTTGACAACATTCAAATAACAGTGTTCAATTTTGGTCGAATTGAAAAAAATATTTTACTACCAGCATTTAAAGGGAGGCTGTCACGCAACTGCACAGCTGTTCTGCGCATCTCAAAACATAGAAGTATTGTCCCGTAACGATGGCCAGCGAAGGCTGAAAACCATGAAAACAATCTGTTTTAATCTTGCTATTTCTTGATCCATCCGACCAAATGTTTACGTTTTACATATTCTTCAGTAGTTTTCTGATAGGATGGTCTCAGTATTTTGCTCAGTGATCGTTCCTGGAGCATGCGCATATCGTGACAGTCTCCCTTTTACCAGCAAAAGCCCAGCCCTTCTAATCCCCCCCCTCTCTCTTCCCCTCTTGGTGCCTCAAAGTTTACATTTTCCACAATGTCCTGGTTCCCTGAGAATGTTCTGATCTATATGCCTTACCAAGTGCTTGCCTTTCTGACTGTCATAGTTTGTGTAGAATGTGAATCCTTGCTTATTGTAGCCTTTTAGTAGGACTGTTCTAGCTAAGGGCCGACCATCCCTGAAATAAATTTAAATAGCAATATGTTAGTCAACCTTGACCTCTCCTTTTCACATATCAGTGACATAACCAGAAACCAGGAACAATGGTTGGGATTTTTTTTTCATACTAGTCAATAATTCATTACTAGAACACAGCTTTTCATGTTTCATATTCTACATTTAATGAGGCTAAATATTATTTTGACTAGGCTGAAAACTGTGCGTCCTGTAGCCCATGCGAAGTGCCTCATAGTTGGTGCTGACCAGAAGCGCATTGCTAAGATCAGGTGCTTTTGCTACACATTGCATGTGCTTGCTTGTTGGATTGTGTGATCTCGCTGGTTTTTGCTTGTTTCTAAGAGTTTCCCACAACCCCTGTCTGGTTTCAGGGTCCCAAGGTAAGGCGTTCTCCACTGAGTTTCTCAGTGTGACAGGTGCTGGGTAGACTGTGGTCAGGTTACCATGGTTGCCTCCTTGGGGGCCATGCTCAGCAGATGGCGTTGAGCATCCCCTACATGCACCTAGGCCACTCCTCATCAGGTGGCAATGAGTTTTAATTGCTTAATTCTTCACTCAATCACAGAAATGTGTAATGCAGCGGTAAAGAGTAAAGGCATATAGTAGTAATTGCCCCTTATAATTTTTAAGCTACCTATAGGGAATCAGGAAACCATTGAGTTTGGGATTGAGTTCCAGTTAGATTTTGAGTGGGTTAATAAAATGTAGTAGTTTCTTCTAAAATGTAGTAGTTTCTTCTTCAAGTAGCAAAGTGCTTGTGAGATTACACAAACAATATGAGCTATACTTGTGATTAATGTCAATTAAATGATAATATTAATCATTGTTATATAGCGAGTGCTCTCTCCAACCGAGCGCGCGCTCTTATTGGCTAAATCAAGTTCACATTGTGAAGTACAAATCAAATATTCCCCGATCAGTCAATATTTCGAAAAATTATTGACTGGTCGGGGAATATTGCGTTCGCGCGTTGCGTTTGAGAGCGGGACAAAAGAGAAAGTTTATTGTAAACACGCGAGTCTTTTTAAAAACCTTTGCTAATTTTGATAAGTTTTTGCTAACGCAAGAAAATTGTGTGTTTATGAGTGTTTTCCCCTTTACATGATGCAGTCGCGCGCAAACTTTGTAACTTCTCTTTTCATTCAACGCTTGTTTTGACTTAATAATTGCAGTATATTTTCTGCTATATAACAAAACACTTTAATGACTACTCCCTCGGGAAACACCAGTTTTGTTTCCCTCAAATGTCGATGTTTCCCTCGACTTCGTCTCGGGAAACATCAAGATTCTCGGAAACAAAACTGATGTTTCCCTCGGGAGCAGTCATTAAGTGTATAATAGCTCATATTGCTCATGTATCCCTATTTGCTTCAAATAGACCTCTTTACCTTGGGCATAATGTTGTCCTATTTCATATCATGTGGCATTCATTTGAATAATCTTTCTTTGTTTGGGTTGCTTCCATTTAAGAAATAGAACACATTTTTCCCTGTACCATAGCCTGATGATACCATGAGTGAAAGGTTGGCAGAACACAAAGGCTGTGGGAACACGAGCCAACTGGTAGCCAAGCCAGGGCCAGACACTGCGACCATATGGTCGCCAATGGCGACTAAATTCGGGCCCTTGGCGACCCAAATTTTAGAGCTAGTCGGCAAATGGCACCCCATCTTTCTGAGTTCAGCTGAGATCCATGTTTATGTGGTGACTAAATCTTTGCATTTTGGCGATGAAATTTTTTTAATTAGTCACCAATGGCACCTAGTGAAAAAGTTAATGTTGGGCCCTGGCATGCCCGGCGTAACAATCAATAAATCGATAACCCAATAAAATCGATATTTGTCGATACTAATCGATTTTAATTGATGGATTTTATCGGTAATCGATAAAATTGATCGCTAGCTCTGTTGTGATTATCGATTTTTCAATAATTATATCGATTTTCATCGGTTTTTATCAACCGGCACAGGATTGATTAATGTATCGATATTCTTTGAAAAGATGCCTCTAAGGGACCGTTCATTTTTTATCAGGAGGGGGGGCTGGTGGAAATGAGGGGAGACCCTGTATTTTTGGGGTGGCCCCCCCTTTCATGTCCGTATTTTTTTAGGTGGCCCCCCAAAATCCAATGTATTTTTTTCTTGTGCCCCCCCCCCCCCCCCCCCCCCCCCCCTCTTACAAATGCTTGCCCTGTAAGATAGACTCTTGCCTAAGTGATGCAGTCTCATTCTTCTTAACGTTTTTCTTACTTCTGTCAAAGCTAAGGAACCAATCCCCCCTCAGAACTATTAAACGTTTTCGTGACACCCAGCTCGGGTCCACTATTTGACCTAGTAGAAGACATTTTACATAAAAAGGGGGTCACATAATTCTTTCTTTGCGCGGGAAGCGCGCCCAACTTTTGATAACCGCATTTCATCAAGCCTCAGAAAAAGGGTAGATGGTTTTTTTGTGTATAGTAAACAAAGCCTGTCAGGAGCCCAGGAAATACGCTAATTATATAGCATACCTGCCAACCCTGAAAACTCCAAAACCGGGAGATTTTGTCACAAATACAACAACTGTATGAGAAATCGCAAGAAATTTACCCGGGTGATATACAGTAAATATATGGAAAGTTTCAATTTTTTTCCCGGAGACTGAGGGTTAAAACCGGGAGTCTCCCGCGTAAACTGGGAGAGTTGGCAGGTATGATATAGGTTAGATGAAAGCTCCTAGTGAAGGGCTCCTGAGGCTTTAGGTAATATGTTTCATGCGCTCCGCAAATGAAGAAATTATTATTATTCATGTGCTTGAAGCGCGGCCCAAATGACAAAACGTTGAACTCACGCTTACCTAAGGTGTGTTCTTTCAAACATAGAGACTGCCCGGCAGTGTATATTATGTTAAATTCTGCATACGTGCGAAGCGCACCGAAATTTTTATTAAGTATTGAGTGAAATTAGAAACATATAAGCGAGTTGAAACATGTAACAAACATATTGCATGCTTGTAAAAAATACAAACTTTTCGTTTCCTCCCTGTTATGTGCTTGTATTTTTTTGGGTGACCCCCCTTAAAAGGCGTATTTTTTTGGGTGACCCCCCCTTTGAGGCTGTATTTTTTTGGTGACCCCCCCCCCCCCCCCCCCCCCCCCCCTCATTTCTACCAGCCCCCTCTCCCTGATAAAAAATGAACGGTCCCTAATAGAAAAAAATTCCACTTCTAGTCTTGGGTAGTCTACCCTGGAAACCAGAGGCTCGAGGTCCAAAGAATTTTAAAAAGATCGAATTTCCTGAGAAACGTGAGCGGGCAGAGTATCGGCTTCTGGTCCCACAGTATTGGGGTATATAGTAGTCCAGAATCTTCTCGGATCTTTGTCTTAATAGCATGGTATAGTTTGCTGCTCGTCTGCTGCGTTCTTGGTCGAGACACAATAAATTTAAATAACTTTTATCTTTGGAACAGTGTTATGCTATCTATACTTTCGATATCAAGTGATATCGATTTTTATCGATCTGTTGGGGATGGCTGTGACTATCGATTTTTATCAATTGCCGATATTAATCGATAATGATCGGTCAATCTGATCGACAAATATCGATTTATTGATCAGTTTTCGATGATCGATTTCTATCGATTTGTTACGCCGGGTGGCATGTGAACCCTATTTCTTGATACCACTCCACTCACTCTTATTTTTTGGGTTGAACACTGGAGTGTTGTGCAACGATGCAAACACAAGTCAAAACTGCATTCATTGTGAGACGCATTGCCATGGATTTGGCTTGATGTTCGTGCAAATTTCCCACAAGTTTATTTTTATCAGTGCTTGTATATTTTGAAGTACAGGATCCTCGAACTCGACGCTGAACTCGAACTCGATTCGAGTTTGGGAAAACAACACACGAAAAAAAATCGTGTTTTCATTACGTCACCGACCCCACTGTAAGAAAACCTTACGTAACATAAAAAGAAAGAAACCAACAATTGCTGGATTGACTTGGGCACCAATAATACGACAAAATACAACAATTCCTTTACGTTTCTTTACCTTCCGCACGTTGATAAAGTCATGGCGTTGGGTTCTATGATTTGGCTTTCCTTCGTTGCTTCGCGGAACCAAGAATCGAACTGGGCAATCGGCTCTTTGATTTCTACATGGTGTTCATCGAATTCTGAATTGACATAGTCAATTCTCATGGAAGCAACCTCTTCTTTTCGCAGCATGGCTGTTTGTATGCGAAAAAGACCCCGCTCCAAGACCCTTCTACTGAAACGAAGGATGTGGACTGGCAGTGCGTTCATGAGAGCTATAAAAAAACGCGGTCTACGATTCGACTGATAAGCCTGAGTGTCGCGTGACAGTCACGTCCGCTATCGCGTGACAAGTGTATCTAATAAATATTTTTTTGACTGAAATATTCTCAATTTTGTATAGAAATACTAAAGGACGCACTTTTTTGTCATAGCCAGAGCAAAAAAAATCACGGCAATGCATGTTTTAAAAACAAACAAACAATAAACTCTTGAAGCGTTGCCTGTGGTTTACCTGTGGTTAAACGATTTTGTTACATATTCTCTAATAAAATTAGCATGCACTTTTGTAGCAGCTACCGCTGACCATTTTCTATCAAAAAGAAAGAATCAATATGGCGGCTGCGGATGTAGGGACGCCGATTATCAGGCGAAATCGTCCGGGAACGAAGACTTGTGTATGTATTTTAGAATCATAAATTTGTGTTGATAAGAATGTTTTTTCTATAGAGCATGTCTTTTACAGTTAAGTTTTCCATTTGACAAATTTCTGACCATAAGAATTTCGGTACATTTGACATAAGTTATTTGACAGATCTGTAAGATGTTGTCGGGCAAGTTATTGTTTTATTTTGCCAGTGGGGTATCGTTCTCTTAATGTGTTTCAATTCTATTCAAGAGGTATTTATTGTATTGTCACCATATGTTTCTGTCGGTCGTGTAGTATCCAACAATCTAGTAAGCCATGTTGTTTGTTTATTTTGGAGAAACTACACACACAGCCTCACAGCCTACAAAAGCTTGCTCAGGAAGTCATGGAATTTTCAAATGGTTTTATCCGTTTTTCAAACAGTCACTTAACTTGGTCAAGGGGTCAGAAACACATATCTTGGACCAGCAACAAAATTCACCAGATATTTAAAGCATGAGGGCAGATAAGAAGCCAACCTGAATTTTCTACGTTTTCTTATTATGCACCAGTCAATTGACAGCCCCGCACCCCCCCCATTCGCGCATTAGCGGGGCATTCACTTTTGGCAAATGAAAGGCAGTGAGCGTCTCGGTTTGCGGGACAATCTGAAAGGTGAATGCACCGTCCCCAGGGTAATAATTAAGAGTGAATGCGCTCCTTGTCCAATAAATTTAGAAGATAACACAAAGGATTTTACTCACTGAAAAGAGTCATGTCAATGGTGCCCAGTTTTCAATGCAGCCGCAGCCGATCGCAAAGCGTAATAAAACCATATTTTTTCTACTTGCATGTACTTTTGCTAGTGTAGATTAAAATATAATACGTGTAATTCAAGTAACAAAAATCTGTATTTGTCGTGTCTTTTGTGAAGTAAAGGGGTGTTCATATGGAGGTGAGACAGCCCGGAAAGCGGGCTGGTTTCTGTTGTGTTGTGTCCCGGGGAAGAGAGTGACTCCCGCTCGATGTACTGCGTGGAAGCCGTGAAAGAAAGCGCATCTCCCGACCAACGGGGCAGTAATGTATTGTGAATTCTGTACGAAAGCCCCGCTAGTACCCCGCTAATGCGCGAATGGGGGGGTGCGGGGCTGTCAATTGACTGGTGCATTAGTGGAGGGTCTTTGGTCTTTGTTCAGACAGCCAATCAGAATAGATCGTTTTCATGTGATGCCATAAATTTCTAACTTTGAAACTATGATCACTATCCCTTTGTGCTTTTTGTATCATTACCACAAGGTAGACCAAGATGGTGGCGCCATACATTTCACTGTAAAATATAATGGGTATTCAAATGCATGTATCTCAGATACCAAATATTAATTAAGCATTAGAGCACAACTTTCTATGACTTTATCAGCAAACACAGCACATGATGTTGGGAGAGACACAAGAAATTGATCATTGAAACATTTCGAGTTTCAACAGAGTTTCGAGTGTCTCTCCCAACATCACAAGGGCTCTATTTTCCGATAAAGTCATTGAACATGTGCTCTATGCTTTTATGATATAGAGCCATTGCTTTAGTATAGAAAATGATAAGATTTCGAGTTCAATTTGGAATGTATTTGCACAAGTAGTTTTTCAAAAAGTATCAAAATTCCTTGATTAAAATCTGAACCAAAACCTGACAGAATTTGAGCATGAACAAAAAACAAAGTTTCCATAATATAGCTCTATGTATGTTATCAAAATATTTTGTAAGCCTATTAGCATTTCGAAAGAAAATTTGCATTTTGTTAACCATTTTTGCCCTTTGTTACCTTTTTTTGGCACTTTGTTACCTAAAAACTGCACTGCTCTCAGCCAATCAGAATCCAGAGATTTTTTCATGTGTATTTTTATCGGTGAAATAGAGCATAGATTTGGACCAATCAGGGTGTGTGTTACCTATATTATAGCTGTATTATAAATACTGATAAAACTGGCTGAATTACATAGTTTAAGTGCTCCTTCAGATACATCTTATGACATTTAATTTCTGGGTTTAATGCTGAAAACAACCTTTGCATAGAAAAACAACAACAAAAATTACTGTTTTTTTTAGGGATCATGACTAAACTTAAGGAGGCTGCCTACAATTTTTTCTGCCCACAACACCCAATATTATGTGTCTCTGTACATGCCAGTCCTGCCATAACTGTCATCTGATCAATCTTGTTCCCAGAAAAACCGGCTCGAGCAAACCGAAAGAGTAGTGAAGTTTAGCTTTTTTTCTCGGTGCCTTAAAATACTTCAATGAACTCAAGACTTGGAGGTTATCTTTGGTATATATTCAAGAATAATTTACAGAAGTATCAAAAACTTTTACCTATGAGATTTGTGTCAGAGGCGAAAAGTGTAAGTTTTACAACAAACAGAAGATTTATAATATAATTTCTCAAATTTTTGCAGTTTCCTTGAACACATGCCAAACAAAATTGGAAGCATTCTAAGAAGTGAAAATTGGCTGGTACATTGCCTTGGGTTTGTAGATTATTCGGGCGGCAAGGATTTCTTAATTCCGCAGATATTAGCCATTCTTTTTCAAGGAAATATTTGCGGCATAAATAGCTTTGCCATTTTGGAGCCTGAAAAAGTCTGTTCGAATAACATAAAACCGGCACAATGAATTCTCTCCAAACTTGTTGTGATTAATGTTAGCTACTCAGGGATTAGTGTGAGGGGTGTCATTTTAAAAGTTTAGGTCGCGCAACGCGGCTGATGGCTGCGTATTATAAACAAGGGTTTGGTTATAACGTTGCTATAGCAACTCCGATCACAACAAAATGCACACTACAACAAAGTTCAAACCCTCCAGGGTAACCATGTGAAAGTTCAGACTGGTACAGGTTTTTGAGCCTGAACAGCAGGCAAACAAAGTTTGGTGGTGGAGAGCATAAAAATTGTAGGCAGCCTCCTTAAGTCATACTCACCTTGTCGCCTGATTGGTTTGTTGTTGGATGGGTTTCGTTTCTGATTGGCTAAGTGTAATAATTTGCATTAAGGTTTCACACACATCTGAAATGCTTTCCTGAATACCAATGCATAATCAGGTGATCTCCCACACTTATCTTCACTTAATAAACAATATGTATGATTGATTTTTTCACATTGTGAAGATCACACTTGACTGTGCTTTGTACTTGATTTTTAGATTTTACGCATTGATGTTTATTAAGTACATGTACCATGATGAATGATGAATAGAACATTACCTCTAATAGATACAAATGCTCTATCCTCTGTTTATCAAAGAGAAGCTCCACTGCATGCAGAACCACACCCATAGAGGGGAGCGTCCAGGGGAGTCTCATGCCCTCTTTATCTAGGAGTTGTGTGCATTAATATGACCACATTTTTAATAGTATTCTGGTTTGGCATGGCAAACCGTAATATCATAGGTGCTTGTAGGGTTGCTAATGCTCTCGCCCCAGCTACTAAAATGTAAGAGTCAGGGGGTCATTCTATACACTGGTGGTGCGAGTGTGCTCCCCCCCCCATCCATCAAAAATAGCATGAAATACTGGTAGATACAGGTTGACAAATAAGCAGCTGCAACAAGTAATGAAATGTAAACAATTTGTTGTCCCACGCAACTCTTACTCTCTACTATAATCATGTTCTTGGCCAATATATATTATTTTCGTTGTTTGACAGAACTTATACAGTTGGCCTGATGAACCATTTGAGGAAATGGACAGTACTCTAGCAGTACAACAGGTATTTGTTCAGGCAAGCTCATTAGTGAATGGCTCTATTTTCCTATGCTTTGGCACATTATCATGGCTCAGGGAACACACTTGAAAGTGGAAGGGCTAATAAGAAAATGTTTCAGAATTTATCAGCCACAACCATGATAAGTATTATAAATCTAATAATTATTTCTCTCAGTACATTCAACAACAAATCCGAGCTGATTGTAACAAGATAAATGGCATCCTGGAGCCTCCAGAGGGGCAAGATGAGGGGTGTGGAAATATGAGCATTTAAGGTAAGATTTCTAGTGAAAAGGAGCTCATCACAGGAAATTTGTTTAGAAACCCTCCCTTGGAAGTTTGAAAATAGGAAAAAGCAAAACAGTGCAAATGCAAGACCAGCCAAAACCATGTTATTTTATTCCAGAATATATTATATTTTTTATATTTTACTTAAAATTGTAAACTGTTCTTTCTCTGGCTGCGATAAAACCAATTCTGATAAAATAAGGACTATTCAAAATTCCTTGCCAGGATCCATGCCAAGGTGCTAGGGGAGGGTTATGTAGGCATAAGTAGATTTGGAAGAGGGGTGCAATGACATAGACATATTTTATTGGTACCGTGAACTATTCGTACATTGGTATTTGTTCCAATAATTTTAAACATGAAAAGGGAAAAAAGAGAGAAAAAAGAAAAAGAATAAAAGGCGAACATATTTAATGACTCACTGATCGGGTGGACTTGACATAAAAGTTTCCCTAAGGAGAAAGCAGTCAAATGCAAATTTTGCTACAGCCGATTGCGTTTGAGCGTTTTACCCTAACAGTTCGCACGTTATGTTTGAACATTTGAAAGTTGCGTTTCTAGGATGAAACGAGACGTTTCTATGGCGAACGAAAGAGTTCTGTCCTCTCTGATTGGTCAGTGAAAAATGCACATGGCGGTTGCCATTGGAAACGTCCGACTTTTGTCTCACAACGCAACTTTCAAACGTTCAAACGTAACGTGCGAACTGTTCGGGTAAAACGCTCAAACGCAATCGGCTGTATAACCTCCGGTATGTTTCCGCAGTGCTATCAAGTCGAAGAAATTCAATGAAGCTTTTTTATACCTTTTTTGATAAGTTTGCATGTAGCTCTGAATATAGAGGGCAAGTGACCAAAAAATGCCATTTGTCTTCCATTATTTGGCAATTTTGGCACTTCCTTAGTTTTGGTTTGACGTAGGGTCTCGTGTAACGCCCTCTTTCGATTTCCAAATTGTGGTCGCTTATTCTTAATTTTGTTAGTGCTATCGGATGGTCAATGATCTTCACTTTTGTCAGGTAGTTTTCAAATTGATAGTCCTTAGTTTGTTTCCACAGTGTGTGATTATTTTCATTTTTGTCCTCATTCAATTTTGCCCTCCAATTTTGGAATCATTAATTTTTTTTGCCTTCCACCCCCCTTCCCCCCCCCCCCCCCCCCCCAATATGCTGGACCTCCCTGTCATGTATATGCTTGAGGTACAGTATGGTTGGTACTTGGTACAGTATGGTTGCTAAGAGTGGTTATTTCTAAATTTGTTACAGACAGTTCTGCATGGAGCTGAATGGGTTAGCTGTGAAATTACAGGTACTTCTAATGTCATTTAAAAGACCACATGCATTATTCCTTTGCAGCTGCTGCAGATTTGCACAGTGCCACATGTTACAGTTCTGTATCAGCGCCCTTGTTGTTGTGTGGTGATTATTATTTTATCATTTCAGACTTTTGTCTTATTTATCTCTTAGACAGAGTGCACCCCAGCTACCTGCACCCAGATGACGGCCACAGAACAATGGATTTTCCTGTGTGCTGCTCACAAAACACCAAAGGAGGTAAGGGCTCTGTGTATTTCATCTGTCTCCACTAATAATCTGTTTCGGCCCACTGGTAGGGCCTAACTTGAGTGATTGGTTGGTTGTTGAACTAATTTATTTTTGTTTGTGATTAGCCAAATATACCTCACAGTATTTTACTTTGCGTTTTTCAACACTTATCTAAAATTCACTCTTAGAGCGGATTTCAGATGACTGTCATGAGTAATTCGCAATTACTTTCTAATTACTCCCATACGTTTTGTTCAGAATTGGTGTAATTACTTTGCGATTGGTCCACTACAGTCATGTGAAAACCATAAAATAGTGATGCAGTAGTCATGACATCCATAACACATCCTGCTGGCTCATTCTGCCATTATGTTCTTCAAGGGCCAAGTATGTGGATGACCTTACAGTTGCGGAAGTCATCCCGAGGATGTCAATAAGCAATTGTTACCTTTGTGTGCAAATGAAGTTAGCAGTTTCGCTACGGAACATGGCATGCACTTAAATGGCTCTAAATGCAAGGACATGCTTATTGACTTCCTCAAGTATAAGCCTTTTCCTCTATCTCCTGCTTACATCAACGGCTCTGTGATAGAGCGCGTCTCATCCCATAAAGTTCTTGGGGTGTATATTGTGTGTGATTTATCTTGGAATGACCACTGTGAATACATTGTCAAACGCACGCACAAGCGACTCTATGCTGTTTGAGTGCTTATGAAATCGGGTTTGGCAACTCGTGAGGTTGTTCAGGTATACAGTGTACTTATCAGAACCATCCTGGAGTACGCGTCCCCGGTGTGGTCTGGACTGCCTGAATACTTGAGCAACCTCGTCGAATCTGTGCAGAAGGAAGCGCTGTATCATTTTTAGATCTCTGTCATATGATGAAGCGCTAGTCTGTTCGGGCCTGCAGACTCTGTCCGAGGGCCGCGCACTGGCGTGCGAGCAATTCTTAGTGAATCCGAGGTCGTCATCTCCCTGCATGGCGAGTCTGCGTCCTGAACTGGCTAGCGCTTCCCACACATATAATACCAGGTCTGACGCAGCTAGGCAGCATGCACCAGTCCATAACCTGCAGCGCACAGATCGTTTTGTCACCCTGAATTATTGTTAATATTTACTATTTATTCGTATCTATTCGTATTCGTATATATTCGTATATTTAAGGTGCTGACCCCTCTTGTAATTTAGCTGCTCAATTGAAACTACAAAAAGAGAGAATAAACATATTATTATTATTATTATTATTATCAGGGGCTACCGAGGGGTAGGTGGTAGTAGGGCTATGGTTGGGTAATAACCCTACCACTTTTCCAGAAATGTTCACACACTGTACCTGTACCTGTACTTGAATTTAGATCCAATACTTACAAATGCAGCATTTCTCATTTAGACCCACTACTTACAAATGAGCTTGCCTTGCTTAGCAGCAAGTATATCAAATAACATGCAAGTACACCACAAGGATTAGGCAGTCTTGATGTTAACTTGTTCACACATTTTTTTCTGTGCTAGTGCCCTGCCATTGATTACACACGACACACACTGGATGGGGCAGCATCCTTACTGAACAGTAACAAGTACTTTCCTAGCAGGTAGGTATGGATAATATAACAACTTTTCATTTCTGCACATTAATAATCCACAAACTAAAATTACTGACCCCAACAAATTGTGTGGTGTAGGGGTTTAAGACTTATCATGGTGCTCCAAATATACTCAGCACCTTGTGAGAAGCAATTTGCCTTTGTCACATGCCGACATCTTGAGCTTCGAGACGAGGCCAAACAGTAACTAATTGCTTTTTGGCTGTCACTCGGCACGGTTTTCCACCTCTTGTTTTCAAACTTTTAGGTTATTAAGAATCATTGCTATTCGCCATCTTAGCAATTTCAGGGCAACAAATCCGGGTTTAATTTGCACGACACTCCCTGCTTTGTCTCGAATCCATTCATCAAGAAAAACAAGACATGGCATTGTGTCGAATTAGCGAATTGACCACGAATGGATGGCTGAAATATAGGCCAACTACACACCACTTCGTTCATATTCCACGTGTGCTGGCTGTGGCATAATGCATTGGTATAATCATTGCTTGTTTTATGTGCCAGGGTCAGTATAAAGGAATCCTCTGTTGCTAAACTTGGATCAGTATGCAGACGTGTTTACAGAATATTCTCACATGCATACTTTCATCATCGACTTCTCTATGATGAATTTGAGGTACTGTATGAGTCTTTTGTTGTTGGGCATTTTGTGCATTGATTGTTTTTAGATTACAGTTAATATTGTAGCATCCTTGCAACCATTAGTCATTGGTCCTGTGGTGACTTTGCAATACATTATTTTGTGGTTTTGTTTCTTTCAGTGTTTGCTTGGGCATACATGAGCTCTCATTATTAAAATGTCATCTAGTCCATAATCCTGGCAAACAGTTTCAATATTCAATATTATTTTGCAAAAAAAAAAACCGTTAAAGACACATCACCAACCGTCAGCCTTTGTGGACTCTTAGCCAATCAGAGCACCCGAAAAAAACAATGGATCAACTTGAAAACAAAAGAAAAAGGGGCGCAAACCCTTGAGACCAGAGGCTCGAGGGTTCATGCTACAAAGGCGAGGTCAACAGCAGTGACTTGGACTTTGCCACGAGGAGGGAAGCTGCTGAAGCAGAAGGATTGTTTTACTACAAGAAACGGGGCTCCTACTTCGTGTAGAGGACACAGAACGACTGTGCCCCCCTTTGATTTCCTCACCCGAAGTCTTAACCAGAAAAGGGGCTTTTCACCCTCTGGTCTTAACCAGAAAAGGGGTCTTAACCAAAGACCCCTCTCAGAGGGGTCTTAACCAAAGGGGTCTTACCAGAAAAGGGGCTTTTCAGCCTCTGGTCCCCAGTGTATGTTTGCCACGAAGGCAGCTACAATTACCTGCCATGAACCACGAACCTCCACCTAACCCTATACCCTCTTTCCAGAAAACCATTTATTTTATTTTATGTGGACCATGTCCATTCACAAGTATTTAGACTGATTTACATGCTGTGATATAAATCCGACTGTTTTAGGGCCATTACCTAAGAAAATTGCCTCCAGCGTGAAGAAGTATGAGTATTTTCAGAGATTCTTTCAGGGTCAGGCTGACATCAGAAACTTAAAAAACTGTCCTGAAAAATTGCAGCAATCCATATACATGCCAGTGGCGGATCCAGAAAATTGAGGAGGGGCACACGTTATGATAGCCTGGCGAACATCCGGTACACGCGAGCTTAACCTTTAGGGTTAGTACCGTCTGCGAATTAACGGTCAATCGCTTGTGTTAGACCCCCTGTGTGCTAGTGGAAATATCTATAACGCGCTGTCATTGGCTCTCGTTCTATCGGAGCCACTGATTGGTGGAACACACTCGGGCTAGTATTTTCCGCTGCTCGCTCGGTGCAATGTTTTGATTACGATTTTAGCGCATGTGAGTTTTGACGGCGGAACGAACGACTTCTAGTTTCTTTACACTATAGGCTATTCAAAATCAATTGTTTCGCGCAAAACGAACGGTAACTGGTCGACGGCAAAACTAAAAATTTGGTTTTGATATTCCTTCGGAGTTGCGAACTTTATCCTTCGTTCCACGTAACCCTTCGAAGTTGATTTCAGCATCGCGGCAAGCACTGATAGATCAGCGATTTACTGTATCCTGTCAGTCCTGTTGGCAAGTTTACAAGTACAAAGAAGGCTTTTATTCTCTCCTCTTGTTCTGGAAAGAGATTCTCGATTTAGAATTGGGTTCGTACCGACTCAAAAACCCAGATCGAGAAGCTCACTGTATTTACATACTGGAAGAGTCATGTTGTTTTTGATCCCAGGCCAAGTTTAACCGGAAAAGATTAATCTCCTACGCCGCAGGGGATGTAACACAAGCGATCGACCGTTAATGCGCAGACGGTACTAACCCTAAAGGTTAAGCTCGCGTGTACCGGATATTCGCAGGCTAACGTTATGATAAAACATGACAAAAGATAAGCTTACATCAAAATGTGCTCACATATTTCCTATAAATTTTCACTTGTAAGGGGGGAGCACAGGCCCCCCTGGCCCTTCCCTAGATCCGCTAGTACTGCATGTAAATCAGCATTGTTCCAGTTGTGTATGAGTCAATTCCAGCGCTGACCATGCCCCCCCCGGGCAACCCCCGGGATTTTGGTCATTTCTAAAAATAAAACTGAAAATTCCCCGCCCCCGGGCTAGCAAAAATGCAAAATACCCCACGGCGGGGAACACAAAAAGCGGAAAAATGCCCCACCCCCGGGACGAGAAAAAGACGGTAAGATTCCATCGACTCTGCGGGACAAAGCTTCACAACAAAAACTTCAACTCTATTTATACTGCCCGAGCATTTATAATTCGTTTCAGTAAATGTACTTTAGTTTTCTCGTCTTTGAACGAGTTCCCATTTCACTGAAAGTGAGACAAAATATAAATAAAAAAGTGAAAATAAGGTATTAGTACTACAATATCGGTAGATATTCCTAGTTCGCCGTTGTAGCCATTTCTGCAAATTGTCTCCGGAATCTCTCAATGCGAAATTTACTTTTATTCTATTTGCAGAGCAACTATTTCACAGTTATGTTACTTGTGACTTTTTGCAAAATTGGAACTCTTTTATAGTGTCAATTCATTTTTATGTTTTTCCACTGAGACGAAATTGCGAAATCTGTTTCTTCTCTATAGCAGACGTTAACTGCGAAATGTGCAAATGTGTCTTCCCCAAACGTGGTGTATACGGGCCATGCTCTGCATTATATTTTATGTGGCGTTATTTTCTGTAACTGGGACTTTGTAACTGCCAAACGATAGTTATTGTAACTGGTGTTGTAGTTCGCAAAACCCGACTCGCTCGAGATGAAAAACCAAATTTCCCCACCCCCGGGGGAAAAAACAATTCCCGACCCTGGGGCCAGCAAAATTTTCAAAATTCCCCACCCCAGGGAAGGCAGTGGTGCGCAAATGCCCCACGGTGTCCGGGGGGGGGGGGATGGTCACCGCTGGAATTGACTGATACATTGTGTCTACTGCTCCACTGGAACCCCTGTTAATGATGGCAGTTCTCTGTTGATATTTTCTAGAATGAAACTCATCTTTGTCAACGATTCACCTCCTACGTTTTGAAGTACGACTTGATGGCCAAAGATAACCTTATTGTTCCGATGGATGAATCTGCACCCACTCCACCTCCCCCTGAGCAAACAGATGACCAGCCAAAAGAGTCTGAGGACAATGTTGGGGATAAATAAATATTAGTAATAGAGCGGATTTCAGATGGCTGTTGAAAATAAATCAGACTTGCGTTTTCTACACGTTCCTATTGGTCGAGGACTCGAGTCTTTGTTTAGTCAACCAATCAGAATGCAAAGAAAAATAGAAACACAGTACCAAAACAAAGTGACTCTTGTTTTCTTTGCTCACGACTTAACGTAAACGACATGCTAACCACAGGGAATTTCTGCAGAAACCCATCCTTGGGAAAAGAGCTTCCCAAGGCACATGCATGGGTAGTCATGGGGTTCGGAATTCACATGGATACTATAGCCATGGGAAATCCGAACACTTTCCCTTCTTCTACCATGGGGAATTCATGTTTTCTCATGGATGGGTGTCTGCAGAAATTCCCTGTGTACATCGTCCCCAGACTGGTTGGTTGTTGAATTGAATTTGTTTCGTTTGTCATAGGCTAAGTGTATTTACGTTGCATTTAGTTTTCTACAGTCATCTGAAATCAGTGTATTTACAAAATTCTTGCATTGGTTGTAAAATATATCAAATTGGCTTAGCTCCAATTACAGCATTTCTCCCGAATTTGTGACACAAAATCGTCTGAGTGAACTACTGAAACACCACCATAACATAATATAACCACTTTTTAAGCAATAAAAATGGGATTTAGTGGTTTATTTAAGCAATAAAAAGCGGATTTCCGTGGTTAATATTATGTGAGAAACGCACGACGGGGATGTTGGAAAAACATGGAAACACGACTCGTGAGTTTCAAATGTTTGGAGTGTTTTTCCAGCATCCCAAGTGCGTTTGTCACGTTATAAATCACTGAAATCCGATTTTTTTATTGCTTTTATAAAATAGCATTTCATCTGCCGTGCAATGCACAGCTCTCAACCAATCAGAGCGCGTGTACTATCTTAGCTATTTTATAAAAGTGCGAGTGTTTTTATAACATTCTCTGTAACTTGTGTTTTATTGTAAATTGTTTAAACGTACAATGATCATGTAAATTGGATTTTGCAGGATACTCAGAGATTTCAGATGACTGTGTTGAAACCAACACAAAGTAATTACACCGATTCTGAATAAAAACCCATAGTAGTACATGAAACGTTTAGAGGACCATTTGTTAGAAAACTTGTCCAAGGTTAAAATGTAACCCTTTTGAAATAAAACATATTGTATTGTAAATTATGTTGTGCTGTATTGTATTGTATTGTAAAATTCATGGCAGGCACCAGAAATCCCGTCTATCTATGCGAAGCAAACATCACATGGCATTAGAGCATGGCTTTCTATGACTTCATCGGCGCAAAAGAGCACGCGTGATGTTGGGAGAGACACGAGAACGTTGTAAAATCACGAGCCGCAGGCGATTTTAAAACGTTTCGAGTGTCTCTCCCAACATCACGCGTGCTCTATTCGCCGATAAAGTCACAGAAAGTTGTGCTCTAATGCTTTTATGATATAGCGGGGGAGAACCATTACTTTATCGGTGAAATAGAGCATAGGTTTAGACCAATCAGAGCGCGCGTTATATCGTAGCTATATTATAAAATAATTTCGAGTATTTACCACTGAAAACTCAGGGAAATCTGAAAAAAAACCCCTCAACATGAGGGAAATTGGTCACGGTACTAATTTGAAAACCAGGCTGAAACACAGGGGAAAGTCAGAAAAGCTTGATCCAGAGAAATCCCCATATTTCTGAATTTTGGGCTATTTGAGAATTTTATTGGAAAACATGTCCTGCAGCCTCTATCTTCTCCACTAGGTCAAAGTCTATTTCTGATTTTGATTTTAAATTTAAACGAGAACAGTGATATGTGTCATTCTCGTACCTAGAGCTCGTCTGCTCACAAGGGAGGCTCTGGGGACATCCATTTGAGGGCCGTCGCTGATTGGTTGATTTTGAGCATTGGAGCATGCGCTGAAAGGTCTTTCTCTCAGCGGCTCTGTATTAAATCTCGCGCATGCGTCAGTGGCTGTCACCAGAGCCTCCCCATTCTCGTACCCAGAGCTCCCCGGCTCGTCACTTCGCAGGGGAGGCTCTGGTGACATCCATTTGAGGGCCTTCGGTGATTGGCTGGTTTTGAACGTTGGAGCATGCGCTCAAAGGTCTTTCTCTCTGCGGCTCTGTATTAAATCTCGCGCATGCGTCAGTGGCTGTCACCAGAGCCTCCCCCGCGAGGAAACGAGCCGGGGAGCTCTGGGTTCGAGAATGGAGCCTCCCCCGCGAGGTTACGAGCCGGGGGAGCTCTGGGTTCGAGAATGGATAAGTGTATACCCTATACAAGGTTTCCCACACACAAACAAGAGGAAAACCATTCATTGCACAATATGCTGCAGCTTCTTTTATTTTCTTTTCTTTTATTTCACTTTGATTCTCTACCTACCGGGTTATATAAAGCGCTCCCCATTTGGTGTCCATTTTAATATAGCCCGGCCCTTGTTTAGGGGAGAAATGTCTTTGAAGTCGAGTTACTACACCATCATAATCCCAAAGTTGTGAATATGTTGATTGAGACCATATATCCTTAGACTAATGGACTGTTAACGTCCCTAACCTTCAATTTACTGTAGGGGTCGTGCAGGAGCCCTGGAATTTCTAAAGTGGTTCTACAGCAATTGTCGAAAAGTTTCTTTTGGAACAGCCCATTGCGTCCTTGTTACGAGAAATTCTATAACTAAGCACACACTTATTTAGAGCGTTCTAACAAAATGCATAACATAACTTTTTGTGTTTTTGCGTTCCGCCAACATATGACCACGGACAGTCCTGACTTTCAACTAAGTTGACAATTAATGAACGTTGCACTGAGCGCAACGGAGCAAATGTAGAATGGAGATGATTTGGCCGCCGCCTTGGCCGATCAAAACGTCAGGCCTAGATGCTCTGACACTAAATTACAAACACAAAACAATTCAACTCCCTGCGTTTTCTGTTTCGTCCTGCGCCGACTGCCTTGCTTGCTTGTCTTCATTTTCACACTCCATAGCTTGGTCGTGTGTGTTTTCTTTGTTGGACAACCACGATGCCACGTAGGAGCGCGCGCTATTGATGGCTCCGCCTGACAGAGAAGCGAAAAAACGACCTTAGAGGCATGGCCCACTCTCGTAACCAGAGTTCGACTGCTTGCAGGGGAGGCTCTTGGGACATCCATTTGAGGTCGGCTTCGCTGATTTTGAGCGTTGCGGCATGCGGTTCTGTATCAAACCTCGCGCATGCATCAACGGCTGTCACCAGCGCCTCCCCCGCGAGGTGACGAGCCGAGGAGGTCTGGGTTCGAGAATGGGCATGGCCATATGGTATAGGCGCCCACAGTACAGATTCATTGAGGAACCTGAGGTCGTGCTATCGTCGAACCTTATTCATTTTATTTGGTTCGGCATGACGTTGGCTCGTCGTTTTGACTGGGTCGGAACAAGAACGGCTTTTTGCATCCCTTTTTTGGCGTGCTTTCGAATTGTTTATTTCATTGTTTGTTTTTGCAGCTACGCATTCTTGAACCAAAACAATGTCATAAATGTACAGCAAAAATGAAAGGCCGAGCTGCGTTTTACTTTATTGTGTACCTCGCGAAATGTCTGGCGACAGGACATATGGAGGCATTATTCTTCCGTAGCTAAAAAAGAAATCAAGAACTTGAAAGTTGTCGACCTTACCAACCGCTTTCCCGGTCTGAGCGACAGCTTGTCCAATCTTACGACCTTGTTCCGTCTGCATACTCTTGGCAGCTACATCTTGATAGACACTAGAAAGAAAAAAACAAGGGGATTATGTCGGTGACTACAACTCGGTTTGGCAAAGGCGGTTTCAGTGATTTTTGGACAAGTATTATGCATATACATGTGTGCTACTTCTTGACTAGAACATGCCCTTGTTTCAATAGTGTTCAAGAAATCCATCCAACTATCGACCCATAACCCTACAATGCTTGTGTAGACCACACAAGCCTCTTGTGTAAGACTCTTTGGCAGATGATATATACTCAAACATCATGAGTGTATATGATTTCCTGATTTCCAACATGGCTTAGGAAAATGTTTCTCGTGAATTACAACTAATTCTCACTCGTCGTGACCTCATATTGAACTTCGATTAAATAGACTCCAACAGACCTTATACTGCTCGACTTTTCAATGAGGCGTTTTACTCTGTACTCTGCACCAAAGCCTTCTACTCAAACCTGCCTCTTATAGCATACAGGGTCCTATCTTAAACTGGATTCAGTCTTCCCAACAAAGCGTGTCCTTGTTAAAGTTGATGGTGGGCACCAACCCGAAGTTTGTAGTGCCACCTCAGGTGTTCCTCAGGGGTCAGCTATTGGCCCCGACAAATCACAGGCTACTTACTTTGATAGTCGAATCTTGAGATCGCTTAGACCCACTTGTCCTTGGAAAGGATGCCTTTAAAAATAACAAATTTGATTGATCGAGTTAGCCAATTACAGTAAGTAAGAGTTAAATACCGAGGGCTGAGGCAATATGGCATATAAATACCGAGGGCCGTAGGCCCGAGGTATTTATATGCCATATTGCCGAAGACCGAGGTATTTAACTGACTTATTACATGATCTAAGGTGATTTTACTATCGGGTGGAGCGCATTAACAATTAAAAAATCGAAAATACTTCGTCAAATAAGCGATTTTTAACCATATAAATCAACCAGGGATCTTTATTTTTTCCAGTAGAGGGATATCCCCTGAGGTTTAAGTCGTATCGGAACAAAAGGATGAAAAATGTTTTGAAAGCTATTGTCGTCAGTGTTGGCTGGGAAATCTGTGATGCCTTGAATGTCTTTTTTCTTTTCAACTTCTCATAATAACGTGTATTTTGCGTGGCAATTTCACTGCAGAGAAGGTGCCTTTCACAATAGATTTGTTTGCATTCTAAAGCCCCCGTTTCATTATCCCTATCCCTAGAGTGGTTGGTGGTTGGGAGACTACAAACAGAAGTGTTTGGCTATTGTTCCTTTAGCTTTCATGCATTCATTTTTAAACGACCAATGGAAGTACTTCTTTTTGTACCAAACAACAAAAGAAATCAAAACACCTGTTTTTTCGCGATTTTAGGTCGTCATTTTGTAGGAGTCAGTGCTTGAGTGCTGAACTAGTAGTTCTAAGTTGGCGACTGAGAACGAGTTTCGGAGGAAAAAACAACGCTTGAGGTCTCAAGACTAAAAGGGTGCATTATGCGCGCGAAGAACTCGGCACTCACTGTGTGGTTTTAAGCTGTTCAAGAGATAATACATTTCAAAGTGTCCTGTAGTTGGCGATTGAGAACGACATGGTAAGTTTAACTAAAGTTCTTATTTATAGTAATTCGTTTCATTATAACAGTTGAAATGGACCGGTCTCGTGAATTTAAATTGCATGACTAACTTGAACGTATTAGACCTGTGTGCCGTTGATGCTGCGACGTACGAGGTCCATCCTAAATTTGACAAACTGGTAAAATGTATTGACGAAAGAAATTTAAAATGTGTTGTGCAAATGTATTCTTATGAGCTCAATGTTCTAATTAATTTTTATTTCTATTTCTTTCACAGTTTGTTTGAGCGTGAAGCAGAAATGGAACCCGGCGGATAGCAAGGTTACCTATAACATCTACTTATTCCATATTAATTATAGTTAAATTTAGTAGAAAAGTAGAAAGAATCACCAATTTGCAATTTAGAGACACACTATTCAGTTAAAGCTAGTAATTACATTTTTTTGTTCAAATATATATTTATTTTCAATTTAACCTAGCAAACAATTTTGTAGTATTTATCATTTAGCTGTAAATGTGTTTCAGCATCGGAAGGGTGGGGCTTTATTTGTCTAATTAGTCATAATTGCTCCTCATTATAAATGCGCCGGGTCATTTATGAGAATCAATTGTTCCATAAAGACCCGCGCATTTATAATGCGGGTCATTTATGACTAATTATTCAATAATAGCCCCAATCTTCCCTGCTGAAACTTCAAACCCTCCCCGTTCTTTAAGAATGTAATTAATTCATAGGGATTTAAGTAAATAAAGGGTCTTGAATAACAATAGAAAAGGTGTCAATCATGTAATAATTACCACTTCAACCCTTCCCCAGTGGCAGTTTTCACTGTTGCGCACGAAGCATAAATGGGATGAGAACAATGCTTGTCTGCCTTGAATAACAAAAGCCGTCTTCACTAGAACGAGTCAGAACGGCTCAAGGGTATTGTTCTTACAACATCGTGAAAACAGTGCGGATTTGTGTGAGGCCAACATCGTTCCGGGTGGTTTTCGCTCTAGGGGGCCAAGGACTAGCCAATATTTGCGACAGTTTTAGATAAATAGTTTTCATTTAATTTTATTATTTATAGCTTTTTTCAGCCATCAACTGAATTATGTCTAATGTACAAAGATAAATGATGTACTATTTTCGAAAAAAGATAGAAGAGAGAAGGCCAAGGGAAGCATGTTACGTATCAGTATTTTGCGGCACTGAAACCCGCCAAGTGCCGTAGCTAGCGGGAGGGAGGAGGGGGCAGTTGCATCCCAGCGTTAGTGTCAACATGAGGGAAAAAACTGTTTGCCCCCCCAGCAAAAACAAAGGATGACCAAGGCTTGCCACACCCCCCCCCCCCCCCCCCCCCAGATTACGCGGCTTTACATAAAAAATGCGCCACTTACCCAGCATGCACTTCATCTATCCCAACATGCTTCTTGTCGTTCCAGACAGCAAAATTATGGGTTGTTTTCCAAGCAACTATAAAGTCCTCGTTATAATTGTTCATTCCTTCCCCATCTGAAGTAAAAGACATTTTTTTAGAAACATTTATTCTAAAGCAGGCAGGTTTGGAAGTTAACATTTCATGTGTGATAAACCTTAGCCTGCGTAGTAAGCGTTACCTATACCGTGGTGATATCTGGGAACAGAGAAGCCTAAAGTTCGAGATTTTCGATGATTTGGCCACGCGAAATATGGGGCGAAGAGAAAATGGAGAAAGGGGGATAATTCTCGCCCCATATTTCGCGTGGCCAAACATCCAAAATCTCGAACTTCAGGTTTCTCTGTCTTCTCTGTCCCCTGAAACCCCACGGAAACGCTTGCTACGAAAGGCTAGATGAACCTCTGCTCTGGATTTGGAGCTGGACAAAGGTCTCCCCCGCAGTCTCTCCTTTGACGAGGAATTTTTCAACGGGCAGGAAAACGCAGCGCTGGTTCCTCGAGCATGACAGTGGGAACGAGATTCACACTCACCTTTGCTCAGCACGGTTGTCTCATTGTTACGCCGCTGTACCACCGCTGTGTTCCGGGTTCGACTCCCGGCCGAGGGAATTTTCTTTCTGTTCGGGTCGTGGTCGAAACTGGTTCATATTGTGAGTCATGAATTTTGTTCTACTGTGTTTTCCATCTTTTTGATGAGAGAATAAACCGATGTCTCGTCTCGCCTTCACTACCCTACCCAGCTAGTTCTTATTCCAGAGGGCATTAAAGAACCAGTAAGGACGTAATTAACCATCTGGCAGTGACCACCCTCATCGTGTGCTTATGACCGCTTGGCTGCCAATGGCGCCGTGGAGACCGAGCGTAATAGACCTCTTACCCATTTCAAATCATCTGATGTTTTCATCTTTTGAAATGGTTCAATATCAACGTGTGATCAACATGTGATGTTTTCATCTTTTGAAATGGTTCAATATCAACGTGAAAATGCCGAAAAATGCCAAAAAGACAAAGGGTTTTTCTTCATGTAAACAGCACGTGGTTTGAAATTGGCAATTTGCAAACGTAGGTTTCGAGCCGCAAGTATGGGAAGTCGGACTCCGATATTTGTATATTTATAATGTATCAATGTTTGCATGAACCGCTAATATTGTATATCGAGGATGCAGTAGACTGTTTGCAGTCTGTAAATGTTACGCCGTGTTCAGGTGTTTGGTATTTGGGTGCCCAGTTTCCAGATCCATTGTATTTTGGGTGCTCTGATTGGCTAAGAGTCCGCAAAGGCTCTCGGTTGGTGATGGGCCTTTAAGAGGGAGATCTATCACCAGGTTTGAACCGGGGATGTGCTGAGCGCGAGCAAAGTGAAGTGAAACGTAGAAAAGTGACTTTGCTTCTATTTTGGCAACTTTGTGTCCTGATCACCGTTCCCTATTTCCTTTCTGCCGATATCCGAACTCGCACGTCAGTTAGAAACAAGATAACAATTCACTATGCTCCATGCGGGGTATATTTGATGGGATACCCTCTTGATCTACCACAAACATCGCAATCCCCTCCCCTCATCGTCCCCTGCCCCCTCTATAAAGCCCCCTTTATATACACACCTGCATGTTGAATAGTCGAGAGCAAAGAAAGAATGTAGAGCTTGAATTGCGCCCTGATCCACTCCTCACTTCCGTCCCAACCTGGAATACAAGAAATTCCGGGCATTTACTCAGAGGGACTTACAGGGCCCAGCTCAGGGTTGAGCCCTACTGTGTAAGTAACTAGTAAATAACTGTGCTTATATAGCGCTTACTCTCAAAGCTCTAAGTCCGTACAGGAAAATATGGACCTCAATTGACCAATCAGTACTATCGCTCGCAATAAATTTTGTACGGGAAAACACGAGAATTTCGTTCTTAGTTTCTTCCATGATGCATCAAGGGCTACATAACAATATAGTTGTGACGGTGCAACCTTTTGGGAAATAGGAGTATACCGTGGAAATCTATGTGATAATTCAAAGCTTCTGGAGAACATTTTGGTCCTCAAATTCAACACCAAGAAAATACGACTCTACCTAAAATACTAATTTATAATACACTATAAACCCCTTGATTCAAAACAGTTTGATTGATTTTGTCATTCTAAACAACGCCCTTGAAGGGTTTACTGAAGTATTGTGTAGTTACGACCAGTTAAGCTTAATTACTGTTATTTAATAATGGAGAAACATGTTGTGTTATTAGAATTAATTTAACTTAATTACTGTTATTTAATAACAAAACAAACAATGTTGTTTCACAACCCTACAGTTCTTGAACACTCTGTTTGAATGCGCTTTCAAACAATAATTGCTGAACATATGATTAGCAAGATCTCTTACAGCTTTCCTTTTACATTTTTCCCTTGCTAATTCAAACAGTGTTATCGTAAAAATCTCAGCAAATCTTTAATTCATCGGGCAATTAATAATGGTAATTGACCTGAGTGGATAGCAATTTGTATATATAATAGGACTCCATGCTTGTCCAATTAAGAAAAAATTGGATGATTCAGATGAACTCCAAAATTGGACAAGGCCGCAATAAGGTCAGAAATCATACGCGTGATTTCAAAATCGAACAAGCGCGCAGCACGAGGTCGATTTGAAATCACAAGCATGATATTTCTGACCAAAATTGCACGACACGACAGGCTAATTATTACTTTGTTATATCCATGTTTAAAATCATTTCAAATGAAAATATTATATATTTTCCTCTAAATAGGGCTGTCGCAGTTCTTGCTCGTTTACTGGGCAGGAATAAGACAAGATAATTGTTGGAGTTAAAATGGCTGGCGATAGCCCAAAGCCGCTCTATTCGAAATATTTTATCGAAAATCGAAAGTACGAAATACGAACATGTCGTTTTTACAGTGCCACGTAAAGGTGAGGCAAATCAAAACGCCAAATGCGTCATAGAGCAGTTATGATGCAGCCCCACAATATTTTTTCGCATCCAATGAATGGAAATAATCAAACTTGGAATTGTAGCGCGCGCTAGAAGTAGAACGTTCCGCTCGCTCGCTTTTTTTTCTTAGTTGTTTTTCTTTTCCATGCAGTCTTTAATGTTTTTTAAAAGAATAAAAGACTTACCTGGTAAATAAATAAATCAATATTTAATGAGGTCAATTTAGAAACTGACCTGCTGAGAGCCAATCAGATTGCAGAACGCGCGCGTGATTTCAAAATGGATAAAATAAATAGACAAATTATTTTGAAAATGTTTCCTGTTGGAGTTGAACTACAATATGAACAAAGAGAATGACTTGAATTTACTGATATCACATTGGAATCACACTGACCACTTTGAAATGGCATTGTACGCTGACAACTACCCAATCAGAATGCCATATATTATAATTATAAAAACAATTACCAAAATTACCCTAATTACCAAAATTACAATAGAAAAGCAAACGCTACCTCTTAAAAAACATTAAATTTGTTTTCCTTCAATCAATTTCCTGATTAAAAATCACATTACCACGATTATAAATAGTACTCATATGTTCAAACAATCACAGCACAACAAAGCGAGTGCAAGGAAAGGATCGCGCTACGAACCCGTGCCTAGAGGTAAATATGGATTTCGTTCCGAATAGAAAGCACAAAAAATTACCACCAATAGACTTTTCAAAGATGAAAAAAGGGAACAAACCAACAGAACATGACAGCAGTGTTACAAAGGGAGCGAAAACAAAGGAAGGCGACAAGTTAGTGGAGGCGGGTAAATGTTTGATTGACTATGAACAATGCGCTCCTCGCCAGCCAACGCCGGGATGTTCTTCTCCTGCACCAAACGCTTGTCGAGACGACAAATATTCCATCAAAGGTAAGATGATTTCTTCTGTTACTCAGGAAATACAAATCTTAGTAATGTTTTTTTGCACTGGTGTTACAGATTTTTGCATTGGTGTTACGCGAAAACTGCACTCTATCAATCAGAAGCGCGAATGTTTGCATGTATATTATTAGGTCTGAAATCATACGCATGATATCAAATCACAAGTTTGATTTCTGATCACAATTGCACGAGAGGAGGTTCAATTACCACTTTACCAAAATTAGCCAGCGTACTAACTTATAGTCTTCGTTGAATGCATGCCCTTTAAATGTTTATCTGTTGTTAGATTAGGTCGCAATCTGTCGCCAATTTGCCAGTGTGGCTTTAACCTCAAACACTCTACAACATTTCTTTTTTATTCTGCCCAGTGTTTGCCGCCCCAAGACAGTCTTTGCTCACCTCTGTTGCACATATTGTTGCTGACAGGTGGCATTTTTTTATCGGACAACCATTATCTACGGATAGGTTATTCTCTGAAGTTCAAACATATCTACATAATCGACACGAAACGATTTTTGCAATTATCATATTTCTGTAACATCTATTTGAATCTCTTGGCCTCATTCTGTACCTTTTTTTCTATCTTGCTTAAATCCGTGTCCTTAACTTTATGCTGTAAAATATTTGTAAACTACAATCTGCCAAATGTTTAGTAAGCTGGTCCTTTCCTGACTCTTCTTTGAAATGGGAATGTCAATTCCAAATTCAAGACCTAAAATTCGATGGCATTTATTTATACACATTTCAGGCTTTACCGCCGCCGAAGACACTCGATCACCACCAAAGTATAAGGAGACGAAATATAGAGAAATGGACAAGGTAGCCCCGGGTCACTCGTTTTGTTTTGACCAACCCGTAGCCGCAGGGCGCAGCAGACCGCGACTACGTCAAAAAAGGTTTGAGAGCTTTAACCAGGATATGCTCCTCCCACAAGTCTACGAGCAGCATCGTGATCAAGGTAATGCAAGAAACTCGGCTGGGGACCAGTTAGAGGAGCTCTCAGGTGTTAGACGTGGCATAAAAGCATTATCCAATGCGAGCGAGGGGAGAAATGGCTACAAGAACATCGAGGATGAAGACAACATTGGCACCGTGGACAGGTTCTCCACCCAAAGCCCAAAAGACGTCACGGTCATTGCACGGCGTCCAGAGAAGAACCGAGGTATTCAAAGCACTCAGAATTCTCAGGAGGAGGCACGCAATTGGAACACCATGGAGGGTGGTACGAAAAGAACACCTTACCTGCAGTTAAGATCAAACTTTGAAGAAATACCTGAAAATGCCCGGATCATTGAAAAGCACCCAGTTGTGAACCAAGCCATCCTTGACTCTAAATGCAAGGAAGATGCAGATATGTGGGATAGGATGGAAAGGCAGGACACCCATTTCACGGCACAATGTCTGAACTATCAAGAACGAGAACCAGACGTTACCTTGGCCGCGTATCGTCCTGCGATAGATCGCGTTATGAAGACGTCTTCTTTACTTACAGAGGGAAAGGAATCAAGTGTTCACAGCGATGTTTCCCCTTGCTTACCGGGACAACAACATCGTTACACCTCAAAATACAACAAACATTTACAGAAGAAAAGTCAGAATGATTACCGAGCTCGGGAAGAATATTTTACTGTGAATGAGATGGCAAAAACCCGAGGGGAAGGCAATGGTAGTCCCTCTCGTTTGAAGCATAGGCATCGTCACAGCCCGCTTCCTGGTGAGGTGAGTTCACCTTCTTGCAGCGAGCAAAACTGGAAGGTATATCAAGAAAGATGGGCTAGACCAAAGCACTGTCACCAGAATTTTGTGATCCCTGGCGATGGCCCTTGCATGGATGCGCAATCCCCGAGCACCATATATAAAGAAAGAGGGGCTAGACCAAAGAACTCTCACCAGGATTTTGTGAATCGTGGCGATGTCCATTGCATGGATGCGCAATCCCCGAGCACCATTTCTTTCAATCCAAATCGCATCACTTCAAGCAATCATGGAGTCTCCAGCTGCATCCATCAGGGGCAAAGCTCGGCGACCAAAGAAACGAATCAACGCAGAGCAAATTCCATGCACCATGGTGAGTTCCGCTACCCGGATGTCCAATCCTATCGCTCAATGTCTTCGGAACACGACGAGAACCCAAATCAAGAACGAGTTTCCAGGTCTGCCATATCGAAACTAAGAGCAAGAATCGTGAGGCCATCGAAGCAGAATAATGTTTACGATTTCATCCGCATGGAGAACGAAGAAGAGGCCAAAAAGGCAAAGAGAAGGGAGACCATTAGGAAGTGTATGCAGGATGTGCAGGAGTTTTTACGACGGCTATGAGTCATTATACAACACCACTAGTAAATCGCGCGCTCTGATTGGTCGAGAGCCATGTTGCTATAAGAGTACAGATACACGGTTGACAAAAATCCCCGTTTGTTGTTGTATAAAACAAATAGATCTCGTTTTTTTGTGCGTATGTACTGTAATAGATACACAGAAGACGTCACAGAATGTCATGAACAACAGTCACGCAACTCGACTGCGTCCCGTTGCGTACTTTTTTGTTCATGACATTCTGTGACGTCATCTGTGTATCTATTACAGTACACACGCACACGAAACGAGATTTGTTAAGGAGGCTGCCTACAATTTTTTTTGCCCTCAACGCCCAATCTTTCAGGCTCAAAAACCTGTACCAGTCTGAACTTTCACATGGTTACCCTGGAGGGTTTGAACTTTATTGTAGTGTGCATTTTGTTGTGATCGGAGTTGCTATAGCAACGTTATAATCACACCCTTGTTTATAATTAGCAGCCATCAGACGCGTTGCGCGACCTAAACTTTTCAAATGACACCCCTCACACTAATCCCTGAGTAGCTTACATTAATCACAGCAAGTTTGAAGAGCATTCATTGGGCCGATTTTATGTTACTCGAACGGACTTTTTCAGCCTCCAAAATGTCAAAGTTAATTATGCCGCAAAGTATTTCCTTGAAAAATAATGGCTAATATCTGCGAAATTAAGAAATCCTTGCCGCCCGAATAATCTACAAACCCAAGGCAATGTACCAGCCAAATTTCACTTCTTAGAATGCTTCCGATTTTGTTTGGCATGTGTTCAAGGAAACTGCAAAATTTGAGAAATTATATTATAAATCTTCCGTTTGTTATAAAACTTACACTTTTCGCCTCTAACGCAAACCTCATATGAAAAAGTTTTTGATACTTCCGTAAATTATTCTTGAATATATACCAAAGATAACCTCCAAGTCTTGAGTTCATTGAAGTATTTTAAGGCACCGAGAAAAAATGCTAAACTTCACTACTCTTTCGGTTTGCTCGAGCCGGTTTTTGTCATTGTACTTTGTTTTCACCTGTCGTAGATTTGACGTCGGTTTCCCAGCCAACTACATTCCAGCATGGGAATCAAACATTGCGTCTATGGCTCAATGATTTCTCCGCGCAGTTTGCCGTCACGCTTGCTAGGGAAGCGGCAAAGCGAATGATTTTCTATCATGTTTTTTTCCGAGAAAATCGAGAAAGAGGAAGGCAGAAGAACTGATAAATTGGAGAGCGAGTGGTTGCCAGCCAGGCAGTGGCGGGAGGTTAAAGACAAAGAGTTAGAAAGCTCAGCATTATCAAGTTAACGTTCATAATAAATGTTGTTGGATTGTTATTCGCTTCGCTTTGAGAGTATGAATGTTGAGCCATGAAAACTACAACACGCTGGAATGTAGTTCGCTTCACTGATTACAGGGAAAACCACGTGAAAGCTACAACAGGTGAAAACAAAGTATAATGACAAAAACCGGCTCGAGCAAACCGAAAGAGTAGTGAAGTTTGACATTTTTTCTCGGTGCCTTAAAATACTTCAATGAACTCAAGACTTGGAGGTTATCTTTGGTATATATTCAAGAATAATTTACGGAAGTATCAAAAACTTTTTCATATGAGATTTGCGTCAAAGGCGAAAAGTGTAAGTTTTATAACAAACGGAAGATTTATGATATAATTTCTCAAATTTTGCAGTTTCCTTGAACACATGCCAAACAAAATCGGAAGCATTCTAAGAAGTGAAATTTGGTTGGTACATTGCCTTGGGTTTGTAGATTATTCGGGCGGCAAGGATTTCTTAATTTCGCAGATATTAGCCATTCTTTTTCAAGGAAATATTTGCGGCATAAATAGCTTTGCCATTTTGGAGCCTGAAAAAGTCCGTTCGAATAACATAAAACCGGCCCAATGAATTCTCTCCAAACTTGCTGTGATTAATGCTAGCTACTCAGGGATTAGTGTGAGGGGTGTCATTTTAAAAGTTTAGGTCGCGCAACGCGTCTGATGGCTGCTAATTATAAACAAGGGTGTGGTTATAACGTTGCTATAGCAACTCTGATCACAACAAAATGCACACTACAACAGGGTAACCATGTAAAAGTTCAGACCGGTACAGGTTTTTGAGCCTGAACAGCAGGCAAACAAAGTTTGCTTGTGGAGAGCAGAAAAAATTGTAGGCAGCCTCCTTAAATGACGGCGCCAGTTTCTAATTTCGTTTCGGTAGGACGACTATGTATATAGAGTATATTATAGGATTATACGGCGTGGCGAAGATATGAATTTTATCTTCGAGTGATAAATACAATATTTCACGAACGAGCGAAACTAGAAAATAAAATATTGTCTTTAGCACGACAAGATGAAGTTCATATCTTCAAGCCACTGTGTAATTTTAATTAATATATATCTTCACTCGTGGAATATTGAAAATATGTTATTCAGGTCCCGGATGTACTGTCGTATGAATTGTGGCGTATTTCCTAGTAAAATTCTCGTGTACATAATGCTCTTTGTTCAATTCGAAAATATTATGTTTTATAATTGTTTCTTTGCCTCAAGAAAAACGTTTTTTTGCGATTATTTCAAAACAGAAAAGTGCATTTGGGAGTATGATACCAGGTTTGTCTTTTCTTTGAAATTTTATTTCCCTTATTTACCCGTTTTTTTGCGTATTTTTGAAACCTTATTGTGAAAAAAGTTTTATTATATAAACCTCAGTGTTTTACAGGGATTTCTGCCTCGTGCCGAATAAAACACGCTTCCCTGCAGCATTGCAGTGTTTCTTGTTTATACAATAAACAGAATATCTCACTCGTTCGCTGCGCTCACTCGTTCGATATCAATGTGAACACTCGAAGATAAATCATCCATATCTCCGCGCGCCCATGCATTATTCTCTATGTAATGTACTAGGAACATTACATTACATTTTATACCACGTTAAATAAATTACAGTATCATTTTTGCCAGAACGCCTGAAAGGAATACCACTAGTTCCGCCGAATATTTAATCCTACATTCTGAGCGACTGTATATAATATTTTTAGTATTGTACTTGGGTCTTTTATAGTTGCTAGTTGTATTGCTTATAATTTTAATTTTGATTTTAATTTCAATTTTATTTTTTTAATATTATATTAAATCTTCTCTATAGCTACAATATTTTTCTTGTGTTTAGAATATTTGTAAATCGATATATTCAAAGTTGATTGTTAATTGATTGTATATTATACTTTTAATTGTAAGAGCATTGAGACTTTGTAAAATGCCCCTAAAACATCATCATTATTATTATTATATATGGCGTGTTATAAACTCCTTTATAGAATTGGCCCCGTCAAGCGAAAATGGGCCTTATACGGCATTTTGTCAAATTTCTGTTTTGAAGAATGTTCGTTAGCTAATTTATGATCTAAACAGTGAGCACATTGGTCATCCAAACTTCGCACGGCAAAGTGTAGATTTGGTAGTTTAAATTTCCAATTTTATAAGAGTTTGTATGGGGAAAATCTGGACTTCTTTCGCACTTTTCGCGAAAGTGTGTAGTTCTGTATAAAGGCTCTTTTCGCTTGGTGGAGCTAAAATGTTTATAGCGGAGCTCCTTAGCGGCCGAAGGCCGCAGAGCGGAGCACCATAGGTATCGCAGGAAGAATACAATTGCTCAAAGTAGAATTCAGGTATACGATCGACTTCATTTTTCATGGTTCAGCGGTGTTCCCATACTGGTATCGCGGGCGCGTCCGTGCGTGCCTTCATGCAACATGTCTGACTATTTGCATGGATATTCACCCAAATCCTGGTCCAAATTCTACTGGAGCAACACACATGATAAACAGAGAATCAGCTCATAGCTTTCGTAATTCCTCTACCACTTCGCAGAGTCATGGAATTACACGTCCACCCCTTCCTCTCTACAGACATCACCAGCAATTTAGATTCTCGAGACTTTTCAACACAACAAAACGAACTCAACTTAAGTTAATCAGGTACCATCATCACTTGGCAAACTACACTTTCTTCAAGCAACATTGTTTAGTTCCTAAACATCTTCTTCCCAGGCGGTCTCCACCTCTAGTAGCGAGCAACCGCGGTTTCTACAGAAAGTGGAACTCGACTTGGATTTTTGCAGCTAACAGACAATTGGACCTTCTAATTAAAGAATGCAAACTAATGATACAGGACCTTGAACGAGAACTGGCTCAAAACAAGGAACTTTTAAGGACTTCTTGTACACCGGATTTTTTTTCATATTATTGTAACAAGTTGACCTCAATGGCTTCATCACTGGAATCGCTTCTCTTTAACAGACGTGCTAGGAAACAGTCACGGTATCGTATACACAGTAACAATAACTTTAATCACGCAACCACTGAGCCCGATCCTATCCCTGATAACAACAATGACCCCACACCCTTAACACGCAGAAGATGTAGGCGTAAGCGACGCAAACAGACTCAGTAATAAACCTATCTAAGGTTACTCTTTCTAACGCTGAGACTAATGTTCTTGCCAGAGGCCTTACCTTCTGCCCCACTCCTAAACAAATCGATTGGTGTGAGGTTTCTGCAGACATTGCTGATTTCTCAAGACGAATGCGTCTTCAAGAATACTTTGTTGACAATGATCAGACTAACGATACTAATTTAGCAACTAACAACCAAGCTTCCAATCTGTCGTCTTCCGTTGCATCTTCTTATCCCTTTCATAAAAAGAGTTCTTGGACTCCACCCACTGATAGGAATGAAACTCTTAATAACTACCTTGATGCTGTTAAATTTGAAATTACATCTTCTCCTCTTCAACGCATATCAGACAACTTGTCTAATACAGAACGTCAAGCAATAGACACTCTTAAGCAACGTAATGACATAATCATTAAACCTGCTGATAAAGGTTCAGGAACTGTTGTTATGGATAAGGGCTGGTATATAAACGAATGCTTAAGACAACTTAATGACCCTAAATTTTACAAACAACAAGATAAAGATATAACTAGTGAAGTTCAGAAGCGCGTAACGCTATATTTAAACGGCATGATTAAAGATAACATAATCGATGAAAAACTTCAATCATTTCTTTTCAATAACATTGCTAAGCCGGGTCGATTTTATATACTTCCTAAAATTCACAAAGCTGGCAATCCAGGACGTCCCATTGTTTCTTCTAATAACCATCCTACAGAACGCATTTCTCAGTTCGTAGATTTCTTTCTCAAACCACTAGTTTCTAAACTTCCCTCTTACATTAAAGACACTAATAATTTTTTGAAAAAACTGCTTACTCTAGATTTACCCGATAACGCTATGCTTGTGACCCTTGATGTTTCCTCTTTATATACTAACATACCACATAATGATGGAATTAAAGCTTGCCGTCATTATCTATCCACCCGTTTCAGTAAACAAATTCCCACTGAAACTATATGTGACCTTATTCGCATGATCCTCACTATGAATCATTTTACCTTTAATGATAATAACTACCTCCAGATTCACGGAACTGCTATGGGCACTAGGATGGCACCTTCTTTTGCTAACCTTTTTCTAGGTCTCTTCGAAACTAATGCACTTGCTAAAGCTCCCTATAAACCACACACCTGGTGGAGATATCTGGATGACATCTTCATGATTTGGGACAGGTCCGAAGAGGATCTTGTTTCTTTTGTTTCATATCTCAATGGCATACATCCTACTATCAAATTCTTTCAACAGTATTCCCTTTCTTGATGTTTCTGTTTCTATCGTCAATGGCGCAGTAGAAACTGACCTTTACAGCAAACCTACTGACAAACATCAGCATCTGCTTTATTCTTCCTGTCATCCTTCTCATACCAAAAAGGGTATCCCTTACAGTTTAGCTCTACGACTCCGCCGTATTTGTTCTACACATGAATCATTCATTGCTCGTTGTAATGAACTTACTGAATTCTTACATAAACGCGGTTACAAACGTGATTTTGTTAATCAGCAAATCTCACGTGCGGCCGCTATGTCCCGCGCCGACGCCCTTAAACCCAAAGGCAGTACTAACAATTCATCTGATCGTATTCCTTTCGTTTTAACTTATAACCCTAGCCTTCCCTACATTTCTGGTATTTTACGCAAGTATTTTAGAATTCTCCATACCTCTGACCGTTGCAAAGAAGCTTTCCCTGATCCTCCTTTAATTGCCTTTCGCAGAAGCCCTAACCTTCGAGACCTTCTTGTTAAAGCTGAGCTTACTAAACCTTTCATAAACAACCTCCCTACTGGCTCGTACCGTTGCGGCGATAACTGTAATACTTGTAAATATATCGCAGATGGCATAACTTCCTATTCTTTTAACGCCACTAACGAAACCCGAAACATAACTTCTAGAATAACCTGCAAAACTAATAATGTAATATACATGATTGAGTGTAAACGCTGCCACCTACAATATATAGGCGAAACAAAACGTCAACTTCGTGAACGGTTTAATGAACACCGACGCACTTTAGATTCTGACAGTCAATCTACTCCTACTATCGCTGCCCTCCACTTCCATAATACAGCTAATCACATTGCCTCTGACATGCTTTTAATCCCTTTAGAAAAACTTAAATCTAACCGCGACTCTATACGCAAAGTTAGAGAAGCTTTTCTCATCAACAGAGCTCGAACTTTAACTCCTAATGGTCTGAACATAAGAGATGAAAGTTTTGTTAATTTTAGCTGTAATTAATCCTTATTTTTGTTTCATATTATTTTATCTTTTATCTGTCACTTCTCAAGCACCGTATCATATGTATTTTTCTTTTCTTTTTTAATGTGACCGTTATTTTATTTATATCCAGCATGCAATGTAAATATCTCCATTCAAAACCTGAAGAAGATCGGTAATGGCCGATTGAAATATCGTTATTAAATAATCATCGTTTAAGCTGTTCGTCGACCTTTCATTATATATATTTTTCTCAGTTCAACTGGTTGACAGGTCCGTTTATCAGGATCCAGCTTGGCAAAACACCTCGTTCGCGGATTTTCATATTTTAGCCTGCCCCACCACAGGTAAACCAAGACCCTTCTCCGTTTATTAATTATATCTCAGGAAGGGATGAAGCTCAGACAACCAAACTTGGGTGAAGTTGTCTTAGTGGCAAGGGGGGTGCAACTGTCTGGTCACGTGTTATGAAGTCATCGATGACGTCATCAAACAAGAAAAGGTTTATATCTCGGGAAGGGATGAACCCCAGACAACCAAACTTAGGTGAAGTTGTCTTAGTGGCAAGGGGGGTGCAACTGTCTGGTCACGTGTTATGAAGTCATCGATGACGTCATCAAACAAGAAAAGGTTTATATCTCGGGAAGGGATGAACCGCAGACAACCAAACTTGGGTGAAGTTGTCTTAGTGGCAAGGGGGGTGCAGCTGTCTGGTCACGTGGTATGACGTCATCGATGACGTCATCATAGGAGAAAAACATATCTCGGGAAGGGATGAACCTCAGACAACCAAACTTGGGTGAAGTTGTCTACGTGGCAAGGGGGTACAACTGCCTGGTCTCGTGGTATGACGTCATCAATGACGTCATCAAACGAGAAAAGGTTGATATCTTTGGATGGGATGAGCCTCAGACAACCAAACTTGGGTGAAATTATCTTAGTGGCAAGGGGAGTGCAAGTGCTTAGTCACGTGGTATGACTATGGCAGGCCATCTATGTACAATGGCATTAACACATGTTATATGTCTCATTACACAGAAAAATATGTAACCGGGAGCTCCGCTTTTAGCCAGTGGCTAAATCTATATATTTCCATGGTTATGAGAATAACCTCCCCAAAACTCAAAAGTCCCTCCATTACTGTACATATACTGTACATATGGGACTCATCTATGAGGGTATCTGCCGAGGTGCACGGGGCTGCTGGGTTTGGGGCCGCACCCTTATTGTGAACACAACAACAAAAAGTCATTCATTGCCAACTGCATGAGTGTACATAAAATTTCCAATGAACTTCAAAACCTCTAAAAAAGGGTGCAATCCCAAACCCAGCAAACCCAGAATGCTCCGTTCGAGGACAGCGCACTGGACTGATTCCAAGTGTCCCGAGAGACAAAAGGAATCAAAATTGTCCAGAGGACATTAGATAGCCTCTCCAGGAGTGCTGAGAGGGGTAGGGGGGTTATGAGGATAAACCTCCCCAAAACTCAAAAGTCCCTCCATTACTGTACATATACTGTACATATGGGACTCATCTATGAGGGTATGTGCCGAGGTGCACGGGGCTGCTGGGTTTTGAGTTATTTGCCTAATGCCAAACTGAGTAAAATAAATAATTGTTTTGGAGCAGAGCAATCTCGCTTATAGGCCATGCCTAATGCCAAACTGAGTAAAATAAATAACTATTTTGGAGCAGAGCAATCTCGCTTATAGGCCATGCTTATTGCCAAACTGAATGAAATAAACTAGAAATATCTACAGATAGGGAAATGCTCGGATTTTTTTAGCAAATGATTTGAAGAAAGAAAATCATCTATAGAACAATTGCCCCGTTCGCACTGCGCAAATTTGGTACTTGAGTATTTGTTTTGCAAAAATATTTGTCACCGGGAGCCGTGAATGCCATTACCATTACCATTGTGTCAAATATTTTGGTGTTCCAACCGATAAAAATTTCGTATATTTACCACCAAATCTTGTTAAAAACAATCCTTTGTACTCTGACAGCTTACTGATAGACATCATTCGCAGTTGTCAAACTTGATGAGCGAGACCTACAGAGGTCAAACATAATATTTAAGAGAAGGTCCGTTGTAGCTCATGTTCTCTCCGCCATTTCGCAATGAATCCCAAGTAGTCCAAGTAGTACAGACCTCGTACTACTTTATCTGAAAATATTCTTTGCAAAGTGGCATATGGCGGCTTCCCGGCATACAATTATTACGGATCAAAAGTCTTTCCTTTGATTAATCAATCGAGTGCAAACACGGGTGAATTTTATCATCCATTCTAGCTGAACACGAACAATAACTTTAGCGCACGAAAAGAAGAAGAAAAAAGCAAAGCAGTGCTAACATATTTCTTGAGAATATTGTAGTCATTGATTCAGTCTTGCACAAGTTGTAAACACCAGATTGGCATTTAGGATATTGTCGGTTGCAGTGCGATCTTGTCTCAACAAATTTTAGTGACGCCGTGTAATTGTCACTCGAACGTTGTTCGTAATAACCGGAAATGCCCCGAATGGTCCCGAGTGTGATCCAAACACCAAAAAGTTCTTCCCTATTATAATCTCACGCATGTGCGATGTCATATTTCCGCTGAAGCAAGAACAAATGCCGATGTCGTTCGTAAAAACACGATAATGCACCGAAAATGACCCGAGCACACGAAATGCACCAAAAACGACCCGACAGTGATCCAAACACGAAAATCGTTGTCTAATCAGAGAAAACAAATCCGCTCTGACCAAATTAGAAATGCTCTCCGTTCGCTGCGCTCACTCCGAGCAATAACTGTTTTGGAGCAGAGCAATCTCGCTTATAGGCCATGCCTAATGCCAAACTGAGTAAAATAAATAAACGTTTTGGACAGAGCAATCTCGCTTATAGGCCATGCCTAATGCCAAACTGAGTAAAATAAATAACTATTTTGGAGCAAGCAATCTCGCTTACCTAATGACAAACTGAGTAAAATAAATAACTGTTTTGGAGCAGAGCAATCTTGCTTATAGGCCAAGCCTAATGCCAAACTGAGTAAAATAAATAACTGTTTTGGAGCAGAGCAATCTTGCTTATAGGCCATGCCTAATGCCAAACTGAGTAAAATAAATAACTGTTTAGGAGCAGAGCAATCTTGCTTATAGGCCATGCCTAATGCCAAACTGAGTAAAATAAATAACTGTTTTGGAGCAGAGCAATCTTGCTTATAGGCCAAGCCTAATGCCAAACTGAGTAAATAAATAACTGTTTAGGAGCAGAGCAATCTCGCTTATAGGCCATGCCTAATGCCAAACTGAGTAAAAGAAATAACCGTTTTGGAGCAGAGCAATCTCGGTTATAGGCCATGCCTAATGCCTAGCCTGAGTATCAGGCGGAATTTTATTTTTCTGTGAGAAAATGAGAGAGGAAAAATAGAATTACGCCTGACACAATCACTTGTCGCGGCGCCTTCCGCCCCCTTCAAGGCGGCTGTCAAAATCATATCAAAAATTGTCGTCAGCTGTCATCGCCTATTGTCTCGCTCAAGTACGTTCCCCTGAACCAAAACCAAAACAGTCGAGCTTGCTTGTTTTCTTTCGTTTGTAAAAGATCAAGCTTATTAGATATGTCTCAAATCCGGATCAGTACACTTATTTTCTCCAACAAAAGTATCTGGAAAGCTTGGAGCTCGGTCGGTTATTTTGGGAAACCTGCTTGAAAGTGTGGACTGCGTGGGAACTTCGGCGAGCGGGTCTCGATGTGTGCAGGAATTCCGCAAGGAAATTTCTACTACAGAACTGCATAAGCTTATCACGAGCTCAAAGGACCGTTTTTTTCTAGCGAAAGCTGCCGAATCCTGCGGGAACAATTTAGCCTGAGCTAGGAGAAGATTTAGCGCTGCCGAGCAGGATTTCTTTGTTATCGTTGATCTTCGAGGGATGCCGTTGAAATTCCCTACGCTTTTAGCACGACTTGCTGCTTTCGGGCCTAGTAACGATACTCGCAAGGGTCTTCTCTCCATCTTTCTAAAGCCAGAAGCTAGCGTACAGCATCGGTATTGATAAATTAGCGTTTGTCAAAAGCAGTTGGCAAAACTACTAGAATTTGAGGCACGTGGTCTGCTCTTCTTTTACTTGTATAGCAGGAAAAAACTGTATTCCAGATTCTACATCATCTTCAAACCCTCTTTCGTCCATATTCCGAATTTGAAAGGACGAATTTATTAAAATCTTTGCGTTCGTGTTCCCGAAAGATTCCTCTCCCATCGCGGCTTGTACTCGAACGAGCAAACGCTTCCAGTTTCGCTTCCGGTTTAACTCACGTGAAGCGTCCCTTTGTCTTTTGGCCAATCAGCGCAGCATTCAGATTCTGAATGTTGAACATGAACTTTTGAATGCATTTGTGTCAGGCCCTCTTCCCTCCTTCTCTCGTTTTTTTTTTTTTCGAGAAGGGGGAGGGTCCTGAAACTCAGGCTACCTAATGCCAAACTGAGTAAAATAAATAACTGTTTTGGAGCAGAGCAATCTCGCTTATAGGCCAAGCCTAATGCCAAACTGAGTTAAATAGATAACCGTTTTGGAGCAGAGCAATCTTGCTTATAGGCCATGCCTAATGCCAAACTGAGTAAAATAAATAACTGTTTTGGAGCAGAGCAATCTTGCTTATAGGCCATGCCTAATGCCAAACTGTGTAAAATAAATAACTGTTTAGGAGCAGAGCAATCTCGCTTATAGGCCATGCCTAATGCCAAACTGAGTAAAAGAAATAACCGTTTTGGAGCAGAGCAATCTCGGTTATAGGCCATGCCTAATGCCAAACTGAGTAAAATAAATAACTGTTTTGGAGCAGAGCAATCTCGCTTATAGGCCAAGCCTAATGCCAAACTGAGTAAAAGAAATAACTGTTTTGGAGCAGAGCAATCTCGCTTATAGGCCAAGCCTAATGCCAAACTGAGTAAAATAAATAACTGTTTTGGAGCAGAGCAATCTTGCTTATAGGCCATGCCTAATGCCAAACTGAGTAAAATAAATAACTGTTTTGGAGCAGAGCAATCTTGCTTATAGGCCATGCCTAATGCCAAACTGAGTAAAAGAAATAACCGTTTTGGAGCAGAGCAATCTCGGTTATAGGCCATGCCTAATGCCTAGCCTGAGTATCAGGCGGAATTTTATTTTTCTGTGAGAAAATGAGAGAGGAAAAATAGAATTACGCCTGACACAATCACTTGTCGCGGCGCCTTCCGCCCCCTTCAAGGCGGCTGTCAAAATCATATCAAAAATTGTCGTCAGCTGTCATCGCCTATTGTCTCGCTCAAGTACGTTCCCCTGAACCAAAACCAAAACAGTCGAGCTTGCTTGTTTTCTTTCGTTTGTAAAAGATCAAGCTTATTAGATATGTCTCAAATCCGGATCAGTACACTTATTTTCTCCAACAAAAGTATCTGGAAAGCTTGGAGCTCGGTCGGTTATTTTGGGAAACCTGCTTGAAAGTGTGGACTGCGTGGGAACTTCGGCGAGCGGCCACTGCGGGATGAGCTTTGAATATCGTACGACGTTCTAGAATAAACCTAGAATATTCTGCGATAAAAAGGACAAGAAATCGTGCGATTTCCCACGATTATCTTAGATGACGAGGTGTGAATTTTCACGGTAAATTCGCGCTTAAGATCTTCTACGATCTCATGCGATATCCGACGAAAGCCGGAGGCCGGTGAATTGCCCTTTGGATCTCATGCGATCTCGTAGAATATCATATTTAAAGAAATAGCACTGTCCTCATGGAATTTGCTACGATTTTCCACGATATGAATGCGATCTTCTAGAAATTTCTGGAAGATGTTTCAGGTGATATTGCCATACTAATTATTTAAACAATATCATAAACAATAAACAATTGATATTATTCAGTGTCCCGCAAACACTACACACAAAATAACACGTGAAACGGATGTAGGGTTGTTAGCACCCAGCAAACATTGCACTATAAACCATGTGAAATAAATGTGCGCGGCCATGTCGAAGAGAACATTTTCCAGCAGCTACGACGACCACTAACTAAGCAACAATAATTCAGTTTTAATATGTATCATTTTCCTAAAATCATACACGAGCTTTCTGTGGAATTTGTCTAAAAGTGTGTATCTCTATCAAGCGAATACGATCTTGTTACTGTTTTTACTCATCTAGTAGGCGCTATTTCAAAATTATTATTCTAATGATTCAACTAGTGCAGTTTCAGACGTTTAATATCTAAACCGGAAAGTGCGGGCATCTTTAAGTTGCTCTCTGCGTTGTGGAATAAGTAGTAGCCCGAGCTAACAACAATAACAACTAAGGAACTTCGTAGCAAAAATATATAGGCTTGTGATCGATTTTGTCCCGCAAGATGATTACGAACCATATTTTACTGGTACGTACGAATCATAATCTAACAAAGTCTTAGGTACTCGTTGTACTCTACAAAACATTATGAATTAAGAGTAAAGTAACGGCCGCTCGCGTTCTTGTCTACGGATCAAAAGAGTTAATTATAACTGCGGAGGGATAGTATCGCCGCTGTAGTTCGATTAAATTGGTCGTAAGCTCCGATAGCCCTCGCCATGATAATATATTTCTTGTGTAACAGAAGGATTAACTAAGAACGCCCCGCTAGTAAAAGCCACAGTGATGATGTTTGTATAGGCATTTGAATAACAACTTTGACTCACCTCCGCATCTATGCCTGTTATGCTCGCTTAATCTTTTTAGGACTTCTAGCATATTTCAGGAATATGGCAGTAGGAATGTCCGACCATAATACAGATATAAGAATATGTAACGAAGATTATAATACCAGAAACGAAGCCAGAGAGTGGGGAACTGAACACACCACGCTTCTAACGTTTGGTGGTTAATGGTTAATGGCGCCTCTCTTTCAAAAAGTGCGAGTTAACCACTCAGAAGCGAGGAACACTAGACACCAGGTTCCACTCGCTCATCAATAAGAACACAGGCGCGATTTTTTTAGATGCACGCCAATTCCGTGTGTTAATTTAAAATTAAAATCGACACAAATTTTTCCCCTGTTCTAACATTACAGTTAAATCAAGGAGTTTACATGGATAAAAAAAAAACCTGATCGAAATCTTGCAACTTGTTTTGATTATTCAACAAAATCGCATAAAATCCAACGTTAAGAGTTGAACTCTGGGCCGATACCGCATGTCCTTTTCATAATTCCTCTTTTATCGCATAAAATCCAAAACTATATAACCAAAACATAACATCGAGCTGGACGCATTCTTTTAGCAATGACACTAAATCGCATTAAATCCAAGTTTGTGTTACTTTATCGCACAAATTCCTTCAAAATCCAATAAGACGAAAAGGTGTTAGATAAAGTTATGCGATTTAACTGGATTTTGTGGCATGGTGATTTTACACCTTCATCGCCATGTTCGATCAAGTGAGATTTTCTAGAACATCGAACGAAATCATAGAACATCGCAAATGCATGCGATTTCAGCTCGCACGGGGGGTCTCGATGTGTGCAGGAATTCCGCAAGGAAATTTCTACTACAGAACTGCATAAGCTTATCACGAGCTCAAAGGACCGTTTTTTCTAGCGAAAGCTGCCGAATCCTGCGGGAACAATTTAGCCTGAGCTAGGAGAAGATTTAGCGCTGCCGAGCAGGATTTCTTTGTTATCGTTGATCTTCGAGGGATGCCGTTGAAATTCCCTACGCTTTTAGCACGACTTGCTGCTTTCGGGCCTAGTAACGATACTCGCAAGGGTCTTCTCTCCATCTTTCTAAAGCCAGAAGCTAGCGTACAGCATCGGTATTGATAAATTAGCGTTTGTCAAAAGCAGTTGGCAAAACTACTAGAATTTGAGGCACGTGGTCTGCTCTTCTTTTACTTGTATAGCAGGAAAAAACTGTATTCCAGATTCTACATCATCTTCAAACCCTCTTTCGTCCATATTCCGAATTTGAAAGGACGAATTTATTAAAATCTTTGCGTTCGTGTTCCCGAAAGATTCCTCTCCCATCGCGGCTTGTACTCGAACGAGCAAACGCTTCCAGTTTCGCTTCCGGTTTAACTCACGTGAAGCGTCCCTTTGTCTTTTGGCCAATCAGCGCAGCATTCAGATTCTGAATGTTGAACATGAACTTTTGAATGCATTTGTGTCAGGCCCTCTTCCCTCCTTCTCTCGTTTTTTTTTTTTCGAGGAGGGGGAGGGTCCTGAAACTCAGGCTACCTAATGCCAAACTGAGTAAAATAAATAACTGTTTTGGAGCAGAGCAATCTCGCTTATAGGCCAAGCCTAATGCCAAACTGAGTAAAATAAACAACCGTTTTGGAGCAGAGCAATCTTGCTTATAAACCATGCCTAATGCCAAACTGAGTAAAATAAATAACTGTTTTGGAGCAGAGCAATCTCGCTTATAGGCCATGCCTAATGCCAAACTGAGTAAAATAAATAACTGTTTTGGAGCAGAGCAATCTCGCTTATAGGCCATGCCTAATGCCAAACTGAGTAAAATAAATAACTGTTTTGGAGCAGAGCAATCTCGCTTATAGGCCATGCCTAATGCCAAACTGAGTAAAATAAATAAGTTTTTGAGCAGAGCAATCTCGCTTATAGGCCATGCCTAATGCCAAACTGAGTAAAATAAATAACTGTTTTGGAGCAGAGCAATCTCGCTTATAGGCCATGCCTAATGCCAAACTGAGTAAAATAAATAACTGTTTTGGAGCAGAGCAATCTCGCTTATAGGCCATGCCTACTGCCAAACCAAGTGAAATAAAACACTAGAGAAGCTGCAAATGGAATCATAAGGTGCAATTATAAAGCCCTCGAATGTTATTGCAAGGTACAGGTACATGAGTCTAAACTTAAAGTCTAAACTGTATTAAGCAAGGGAACTAAGATGCGAACTAAACTAAAGAAGCTGCCAAATTGAATGAAGGTGCAACTATAAAACGCGTGAATAGATATAAAATGTTATAGCAAGATACAAGAACATGAGTCTAAACGAGGCTGGAACTAGAAGATACCTGACATAGCTCCAACACGTGGCGGCGAACCAAGCTTGAAATAAACAAAAACCAAATTGCAGACGACACCAACGAAGAGAAGGAGACTTGTAAGTGCTGTAGGAGGGAGAAATGAGTGGAGACGACGAGGAACGTTGACTTTAATTGCAGAATTGCGAAGTCTTGTGAAGAGCAGAATGTAAACTAGAGTCAACCAGAGAACGACTTGCCAGGCTGGAGTTCTAAAACCATCTTACTATGCTAATCAGTTGATATCTTATATACGCACTGCTTGGGGCCCAGTGAGAATAGGGTTCCTATTGAGATAGTAACCTTTTTTCACTGGTCTCATTTTGCTCATGTTAAGTTATGGGAAGGAGACCTGGCGAGCCCAGAGTGATTGCGTGGAAACGAAGCTGGGGAAGGGTGGGTGATGAGCACATAAGAGATGCAAAAACACAACCTAAAAGTAGCAGGACGGTAGAAGCGTCCCGCCTGCACGAGTAGAGCCAACAAGTGAATACTTATGAGTATGCCTTATGTTCAAACCAATGAGGACCCGTGAAAATAATCAGTATATCCAATTAGATCAATGATGCCTGCCAAAGCCTGATTCACTTCACGTTTTAACATCTTCAGGATTTTTAGTTTATCCTTGTTCACAAAAGCAGTTTTTAAAAACCGTTGAAATGCAGAGTTCAAAGGTCAAACACATTATATGTTGCCATAGAAACGTTACTGAAAACATATCCATTTTCTGAACCTGTACGACTTGACATTTGTTCTGTAATGATCTTGTCAATGGCGAATATAGACCACCCCCTAAGCTTTTTCGACAAATTATTTATATAATCTTATTTCCCAATGAAGCCCTTGTATTCTCTAATTAAGGGAATACTTGGAGGAGAATAAGAACCCAAAGAACACTTAGTTATACCAAGAGTACATTACTAAGAGTGTTAACCTACTAACACAGTAGATTATGTGCTATTTATAGAATCTTATTTCCTAATGAAACACTTGTATTCTCTAATTAAGGGAATACTTGGAGGAGAATAAGAACCCAAAGACCACTTAGTTATACCAAGAGTACATTACTAAGAGTGTAGAGAGATAGATAGAGATAGATAACTTTATTAATGAGTCAATAACCGTCTAGCGTGGGAGAAATCCCCCACTAATATGGGGACACAACAAAAAGGAATAAAAGTAGAAAAATGAAAGCTAAGTATATAACTATTATAACTTTAGTGATTTAAATTCAATTATAAAATGTAAGCGATATAAATATACACTACTTTATTTATGATTTACTGTAATGTTTAAAATTCGAAATGCATTAGACAAATATTAAAAATATAGAGACCACAAGGGTCTATCCCTATGTTTTTGCCTTCAGTGAAGATCATATCCTCCAAATTTCAATCATTTGGCAAATTATCAGTATTGCTAGAAGGAATACTTGAGAACAAAGTATTGAGCTTATATATTCATAAACAGCGAATAGTAACTCATTGGAAGCTCATTCCCACTATGTCTATTATTGACTCGAACCCGGGGAGGGGGGGGGGGGGGAACTCCCTATAAAATTAGACGGGGTTGCTCGTCGGGAAAATTGATTTTAACCCTAAGGGATAGCAAATTGGGTATGGTCAACAATAAATTTTACCCCTAAGAGATAGCGAATTGGATGCGGAAAATCCTAATGTTATTGCATTCCTTGAAATTACCATCAAGTTGAAACAATTTATTCTGTTGTCACTGAATTTCTAGGTCGCCTTAAGTGTGAGACCCCCTAAGGGATAGCAGACTCTTTGGACACCACTAAGAGATAGCAGTTGGGTGAATTTTATACCCTAAGCGATAGGACGAGCACCCCCGTCTTTGTTTATGGGAAGTCCCCCCCCGGACACGAACCCATCACCTCTGGTCCTCAAACGTCTGTCAGAAACTGTCACAATCTTTAACCATGTCTTAGTAGATTTGGTTTGGCTATTTAGGTTTTATCAGAGCAAAATCAAGTAAAAATAACGCAAAAGGATGCCATTCTTTAGAGGATTCTTTTGCCTAATATCGGCTGTTTGTGTCGCGCCATCCTCCTTAATTAAGTTGGCGTGTTTATGATATATTTCTATGACTAGAAAATTTTATGATATAGCATTTCTATTGGTCTTTTCAGCATTTCTAATAATCACACATACCCCCCTTCCCTGGGTTTATAACCCTGGACGTCTTTGACCGTGCAGAGCTGGAAAATCGATCAGAACCTAACACAATAGTCAGGGTCTTTCTGTTTTAAATATAAACGAACTTATTTGTGATGTGAAGGCTCTAGAGAGAACAGCGGGTTGCACCTTATCTACTTCTGACTAGAATTAAGAGCGGCAAAAGCAATTTCTCTGCAAATAATTATTTTCGCCTCCAGCCCCTTTCTTTTTTCCCGTTTATTGCTTGAATTTCAAAAATCGCAACAAAAACAAACAAACAAACATAAAGCTTTTTAAACAAAAAAAAGGGAATTCAAGAAAACCAGCCTATCTAGCTTATATAGGGCCCAAACCTTCTGGCAATTCTTGAAATAGCCCATGAATAAAACATGGCAATCCCTCTGCCATAACAAGAAATGGCGTCTAGATAAGTTTTCCCCTTTCCAACTCGACTACAGTAAAAACTTGCTTTTAAGAACCTGCTGGCAGTAATTGTCTATTTTAATACTCCAAAATATAAGAGAACCTTTTTATCCAAGTAAATTCAAACACGTTCTTATATGTGGGGTTACATTACATTTTCATGTTGTCAGTCAGACCCAGAATTGAATGACACCGAAACACAGAAAAGTATATGTAATGTTAAGTACTTTTTGCAATTTTTATCGACTATCCCATAATTACTTTTTTACTATTAACAACCATGTATACTCCAAAGAATTAAAACCAAATTAAGTACCTGCTTACCCTACAAACTGGCAATAACACAGCACCACAAAATATAAGAATCTGTTTTGCCAGTACTGGATTAAGGCCACCCCCTAGGTTTTATGACAAGATGACAATTCTTTTGTCAGCCATGCTTTAATGGTGCTGAGAAAACGTTCTCTTAACTGTAAGAAACGGCTGCTCGCTAAAAGGCTTTTGATCTTGCGCCAATTACGTGGAACGAGCCAGAAACAAAGTTATACAAGCAGCTTTATCCAAACAAATCTAACGACCGAGAACAGGTGAAGTGACTGGGACCTTGCCAGCACCTATAGCCATCATTCAGGGAATTAAAATCCATCTCTTGCTGTAGAGAGTCAACAGCAATTTATCAAACTCTGGGTGTTTGTGTTATAATTTGTCATTATCCATTTTACTTATTATTTCAATTCGCCTAAATGCCTACAGGGGCTTTGCGTGTAATAAATGCAGAGGTTAACATATGTTTCTGAAATAAATGAATTGCAAACAAGATGGACGGTTATTAACTCAGTCCATCATTTTCAAGAGGTTCATCAGCTAGATGCGCCAGACTCAAGGTGCTGTTGCTACTTCGATCATTGATCATTCACTATGCCTCTAGATCTTGCAAACAACACTTCCTTGCTGTTCTACAACTTCACGTATAATGGCACTCACAGACCAGAGACCCAAGAATTAGACCCTTCGTGGAAAAAGGATCTAGATATCGAAATTGCGGCGCTTTTCGTGATTATAATTTGGGGTGTCGTTTGGAACTCAGCCGTGATCCTGTTGGTCTGCTTCAAGAAAAGTCTTCACAGAAACATGTACAGTTTGATCGCCAACATGGCGGCTTCTGACTTAGTCACATTGGTATGTGACCCACTTATTATGCTGATAAAATATATGTCGCCTTCGTTGATCTGGCCCGGAGTATCAGGCACCCTGGGTATCATTGCATGTAAAATGAAAGATTGGTTGGCGAGCACATCGCCTGTCGTTTCTGTAGTAATACTTCTGATAATATCAGTCGAGCGATACAGAGCAGTGACCTCCCGAGTACAAGTGTCCCCCCTGAGCCGCAAAGCCGTGATCCTCCTGAACATCGCACCTTGGATTATCTCCGGGGGGCTCAACATACCCCCTCTGATTACATCGACAGTTTCTGAGGGTGACAAGCCATTTTGTATTGTTACAGTAAGTGCATGGTTCTGGATATATAACACAGTCTACAGTACATGTTTCTTTCTTCTCCAAGTTACAATCTTTGTCCTCAACATGGTCTTGCTCAAGAGACTCAAGCACTCCTGCACGGCACTGAACCTCCCACAAGCCCAACAAAAGAAAAGACTTGAGACATTCAAGTGTGCTATGCGTTTGGTTTTGGGTTCTTTACTCCTCTTCATGTTATGCGGCACACCTATATTTTGCATGATCGCCGTCTTACACATCGCCTCAAGTGTCGGCTATTTTGGGATATACAAGTATTATTCCTCTCAATTGGCTTTTACACTGTTGTTCCTGTTTTTGCTAAATTCCGCCCTAAGTCCACTTATTTATTTCATTTTCCTGAAAGATTTCAGGAAAGTCATCTGTTTCGGAAAGCGATTGCGCATGCGTCAAGCGGGCAATGGGATTCAAGGAGAAGCTCCGCGAGAAATGCTCCCATTGCCCAGACATGGTAGAGAAGAATAAGAACCCAAAGACCACTTAGTTATACTAAGAGTACATTACTAAGAGTGTTAACCTACCTAACATAGTAGATTATGTGCTATTTATAGAAATCGTATTTCCTATTGAAACCATTGTATTCTCTAATTAAGGGAATACTTGGAGGAGAATAAGAACCCAAAGACCACTTAGTTATACCAAGAGTACATTACTAAGAGTGTTAACCTACTAACACAGTAGATTATGCGCTATTTATAGAACCGTATTTCGAACAGAAAACCTAATCGTATAATCTAACTCAGGGAGTATTTGGAGGAGAATAAGAACTGAAGCCAAACTCGCATAATCTAAAGGCTTTAACTAATTAATCTATATATTAATACGGTAAGGAAAATCGTGTCGACACTCGCTCCGCTCAGCCCTGAAGCTGTGCCGCCAAAAGAAGTTCGCAAACCCGAAGGGAAGGTGGAAATCTGGACCATGGGCGTGTTTTTGTTGGAAAAGATTCACCTCGGGCTAAGTTCTAATTCAAGCGATTTCTTAAGCGAGGGACAAAGCCGCCATCGCCGCCATGTTGAAAATCTCCCACAGAAACTAAAAAAGAACTCGGTTCGCGCAGCCGAAAGCACCAAAGACGTTGAAACCTAAATGGTTCTCTTACAGATTACATACAGGAATGTGCAGGGATAATTCTAACTTGAAAGATTTGAGCTGAGAAAAATTTTCATTTAAGTTTCAACAGACGTACACACTACCTTACTTCCCTCGGAGCACGCGCTAAGTCATGCTAAGTCGAAATGACACATTTACAAAACAAAGTCCGTGAAAGTCATGAATAATATTCTCTAAGTATAAATCCTGACGGCTCTATCGCAAAACGAAGGACACAATCCCGAAGAGAAGGAGGAAATTCCTCCAGTGGGCATGTTTTTGTTGGAAAAGATTCACTTTGGGCTAAGTTCTAATTCAAGCTATTTATTAAGCGAGGGATAAAGCCGAAAAAATATAAATAATATAAACTAAAAAAAAAATTATTAGTCCTTAGAACATTTTTACTTGACCTGTTTCTTCTCTCCCCTCACTGAGATATGATAAACATACAAACAATTCCGAAGTCAAATTGCGCTTTCGATTTTCGCGGGTTCTTTGACCGATTTGAGGGACGAACACACGCGTGATTTTGTCGCACCAAGCAGGGAGACCAGTGCAAAAAAAATCCTTTTGGGCTCACTTTATTTATTTCGGCATGGTGGGACGGGGTACTCATGCTGATGGAAGGTTATTAGTAATGTAAATCAGCAGTTTATGGAAGGGGAAATCATGAACCCCTCCCCACATCCATATGGCCATTGTGATTTTTTTTTTTCCGTTTTTTTTAAACAGAGAACACTTTAAGTAAAATAAATTTCCCCCTTACACTCCGTGAATTTTTCACGGGCAACAGCTAGTTTATAGTATATTTCCGTAGTATAAATATAATCATTTAAAAATGTTTAAACTGTATTAACGGAGCTCCTTTAGCGGCCGAAGGCCGCAAAGCGGAGCACCATAGGTATCGCAGGTGGAATACAATAGCTCCAAGTAGAACTCATGCATACGATGGACTTCAGTTTTCATGGTTCAGCGGTATTCCCATGTATCGCTGGCGCGTTCGTGCGCGTCTGCCACCACAGGTAAACCAAGACCCTTCTCCATTTATTAATCATTATCATTATTAATCTCAGGAACGGAAGTTTAGACAACACTTGGGTAGGGGGGAGGGGGACATTGTCTAAGTGGCAAGGCGGGTGCAACTGCATGGTCACGTGGTATGACGTCTTCGATGACGTCATCATAGGAGAAAAAGAAAATTTCTCAGGAAGGGATTAACCTCAGACAACCAAACTTGGGTGAACTTGTCTAAGTGGCAAGGGGGTGCAACTGCATTGTCACGTGGTATGACGTCATCGATGACGTCATCGGGAAAGGATGAACCTCAGTCAACCAAGGCGAAATTGTCTAAGTGACAAGGGGGGTGCAACTGGATAGTCACGTGGCATGACGTCATCGATGACGTTATCATAGGAGAGAAAGAATATATCTCGGGGAGGGATGAACCTCAGACAACCAAACTTGGGTGAATTTATCTAAGTGGAAAGGGGTGGAAGGGCTTTAGTCATAGCGGAGCTCTAAGTGGCAAGTGGTGTGCAACGGCCTGGTCACGTGGTATGACGTCATCGATGACTTCATCAAACGATAAAAGGTATATACCTAGGGAAGGGTTGAATCTCAGACAACCAAACATGGGTGAAGTTGTTTAAGTGGTGAGGATGGTGCGATAACGTTGTCACGTGGTATGACGTCATCGATGACGTCATTGTCCCATTAACACAAAAATATGTAACCGGGAGCTCCGCTTTTAGCCAGTGGCTAAATCTATATATTAGTGTATAATATGTCTATATAGTATAAAATATGTATCATTTCGTCTGGCATATATACTAGTTATACAATGCTTTCGAGTGGCATACATATACACCTGTTTCAATTAACGTTGCTCTCTAAAACGTAAAACCATGAACCATGCTTCATAAGTCGTAATGGTAATTCCTGCCTAAAACGAAGCGGTTCACGCCAAATTGTGTCTCACAGTAGTAAACAAAGTGCCATTGGGTGGTTTTAGTTTAGTTTGGTTTGCCAAACTCGAGGAAAATACGAGAAATAGCATCTTCATTATGATGCATGGTTCATGGTTTTACGTTTTGTAGAGCAACGTTAATTGAAATAGGTGTATATTATTAGATGTTTTTTCATGTAATACGGGCGGATATTTTACGAGTTGCGGACGTACTTTTCCGAGCCTCGCAGGGGTGAGGAAAAATGCGAGCAAAGAGTAAAATGTCCGCCAGTATTACATGAAAAAACATCTTATGAGTTATTTATTATACGACGAACAAAAATATTTTCTTTTCGTTTCAAGATTCACTAGAAAACGTACGTGATTTGACTAGTACACGATCGGGAAGCCATTTAACTGCGCGCGCAAAACCGGTTCGTAACCGGTTTTCTACAGTGTAATACGGCTTTCAACCGTGTAATACGGCTTTTGACGTGTAATACGGCTCCTTATTATATAGACACGAGTGTTTTACTGGGAAATACGCCACTCGTAGATCTCATACGAAGCTACATCCGGGTCCTCAGTGACATATTTTCCATATCCTCACTAGTGAGGATATCGGTCAAAACAATAGTGCTTGGAAATCAATTTGGAATATTTTTTCTGGTTTGTCTATATAATAAAAAGAAAATTACACGGTGGCTTGAATATATGAGTTTTATTTTCTCGTGTCAAAAACAATATTTTACTCATTCGCTGCGCTCATTCGTAAAATATTGTTCTTGCCACTCGAAAATAAAACTCATATCTTCGCGCCACCGTGTAATATCCTCTATATATCTGCACTCAATTTTGACCTTATATGGTAAAATGACGTCACAGTCGTATAATACTCTGCAGTATGGCACTCATTGTATAACTAGTATATACACCACGCTACAGAAAATTAAAACAGCGTTTTACGTAAACGCAGTGCACGATGGGAAGGTTGAGTGGAATACCGCCGAATATACAACGCCATTCCTGCATTCTGATTGGCTGTATTTTCTGTGGCGTGGTATAAATCGCAGTATACGGTAGAGCAGCATAGGGCAAAGATAGACTTTCCCAAAGTCCGCTATTCCTCTTTTTTTAATTGGCTTATATTTTGTACAACGGACTGTACTCTCCCGCGCACCACCGGACCGTGTGCTTTTTTCACTTTGTTCTAAGGAAGAACATAGAGTACGACTTGGGGCAAGTCTAGGCAAAGAAAGCCATGTAAGTTATGGTGGAAAATGGTAATGGTAATGGCGGGTTCGCTCAAACCTTGCGCAAGAAGGGTTTCTATCCCGGGGGGACTCCCAATCATGGGGGTGGGGATGCTCGTCGTATTAGTGTTAATGGGTTATGGTATAGTCTGCTGCAGTCTCTTATTTGGCGATCGCTCGTAAATAAAGAGAAACGTCGTCTTTCCTACTCGCGCTTGTATTCACCTACGCGCCTTGTTTGGGTCTCGGGTTTCCAGTTACGCTCAGCGCACCATAGAGTGAGCGCAAACTCGAGACTCAAACACGGCGCGAATTTCAAAATAAAAACCGTCAACCTGTTTTCCATTGTTCTGGTTAGATTCTGAACTGGACATAATCTCGGACAAGTTCACTAAGCCAATAATTCTGTCGAACAGACACTCTGCGGACACTTCTTGTCACAATACGTTTCATTTAAACGTGATTTTTATACGTGATTTTGTAACGGTTTTAGTCGCCCTGAAGAAGGATCGAAATAAAGGTCCGAAGCGTTGGTCCATTTTGCATTTCTGTTTTGGTTTTTCTTTCTCTAACATTTAAAGGGGCTGTGTCACGGTTATTTGAACAAATTTAAAAATACAGCTCCAAACTAGCATGTAACCATCTCCAAATCACTTATATCACTTGATATTAGCCTAATAAGCAATGTAGGTAAGTTTTCTCGGCAAGGCTGACGAATTGCAAACAAATTTTGATGTAACTTCAAACTTTTAAAAAACTCATTAGCCGTATTCACACTAGAGACGGAAAACTCGTCTGAGACGAGTTTTTCGCCCGGCCAAACGAAACGCAAGTTCACGCAAGTCGATGCAAGCTGTGACTTGCACAGACTTGCGCTCACTTGCGTTGAGGTGGCCAAACGAGATGAAAGTTTTGATGCAAGTTGAGTGTTTTGGTGCTTTGCGTCCGCTAATGACGACATGATCACGCCACTTTCGAACACAGAGCGCGCGCTCAAGCTAGTGTTTTTCTTGGTAAAAAAGAGAAGAAATACAAAGAAATCTCACCCAGTTTCTTGATAATTACAGCTAGAAATATAAGTGCAACATTTTTATGACTTATTTTGGTCATAATATTTCGTTAATTTGGAAAACGGAGAAAATTGGAAACTTGCATCAACTTGCGTACACTTGCGATGTGGTGGCCAAACGAGACGCAAGTTGTCGCAAGTTTCGTGAAAATTTGAACATGTTCAAAGTGGACGCAAGTGAACACAAGTCATCGCAAGTCATCGCAAGTTGGTGGCCAAACGAGCGCAAGTCGACTCAAGTAGCAAAACTTGCGTCGACTTGCACCGACTTGCGTTTCGTTTGGCCAGGGCTTTAAGTGACGAGACGGATTTTTGACGATCAGACGGAAAACTCGTCAGACGAAAACCCCGTCATGACGAGTTTTCCGTCCTCTAGTGTGAATACGGCTAATATTGCAATCCGTTTCCATCCACTCTGTAATAGGTCCATGAAGCCTACAAGCATGATCGATTTGTAGTTAAAGGGTTATTGAACAAACTTAGACTAGTATTGTGGCTATCCATCAGTTATTTGGATGTTTTTTACATCACCAAGTGTGCTAAAATCATGACACCGCTCCTTTAATAGTAATTAGAAAATAACACCTATGTTGTATTGTGAATGTGCGCATTCTGATTGGTTAAAAAGCGTGTTTGTAAGAGACCTGAGAAACACGATTGTCACGCAACGCTGTCGCGCGTGTGTATGTTATTTTCTAAAAGCAATAAAAATACTTTCTGCGTGCTCTCTGGGTTCTTACAAACACTCGGGGAATGTTGGTCGAACTGATAAAACTTTTGATCAAAAGTTTTGATCAGTTCTCCCAACATCCCCCTCGTGTTTGTAAGAAAGCAGAGAGCACGCGGAAAGTACTTTTATTGCTTAATCAAAATGTAGCACCTGCTAAAATATGTTTAACTATTGTAGTCCATCCGGAACATTTGTAGGTCAATGAAGAATCTGAACTCTATAAATAAATATACATTTAGTTGCTCATGTAAAAAAAAAAACGGAAAAGTAATGGGAAGAGGGATAGCCTCCTCTCTAGGCATGTGTCAGGCATTTATTGCAGTTACTGGGCTTTCTGTATTCAAAGCTATAGTCTTTGCGAAATATCCAGCAATACAAATATCCAGCAATATAAATATCCAGCAATATAAATATCCAGCAATCCAGATATCCAGCACTCCAAATATCCCCGCGTTCAGTTTGCTTATAGAATGATCCCATACTACTTACTAATAATTCTGTGATTTTAGATATTACTGAAAATTTACGAGAAAATACCCTATTCAACAAGAATTGTGTCAATCAATATTTTTTCATTCAAAATGACAAAGAAAAGGTAAGACCGACTACGAAGATTCTCTAGAATGGTGAATTTTGTTTTATGAAACGTAGGTACTGAGTTTATCCAGGAAAAAGAAACATGGGACGGGAAATCAACAAACCAAACAAGCTAAAGAGATCGTGCGAACTTTTCCCTATAAAAACGATTGATTTTGATAACCACAAACAGACGTCAAAGACACATTGTGAAAAATATTTAGTTCTCTCAAAATCGTAACAATTAGTCATCAAAAATTACATGTAATTACCACTGTATGCATTGCTACGCGACCTCAAAATTCACGGTTGCGATTGGCGATTCTCAGCAAAGGAATTGTAATGTAAATTTTCTTGAGCCAGAAAGTTAATAATTCTAAGCCAGAAAGCCAAAGGATAGCTTACAATAAATTCAGTTGATTTTGCAAGCAATGTCGGCCCACTGAAGTAGCCGAATCCAACGTTTTGGTTTTGATTGACGGCTAAAAATCGCCAATCGCCCATCCAACAGTGAAAACTTTGAGGTCGCGTAGCAATGCATACAGTGGTAATACGTTTTTACAAAGTGCTATTTTATAAGTGCGATTTACTAAGTATTTCGTATATCGTAGTTAGGATTAAAAAACTTGAATAAAAATTTCGCGCCTCCAATCATTTTGCATTTTCTTACAAAAGCCCTCGACAGCTTGACCCGTTTCGGAACTAGGAGTCTCAAGTTTGAGTACTGAATGAAAAGCCCTTTGTAGTTTGTAGCCAACAAGAAATAGAATATACCAAATTTGCAATTATCTTTCCTTCTTGACAGGAATAACGCTATTGCACGCATGGAAACTGTTTGAAACCAGCTGCTCGATTCGAGAAATATGACGACACGCCCTGTTTCCCCGAGCCATTTCGATTTCCAACTTTGCAGAGGTTAAAATGGCTCTAAATGTGTCTCAGGCAAACGCCACAGTTCAGTTGACGGTGTGTTTAATCACACAGCATTTAACATGGAGTCCTCGTTTCTCAACAACCTCTACAGCAGTTTCATCAATCGTCGCTATATCCACGAGTTCTATCGCGTTGCCTTTGGCTCTGCTCTTCAACACAGCGGCCATTCTCGTGGTTCTGCGCAATCCTGAGCTTCGAGAACGACTTTCCTTAATCTCTGTGGTTCTTCTCGCCGCTACTGACATTCTCACATGTATCACATCAATACCTCTCTTAATCGCCAAGGAATCTCAGCATTTAATGGGACAGAGCCGAACTGTGAGCTTGAAGATTCGTTCTACCTTATCCAGTTTCTAAGTTTCTATTCTTACAATCTTATGACTTTGGTCAACTTTGAGCGATTTCTGGCGATAGTGCACCCATACCAACACCACCGACTTACCAAAACAAGGTTTCTGTTAGCAGTCACACTGAGCTTTATTTTCCTTGATTTAGTCCCAACTCTAGGACTCATTTCGGGAAATGTCACATATTTTTCTTCCGCTGCGGTATTTTGCCTGATCTGGCTAACAGTTCTCACGGTCTTCATCTTGTACTGCTACATCAAGATCTACGAGGAAGCGAAAAGGCACGCCAAATCCATCAACACCCATCAAGGACAGGCTGTCAATAAGAAGTTCGCCTCTGAAAGCAAAACCGCCAAGCTGTTTGCAATCGTTGTGGTGGCATTAGTTCTTTCCAGTTTTCCTGCAACTGTGTTCGCTATTGTCACTTTTCTATTCCCTAGCTTAATTCCCATGGAGATTTGTCATGTGTTGTTTCCACTTGTCGACCTTTTACAAGTGATAACAAGTCCCGTATGCAGCCCCATAATTTACTTTTGGCGGTTAAAGGAAATGAGAGAGAAATTGCCATGGCTACCAAAGACAAGCGAAACTGAACCTACGGGTTGTCCGCCAGCTCCAGCGGGAGACATGGTCTGCCAATCAGATGATGTCAGGGAAGACCTTACTGAAGATTCGCAAGGGGACGACAAGGCTTGTGGAAACGGCAACCTCGGCCAGGAAGACAATGCAACAAAGATAATGATGTCATCTACAAGAGCTGCAGAAAATCTGATTGGTCAAGAGACATCAGTGTATAATGATGTAACTCACAGGCTCCCCGAAAATTCAAAGCCTAGTGTTAGTGGGACGGTGATTGATGAGAGCTTGAGTGATTGTGAGTGATTGTATACCAAGTGTAGATGATAGAGATGCGGATTGTGGACGACGCAACCAATGTGTTGTGGTGGTCGATGTACACAGGTTCTGACCAAGACATTTGCCAAGGGAACGGACTTTGGGAATGGCAGCGTTATAGAAACTCGGAAATGTTTTTTAGGTAAATGTTGCAAGGGGCAAGGGATTTTAAGTCATCTACAATGCGGGACAAAATTGTTGTCGCGTATGTAGAACGTTTTCAGTAAACAGGGGTTCTATGAACCACACCGCCCCCCCCCCCCCCCCCCATCTCACCTCGGGCTCTCATCCTCGCAATTCGAGCAGTGTTACCTCAAAAATTGAAATGGAGGAAAGGGGAGTTCTAGTGATACTGGCTGAGGAAGAAACACAATTTACTAGTGATGGGTAACCAAAAATCGGCTTTTAAGATGGACGCGATAACTAATTTTGTCCGGCATTGTAGGTATCTCTTTAAATCTAGTTTACATTACAAGCAATACAAGATTACAATATAAGCAGCGTGTGCAGTCAGGAGATGCAGAGATGTCAAGCTGTTTTCCATTGTTTTGGTTAGATTCTGATTTGGACATTATCTCGGACAAGTTCACTATGTAGCAAAATGTAGCACCTTTGTTGAGGAAGAAACACAATTTACTAGTGATGGGTAACCAAAAATCGGCTATTTAAGATGGACGCGATAACTAATTTTGTCCGGCATTGTAGGTATCTCTTTAAATCTAGTTTACATTACAAGCAATACAAGATTACAATATAAGCAGCGTGTGCAGTCAGGAGATGCAGAGATGTCAAGCTGTTTTCCATTGTTTTGGTTAGATTCTGATTTGGACATTATCTCGGACAAGTTCACTATGTAGCAAAATGTAGCACCTGATAAAACATCCATACTTGTTAACTATTGTAGTCCCTCCGGAACATTTGTAGGTCAATGAAGCTTCTGAACTTTGTAAATAAATATACATTTAGTTGCTCATGTAAAAAAATCGGAAAAGTAAACGAAAGGGGGGTAGCCTCCTCGCCAGGCATGTGTCAGGCATTATTGGGCTTCCTGTGTTCAAAGCTAATCTTTCCGGCCAAATATCCAGCAATACAAATATCCCCGCGTTCAGTTTGCGCGTTCAGTTTGCTTATAGACCGATCCAATCTTTTTTTAACTTACTAAAAACCGACTTAAAAGAAAGTATTTTAGGTGGTTGTCGAGGATTCTCTAGAATTGTGAATTTTGTTATATGAAACGTAAGTACTGAGTTTATTCAGGAAAAAAAAACATGGGACGGAAAATCAACAAAGAAACTCGCTGACGAGATCGTGCAAACTTTTCCATATAAAAAAAAAACAATTGATTTTGATAACCACAAACAGACGCCAAAGAAACCTGAAATGTTGTTAAAAATATTTAGTTCTCTCAAAACAGTAACAATTAGTCATCAAAAATTACAGGTAATTTTAACGTTTTTATGTGTTATTCTCTAGTGCGATTTACTTGGTATTTCGTATATCGCACTTAGGATTAAAAAACTTGAATAAAATTTCGCGTCTCTAATCATTTTCCATTTTCTTACAAAAGCCCTCAACATGTTAATCCTAGGAGTCTCAAGTTTGAGTGCTGAATGAAAAGCCCTTTGTAGTTTGTAGCCAACAAGAAATAGAACATACCAAATTTGCAATTATCTTTCCTTCTTGACGGGAATAACGCTATTGCACGCATGAAAACTGTTTGAAACCAGCTGCTCGATTCGAGAAATATGACGAAGCGCTAAGCGCTGTTTATAGCTATATTGCTGAAGTACTTTTAAACACAACATTTTCCTGCAAATACACCCTCATCTCTTCACTTTTCCTTTCACAATGTGCCCGTCACAACTACTGTTGTGACTTTGAGTTTTGTTTCGAGTTACGCCAGTGACGTCACACCCCGCGGAGTTTGGCCGACAGCCACTGGAACACAGTGCAAAATGGCGCGGTTATTCGACTTTTTGAGCTCAAAAAGTCATTGTTTATTGTGAACAAATTGGAAAACAACTGCATGCATTTGTTACTTCGGTTATTAACAAGTGATTTAACAGGAAAGAGCGGTGGAAATCAATTAGATCGTAGCCCCACTTTATTAAAAGAAAACTGTGTCTCACTTTTTGTTCCATTTAAAAGATATTTAAAATTATAAAGTCGAATGGCACCTTTTTGATATAAAAAAAAAACATTTTTCAACTTTGGAGGTAAATATCTATTTTGGGTGCCTCAAACCTTGTATCATTCGTTCGGCGTAAATAAAAATGTTATACTATAAATAAAGTTGTGGCTTTCCTTTGTGCTAGCTAAAATACCCAAGGGCTGAACATGAGCAGTTAAAACGTTCCCTCTTTACATTACGCACTAATAAACATCATTCACTAATCAAAGCCAACTCCTTTTAAGACCATCCTTTCATAATTTCGTCTATTAAAAACTAGCAAATCAAACTACTTGGCGTTTGGATCTAATGGCAAGCTTTTTCGATTCTTTTGGCGTTAATTAACAAGGTAGAGGGAAAACAGATTGCTTCTTTCCGCTTTCATCAACTGCCTCTGTTTGAAATAAGAACATTTATTCTCGTTTCGTTAGAAAGGCCACGAAAGCGAAAATAATACTAGTTTAGCTCGCGAGTTAACGCGTTCAGGTTTAGGGCGTCGTCTTCGTATCCCCAAGAATCAACAAACTGCGTAATAACAACAAGGTTAACAGGTAAAAGAGTGTAGATAATCATAGTTAATCATGCGATTTTGAAAAAAAGCAAGAACAAAACGAGAGTAGGAGTGTGTGGGATGTAAAACTGAAAAGAGAAAGCAGAAACGAGGACGTGTTTCTCGTGGTTTTTTTAAAATGCTGGGGACGTCGAAACCCTTTACTGGTATAAGAACACGTAAATACAGGACAAAGTCGTTTATAAGTTTAACCAAGGAGGTTTAACGTCTTGTCCTAATTTCGACAGTAGAATGATCTTCATTACAAGCGTGTTGCTGTGGAGTGCGTTTGCCTCAAGTCTTCCACTCGAAGGTTCGTAAAACAAAATAGCCCGTGCAGGGCTGGAATATGAGCCTGTATGAGTCGCTTCTGCGATTGAATTCTCCCTTTTGCGGCTAAAACATTTAGTTAGTTGAAACTTTACGACCATATTCTTGCTAGCATATAAGATAAGATTTACTGTTTTTGCCTTTCCTTGTGACTAATTTCTGTCTCACACCGCAGAATTTGCTTAACAAAATGCCACGTTTAGTGTTGACATCACCGTGGAGCGGACAATCACGATGTTTCGGCACATAAAAAGTCGGATATTGCGACTTTTTTTGCGAATGTTTTTTTTTCAAATTTAGTCCCGCAATGCCATGGTCTTAATCTGCTTCAAAACATGAGAAGTGTTAAAACAGTATCATCTTATTTTAATGTTTTAGGCCCTCCTCCATTTGGAATACCCCAAGCCGAAGGTGAGACCTAAAATCTATATATGTTAATACTACAAGGTAGGCATTTGGAAACGAAATAACGCACGAGTTCGAAAATAAGCTGGTGGGTTTCAAGCTATGTTATTTACAAAGACAAATGATAAACCCTTTTTCGGTTGAGACATTTTGGAATTTTATCCCAAAAAAATTATAAATTAACGAATCAGCCGAGCCAATGCCTGAGTGGTAAATTTATTTATTCATCCAAACTGACCCCTCCAAAACACAAGTAGCTGAAGATCTGGATCCCACAAGATCACAATAAAAACCTATCGTGGATGTGGAGATGTAAAGGAGAGGGTTATCGTCTGTTTTTACACCATTAGAAGACTCGCTCGACCGACAATAAACAAAATCGACTAACGGTGTTTAAATCTTTATAATATACAGGGCAAAATTACTCGATGCTGATTGGCTAAGAGCGAGGGATTTTTTCTTAATTGAGGGCAAAATTACTTCGCACACATCTGAATACGTGCAGTCAACACGCGCGCTGAATTTTGCCTTTGAGAGGGCAATTTGAAAAAAAATTGAAAACACAAGTGAAATTAATCCCTAATTTTACTCGGCCCCATGGGATTACCTATACTGAATGTTGCCATCCACAGATCACGATTCATTTGGGAGGATACATCTGTGCAATTTCTCACACACGATCGAGCGCACGCAAGTATCTACAAAGTGAACAATGGTAGCCTACCAAATGAATCGTCAGATGATTTGAATTGTGTGGCAACAAGATGTTGGCCGATTTGGTCTATTGGCCAGCCAAAAAGTATCCCTCCCCTTTGTAGAAATACAACACTCAATTTTGGTGCCTTTCTATTGATCGAGATTTTTCTCTCGGAAATGTTCAATCTCGATATGATCATGAGCCCTCGAGCCGTTATGAACATCGAATTTTCTTGGACATGGAAGAATGGTTCCTATTCCTCTAAATATTTTAGCGTTTAGCCTCAGGCACTATGCGGGTTAGTTTTCCCTCGGGAAAATATTAGCCTTGGGCAAACTAACCCACGATACGGAAGAACCCTAATGTTTAAATGGGCCATCTAACGCAGGTATGAAGCATTCCAGACAACTCAGCAGATGCCACAAAATGTTAGAAATAGAATTCTCAAACTCATCAATAATTTATCAAGCTTAAATAAAGAAAGTCATAAGCGCGAATGAGGTTTGGATACGTGATCTTAATTTGCATAGATTTTTGAGATTTTATTCCTTCATTTTCTCGACATTACAGCGAAAATCGCTACATCGCGATCCGCGGTTTCAAAACATCGATTTGTTTTTGGCTTTGCTGTTCCGCCAGTCAATTATTATGAGCCAATCAGATTCTTGCCCTGTTTCGCCTAGTGCAGTCGCCTGGCTTTCCGTCGCGACATTGTCTGGTTTTAGTTCAGAGGGAAGCCAGTTGACTGCACTAGGCGAAACAGGGCAATAGTTTCATTGGCTCAGAGAGTTTGATTGGCGGAACAGCAAAGTCAAAAATCAAAATATAATTTGATGTTTTTGAAAACGTGGGACGCGATGCAACGGATTTAGTTGTAGATGATTCGGTTGAGACGTTACACCACGAAGTCGATTAAAAATCAGACACGAGACAGTATTTTTCATCAGGATTTCCAAACACCTCGAAGTCAGTTTAAAATCTCGACTTTGCCTCGATTTTTCAACCTACTTCTCAGTGTTTGGAAATCCTGATCCTGAAAACATGCTGTCTCGTGTTTGATATATGAGTTATGAATTTCCTCAATATCTAAACAGGAAATCCTCTCGTAGGTTGCTTCTACGGCGACGCCTTCTACAAAGTTAACGAACGATTCACGGACGACTCATGCGAGGTCACGTGTGCGTGCAAGGCGGTTGATACAATCGCGTGTAAGCCACTTTGCCCGATGGAACTGGTGCACTGCGGACCACGCATGCGTCAAGATACAATATTACAGCGCATGCCCAATGGGAGATGCGCCTGTCCCAGGACGATCTGCCGACCAGCATAACAGGCTTAACAGGTTTGTTCCACTAAAACATGCTTAACGGGTTTGGTTATGTGAATAAAGCAAACATATCCAAATGGATGTATATCTCTGGGAAACTTAAAGGATTTTTTTTACAAACGTATCCACCGGTGACCAAAAGATACCATGGACCGCAATTTTAACTCTCAAAGATAAAACGAGCATCTCGAAGAAATACGGGAAGAGGTGAATTGGCTACCACAATGTAAAGTGACAAAGAAAATACTTGAATTACCTCGTCATTGGCTCATTTAGCCACGTAAAGGAAATATTCTTATGTATCAGTCAATTCCAGCGCTGACCATGCCCCCCCGGGCAACCCCCGGGATTTTGGTCATTTCTAAAAATAAAACTGAAAATTCCCCGCCTCGGGCTAGTAAAAATGCAAAATACCCCACGGCGGGGAACACAAAAAGCGGAAAAATGCCCCACCCCCGGGACGAGAAAAAGACGGTAAGATTCCATCGACTCTGCGTGACAAAGCTTCACAACAAAAACTTCAACTCCATTTATACTGCCCGAGCATTTATAATTCGTTTCAGTAAATGTACTTTAGTTTTCTCGTCTTTGAACGAGTTCTCATTTCACTGAAAGTGAGACAAAACATAAATAAAGAAGTGAAACTAAGGTATTAGTACAATATCGGTAAACATTCCTAGGCCATTCGCCGTTTGTAGCCATTTCTGCAAATTGTCTCCGGAATCTCTCAATGCGAAATTTACCTTTATTCTATTTGCAGAGCAACTATTTCACAGTTATGTTACTTGACTTTTTGCGAAATTGGAACTCTTTTATAGTGTCAATTCATTTTTATGTTTTTCCACTGAGACGAAATTGCGAAATCTGTTTCTTCTCTATAGAAGACGTTAACTGCGAAATGTGCAAATGTGTCTTCCCCAAACGTGGTGTATACGGGCCAGGCTCTGTATTATATTTTATGTGGCGTTATTTTCTGTAACTGGGACTTTATGTGCCAAGATAGTTATTGTAACTGGTGTTGTAGTTCGCAAAACCCGACGCGCTTGAGATCAGAAAACCAAAATTCCCCACCCCCCTCCCCCGGGGAAAAACAATTCCCGACCCTGGGGCCAGCAAAATTTTCAAAATTCCCCACCCCAGGGAAGGCAGTGGTGCGCAAATGCCCCACGGTGTCCCGGGGGGGCGATGGTCACCGCTGGAATTGACTGATACATATGAGGGATGCTAACACAGAAAACTAAAAAACACGCAGTTTTCATACATTTCAGGACAAAATGTGCACAATTTGAGATTTAGTCGAAACGAATGTACTTTCGGAAATACCGTGAAAACTTGAATGAACTCCATCTAGCAGGCTAAAAGGAGAGCCATGTTTGTTGCGTTCAGATAAGCATATACCAAGCCTCTTGGTCCGCCTAACCCTTGGCGTTCGCACGGGGTTCCTGTACTAATTGAGGAGTGACGTCACTCCTCAGTTGAGCTCGCCCCAGTTCTCACGTTTCCACTCGGCTCCTGTCTTTACACAGGAAGCCCGCTCCGAAAGCCAGGGACTACGCTGCTTATAAAGTAATTTTTCTTTCATTGCAGAAACAGTACTATCCATGAAATCCCAAGATTTCAAATCATATAGTGCATAAATAACAGATAACTGTATGTATTTCAAAATGAAATAAAAAGCGCCACATACCGACTTCGCCGTCATTCTTGTTGTGTTCTGTGACGTGTTGAATGAGGTAGTCTGTGAATCTCAAGTCAGCGGTTGACAGAGAAAGTACATGCACTAGATCCTGGTTTTGAATGGCCAGATTCCCTGTCTCAAGCTGAAACAGTAAACAGAAATCAGTAACTGCATTTTGATTTCAACAGTCCAGGACATTGGAAGTGGTTTGAAGGAAACTCGAGTTACTTACTTCTATGATAACATCATAAAGTTGTTTCTGTTGAGAGTAGAGAGCATTGGACACCCCCACAACGAAACTGTTCACTTTTGAATCCTTTAGCAGATCCATTTGCTGGAGTGATAAATATGGATGTAATATGGCATTCTGGTAAAGAAAGACAAATATGCCAACTCTTTAATCTGCAAATAGTCCGGTGGTGTGGGGTGGGATGGGGTGGATTTTAGCCTTTTTTCACGTGGATCACCAGTTTCAACAAACGTTGACGTCGTCAGAGTGGTTTCACACATTCTGAAACCATAGCAGATCGTGGATGTGCTAATTGAAGACAAAATCACTGAATTTTATAAAATAACTATACCCGGGGGGGTTCTCCCATGTAAGAGTGATAGGGGTGCTCGTCGGGACATCGGAAAATATACCCTAAAAAATACCAGGACACAAAAAATCCAACCCCTAAAAAATACCTTATAAAACAAAATGACCCCTAAAAAATACCAACAATAAACCTTTTTTGTTATTGTTTATTGTTTTGCATCTCAAAAACAAGCTTATTTTAGAGCTATAAATGAACAAAGAAAGAAAGAAAACGTTTTACTTGGTTTGTGACCCTTTCATTCATTTGCGTACCCCTAAAAAATACCATTTATTAGTGAAAGCCACAATGTTTCTCCGATACCCCCTAAAAAATACCTGAGAGTCGATTGTGACCCCTAAAAAATACGACGAGCACCCCTATCAGGTTGACATGTGAAGAACCCCCCCCCCCCCCCGGGTAACTATACCTTGGTGAAAATAGCCAGTGGTAAGCCATACTGGTCTGTGTTTAATACATCATCGTTAAGATGGGAAGGATAAAGAGGATCCTCCTATAAATTATAAATTATAAATACAAATACTATTTATTAATAGTGGTCAAGGGTTAGGTTGGACAAAATCGACACATGTTGTTCACAAACTCGTCCAGGCGCTTCTGTGTGATATTGGACAATAATTAAAAGTGTATATAGTTGAGTAAAGTTGCAAAAATTAAAACTGAAATTGTGAACGAACGTATTGAACTTATGATCTCACAGAAGAGAAACTACCAGTGCTTGGATAACGTCTTTTCGTATAAGGCCCGTCGCTACGGGCTTGCGTATGGAGTATACCAACAAGGAAGGAATTCATTTAGTGTACATAGCGCTTCGATGGTATGCCACATTGTATTTTTACACACCTGCTTCAAGATTTTTGCACAAATGGCACAAGATGCATGGCCATCACAACCCTTGAGTGGTTCGAGAATACCAATTAACTTTATTGGACAACAACAACCAAAGGTTGCAGGGTTCCCACGTGTTCCGGCTTTCAAAATTCCAGGATTTTTAAGGACCTTTTCAAGGGCGTTTCGAAAAAATTGAATGACCTTTCATAATGAAAAATGCGGGTTTTCACGCACGATAAGAGCTACATGGGTATCCTTTAATTCAAAATTGTACAAGAAACACACCCTTTCAACACCTTGTTAATATTTCTTCAGGAAAATATTTCCATGACTTTTAATGACTTTGATGGGCTTTTGTAAAAAATTTCATGACTTTCCAGGCCTGGAAAAGGACATTTCTAAAATCCATGACTTTCATGGTTTTCAAGGACCCATGGGAACCCTGGGTTGAGATTTATTAAACACCATTTTTCCACAGCGTTTAACATAAATCTCAACCTTTGGTTGTTGTTGTCCATGTTTACGTCCCCGCCGACGCAGACCACTTAGTTTTCAACTAGTTATACCAATTAACTTTCATTTTTAATGACACAAAACAGCACTCACCTGGTCTTGGTTCTGATAATCATTTTCTTCAGTACATGCAGCTTGGACCAAACCGCTCTCTATCATACCTGTAAGTATCATCAATGATTTAAATGTTTCAGGCATTGCATCATTTTCCAAAAAATAAGGAATATTTAGCAATTAATGAATTCCCTGAGTATGATGTGGAGAATTATTCAGATTGAGGGGGAGGCCGAATGCAGAAAGCTGAATTCATTCATTGTTTTATTAATCCTTCAAAATTACTTCTTTGAGAGAGTAAGCAGTTTACCAGCCTGTCAACAAGTGCATGACGTCATGCGTGCAATAATTTTTATCGATGGAATAAGTCGCTCGCCTTTAAAAACATCAATAATTCGCCGGCGTTCAACCAATCAGAAGCAGGAAAATATGTTGAATGAATAATAATGAGATTGATCTTTAAGTGGTTGCGGTCTCCCTTTCAATTTATATTTTATCGATAATCAGAGGGTATAATAAATTGTTGTTGATATTAAATAAAACAATTTGCTTGGTGTCAAATTGCAGATAATATATAGATAGTAGTTCCTTTCCTTAAAAAAATAGGGCTGTTTCATTCTACACCCTGACGCGTCGCGCACGATGTTGAGCACAACAGAGCTGATAGGAAAATCGCTCACAATATTATATACTAATTACGATTTTGAGACGGCAATTCCACAAAATATTGACGGCTAGTTGGGAGAAAATATGTTCACGTATTGGGCGGAGTCGCGCAGCGACGGAGCCCAATACGTGAAAATATTTTCTTCCAACGCCGTCAATATTTTGTGGAATTGCCGTCTCAAAATTGTAATTAATATTGTATCGCGATTCTTGAAGATTTTCTGGAGGAAATGGCAAGAAATAGTGCTATTTAATTGTCGATTGAAATTTCAATTCTCATTACATTTACGCACGATCTCACGCAATCACATGGGCTTTTCGCACGAGCTCGAGCATTTTCTGTTTACATTTTTCAATCTTTTTCGGCGAAAAAAATCTCTTTCTGCCATAAGATATTGCTAGAAATATAGCTAAACGTTATTTCTAACTATTGACAATGAAATGAAACATAAATTCGTGCGAAAAAAGTTGAATTTTGCTAGCTCTTTTTGAGCCGTCAATACCACAAAATATTGACGGCTCACAACAACACAGAGTGGCAGGGTGAATCGCGATACTGTTCTAGATTTCCTGTAATGGAAAAAGTTTTCCATGTTTTTTGTTCAGTAAATATTTATTTATTCTGACGGATCCGGATAAAAAAAAGTTGAAAAACGAAGCGTTACATTTAATAATAAAATAAAACTTTTCCCTTTCTGTCACCTTTTTTCCTTTTTTTCTTTTGCTCTCTATTAACTCTTCAGCCTTATCGCGCTTCTTTTTGCCGCTCAATTTGCCTCGTGGCCGCTCTTCTGTGCCAAAGCAAAATTTGCCCCCTTCTGCCAATTCTTTTCGTATTTCGGCCAAAAAAGATTCTGTGTGAGGCTCTCAGAAAACACATTTTTGCCAGAAACACTTTTTTGGTGGTTTAGGCAGAGTTTTCTACTCTTTTTAGAGCACTTTTGCCTATATGGCTTTCAATAACCTATACGAGTTTTTTCCCCTTTTTTCTTTTTGACCGTTTTCTTTGTTTTTGTCTTTTTCTTTGTTTTGCGTCACCAAGCCTTTCACTGTCCATCGGTGTCTTCCTTCTATGAACAAGTATCAAAAAGCGACTGTTTTTGAGCGAATGTTTTTGAGCGAAAGTATACAAAAATAGGAAAAACAAGAGAAAAACAAGCATTAATGGCACAAAAAAACAAGCATTACCATGAATGTGAAAAGACGTTTTATGGTGAACAATTCAAACCTTATTAGACTCCTAAACATAAATATTGGAGAGCTTTCCCTAAAAAGATAAAATGGCTAATTATGAATCCTTTGCACAAGGAAAAATAGTGAGCAATCAAATCCTGGAAGCAGTAACCTCTTGCCGTCGATACAACTGAATCTTCAATGTAATGTTCTCATTTTATTTAGGCACGCTTTGCATGAATACAGTGGGCCAAAAACTCGCAATTTATAATACAACCCTAACACAGACCCTAACACACAAAGACACATATGAGACGTCAAACTGAAAACATAGAACTTACTTTCTGATCAAATGACATTTTCATGTCATAAAAGCACAAAAGATCAAAGAAAAAATCCTAGCGCGCGCGTGCGCGAACCTTCTGTATAGTCACATTTTTGCGTCGTATCTCAGCCAATCAGAAAGCGCGCACCGTCTCGCGCTTTGGAAGGACAAACGTTACACACAATCGTCTCCTAGGCTACATCCACATAAATAAACTTGCACTACTGCAACAAGCTTTAGTTTATGAAAGCATCGAGTTAAAGTGACAGAAAAAAATTAGAATGCCTCGCGTTTTGTTAAACCCTAGAAAATTGAAGTGGAAGCCAGTTGAAGATCAAAATACCGACCTTCAAGAACTGAAAAACAATCTTGAGATAGCCCGAGTAGAAAATGAAGATCTACTACACCAAAACGATAAACTCAAGCGAAGAAACAACATCTTAGAAGAAAGCGTAGAAACTATTTTAAAGGAACATGTGAAATACCAGGACCAATTTGTCGAGGAGATGAAAGCTTTAAAAGATCAAGTGAAAGAACTTACAAGAAAGAACACGGCAATAACAAACAAGCTGAAGAAAGAAACGGAGAAAAATGAAAGGAACGGAAAGAAAAATATGATACAGGAGAAGAGCATGGTAAGAGACTGTACAAAGAATAATTCAAAGTTGCAATCGAAAGTCGATGCACTAACGGCAGATCGGTCCAAGATTCTTGGTGACATTGAGAGCCTGAAGAAAAACCATCAAATGAACATCAGAAAAAACAAACAACTCAAGGAAGAATTGAGATATGTGAAGAAGGCGACCAAAATCGAAAAACAGAGTCAGAAAATTGAAATAGAAATGTTGAAAGAGAAAAAGAGGAAGGCGGAGCGAGAAAAGGAAGAACTGGCGATTGTGAAAGAAGAGCGGGAAAAGCGATGTGAAGACATGTACGCTACGAATGCGGCCATGCACAAAAAGATAGGAGTGATGGCCAAGTCGAAGGCTGAAGTCAATAAGTTATCGACGGTGTTTCTTGAGAAACTGAAGGTGTTGACGTGTAACATTAAAAAGTACAAAGAGTTTGCAAGCAGAACCACGATAGTGCAGAATGGAGAGGGAGATAAAGCGTCTTCCGTTTAGAGAAACAAGTGTCTAAAATGTTTCCCGAAAGAAAATCAAGAATTGAAGATTTATTAATAAACGGCTAAGGCTACATACTTGTAAATAGCACATTATACTTGTACATTATAGTACAAACTTGTATATAGTTATGTTTTTAAGACTGATAATTTTGTGGATCATTCTGTCAACACGGTTGTTTTTCGTGTGAATTGGACAGTCCATCTTTTTTAAAATTCATATTAATAAATATTTAGAGTAAACTGTTGTCGTATTCTCGAAATTAACGGAGCAGGGGTGGGGGTACCCCCGCCCAAACAAAGTTGACGGTTGCCAACATTAGATATAGAGAATAATAATGTGCGAAACTCAGCAAGATCCTTTTTTTTAAAAAGTACAGATTTGTAGGATATTTAGTAGTACCTCCCGGGAGCCAGGGCACAGGGAATTTCTGCAGAAATTGGAAAAGCTGTGAATTTCCCAATTGAAGAAGAATGGGAAGTGTTCGGTTTCCCCATGGCTATCCATGTGAATTCCGTACGCTTCCATGCCTGTGCCTTGTGCAATTCAGCTTTTCTCACAGGGCTTCTGGTATTTCGCGCGGTCGCGGATCCGCGAAATTTGGGTAAATCCGCGAAATAAAAAAAGCACACAAAATCCGTAAGAATTTGCTATAAATCTTAAATAATGACACAGCATATTTGAAATTCGCTTCGGCTTTTTGAGTTACCTACTTGCCTTAAAAACAAGATAAACCTGCAAATTTAGCTCGCATCTTTCGCCACTGACTCGAGTACAACAACATTCAAAACAACCAGCCGCTCTAAATTTCGCGAAAACTGGATACTAGCCAAGATGTAAGAATCGTTGCGCATTTCTCATTTTCGCATTGTTGTTGGAATAGCAAATGATGACCTTTGTTATAATATTTAATAATAATAATATTTATTAGTTGTTATGCACATTTTAGCATGTGAATATGATTATAAAACCATTCTTAAGTAATTGCCTCAACCCATGATCACAGTATTTCGCTTGTTTTTTCATTAAAACGTTAATTAAATTTAAAATCTATCACGCGAACATTTTCTCCGAAATTTGCTTGTAAAATTCACACGTGATTGGCCGTTTTTTTTTTTCACGCGAATTCGACCCGCGGAAGTCTGCCGTTTTTTCCCACGAATTTGAACCTAAAAAATCCCGCGAAATCGGTTTTTCCCGCGAAATCGGCCGCTTTCCGCGAATTTCGCCGCGAAATTGGCTATTTTTCCCCCGCAAATTTGAACCTAAAAATCTCGCGAAATTTGTCATTTTTTTCCGCGACCAGCCAGAAGCCCTGTTTCTCATTGATGTGTTTCTGCAGAAATTCCCTGTGGGGGTTGGTATGTCTGTAAACATTAGACTAATCGCAAAAAGTAAAACATCCTTACCAGGAATCAGAGACACAATGGAGAGAACTTCAGAACACAAGGTGTCCACAGGTATTCCATATATTAATACCTAGAATATAACAAGAACAACATGGCATTAAACATCTTTAGAGAGCTTCACTGTCTTGTTTGGGTCCAAGAATAATCACCATTTTCTCTCTCACCTTCTTTTCGAGAAGAAGTATTTTAAATAACATCAAAATCTAGAAGATATTATAATTTGAAAAAATGTTAAACAGAGCTACTGTCTTAGTATTTCAATCTATCTTAATTGTGACCTTATTTAAAATAGATCATTTAAAACTCACCCTTTGTCTAAATTTTGTAATTAAGTCCACAACAGATAAACCTGTAAAATAAGTGTGAAATCCAAGATAATATCACTGGTGAAAAATATACAAAATCACTGGCTGCTCATGTTCTATTTAGTTTCTTGTAGCTTCCTACATGATCCTGTTGAGGATCCTGTAAGATCTTAGGATCAGATTCAACATTATACATGTCCCATATCCTGGTGACAATGCCTGTCAAACATAATTATGCACAGATTGAAAACACATTCTCAGTCATTCTCGGTAACAAACCTAATGTATTAAGCAATCTTTATCAAACTTTTGTAGTTTTACTAAATTATGGATGTGCTGCATTCGATGTAAAATTCCGGTAGTAACTGTTATACTGATAAAACAAATTACAAATTAAATTTCCAAGCCATGCCAAGCCATCATGATCAAAGATAAAACAGTCATACATAGGTTAAATTACTAATAACATGTGGCTAGGTGGCAACCAATTCAAAAATTATTAGTCAGCAAAAAGCAATATTTAGTCGAAACATAAATGCATTTCTCAGCTGAACTAAGAAAGATGGGGCGCCTTTCTCTAAAATTTTGGTCACCAAGCCGTCAAATTTAGTGACCATTTGGTGACCATATGGTCACAAAGTTGGCCGACCTGACCTACCTATATGCAACAGGGAATCAGCCATTACATCATGTGTTAATGAACTATTGAGATTATTGTACAGATCCTAGGAAGAGACAGAAGATTGATTTCAATATCATTATTATTTTACCACTTATTGCAGAGATTTTAAAATCAATATTCCTTGTCATCAATTCAAAAAGACAATGCAATTGATTCCATAAAATACTTCAAGGATAAAAATATGCTCAGGAAGCCTGAATTTCTACCCTATAATAAATTGCTCCTTGGTCCTAAAATAACTTTTTCGACGTACCATTTTGGTTTTAAAAAACCCCAAAGAAATATCAGATTTTCTTCAGCATATTGTTTTCATCCAAAGAACCCCTAAAAAATACCGGATCGCTGATTTTAACCCCTAAAAATATGACGGTCATACCTACCATTCGAATATCCAGAGTACCCCATACCCCTGGGTCATAGGTAACACTCCTCCCAGCAAAGGTGTTGATATGCTTCTGCTCTAAACTGTTACAAGAGTATGAGCTATACATATTTTAATTATTTAACATTATTCACTCTGCACTTACAATTAGAATATTGACTTTTGAAAAGTCTTTCTCCTCAAAATAAATCTTTGTGGCTACTTCCAGCTTTGTCTTGATGTATCCAAAAAGAGGCTAAGAAAAGGATAAAGGAGCAAATTAATCAATAACAGCTGGTAACAGCAGAGGTTCAAAATATGTTTATTTAAATAAAATCAGTCATCAATAAAAAAAATCAATTAGCATATTAGGAACAAGCGATGTTTTACAGTTTACCTCTTGGGCAATAACACAGACACTTTTTAGTACTGTAGTCCTTGTAACATCATCTGACTTGTTCTTTAAATCCTATTAGAGAAGAGAAGATGAGAACATTATCAATGCGAAAACATACTAATGAGCTTGCAAGTTACACAAGAAATAAAAAAACAAGGTTTGTGTATATTTAAGAAATTATCCATATCCACCATGGATGGATTTTACCTATAACAGGGCCTGACACTCTGACTATACGGTCGCCAGTGGCGACTAAATTTGGGGACTTGACGACCAACATTTTAGAATAAGTCGCCAAATGGCACCCCATCTTTCTGAGTTCAGCTGAGATCCACGTTACTGCGGTTTTCATAATTCTGCGAACTCTCGCTAACGATTTCCAACCGTCAAACCGCCTTCTGGCTTCCGTCAATCAAACTCCCGAGTCTTTTCGTCGTTACTCTTAGTGCTTTTGATTGGCCAGCACGTAACGTTGCTGTCGCGACAGGAAGCCATTTTAGCACTGCTTAGGTGCTGGCCAATGAAAAAGTACAAAGAGTAATGACAAAAAGACTCGGGAGCTTGATTGACGGAAGCCAGAAGGCGGTTTTACGGTTAGAAATCAATAGCGAGAGTTCGCAGAATTACGAAAACCGCAGTAATATGGCGACTAAATCTTTGCATTTTGGCAATTAATTTTTTTTAATTAGTCGCCAATGGCACCTAAAAAAGTTAATGTCGGGCCCTGTATAACAACACCACCCTTGGTATTTCCAGGAAGGAGATATATTGACCCTCACCCCACTGGAATTTCCAATAACTTCTGGGATTGAGGTGTGGATTTCTGGTTATATGCAATGTAGAGCATCAGTGTAATAAATTATGCTGTTACCTTTGCATCAATTTGTCTGTAAAATGAGATACCATACACTGTTTTTGTTTTTCTATGACCGCCACTACAGTGTGAGTGAGGTAGATGAAAGAAGGTAGAACCTATAGCAAAACAGTAGCAAGAATTTCATGTTAGTTTGCAACAAATTGTACATTATAGCAGGGATGCTATAGTTGGAGAAAATCAGGAGATGTTGAGGTATCAGGTGAAATACAAGCTTATAAGAGAAATATCCAGGAAAGAAAACTGAGAGAAATACACTAGACAATAAATTGAACATTAATTGGAAAATTTTCCTGGGAAACTTGGTGACAAATAATAATTATTGAAACTCTCTCTCAGTAAAACTTGAGTTGGCATTCTTGCTGCTATAGCTAACACCGGCTCAAAACACTATGGACCAGACCAAAACACTATGGACCTATCTTGTTTTACTACTAGAGCGGAACATTTTACTAGGACTCAGCCAATCACAGGCCGTTATAAGAGTTGCCCTCTTCAAGTAGTAAAATGTTACGCCTCTTTTACCAAGTTCCTCAGACATCTGTTTCTGAAATTGTCAAAACAACAGCAATGTGAATGAAAAAACGTTCACAAATGCCAACAGAAGTATAACTTTAGTTGATTTGTGTTGGATATATTTAGTTTTGATAGAAAATTCATCTACAAGCAAGCTAAGACTAACTTCTCAACTTGGCGCCAGTGTTGAACTGATGTTTGCATGTGTCGATTGACACAACACTGAGCACAAATACATTGCAGAGCTTGAAAGCTTCTGCTTCTGCACAACAACTTTATGATTAAGCCTGTAAAAAAGATACAATTTAACTTTTTGCTGTGGGTCCTGTGGACGTTTATATAAAGCAATAGTTTTAAATACTTGTCTTTGTCCTATACAGGACTAGTTTTTTACTTTGACCTTTGCTCAGTCATGCGTGTATAAAAACTTTGATCAATAAATCATGATAAATGCACGAACATAACAGCTTTATTGAGAAATGTCAGCGCGATAGTCAGGGATAGGACATGTGACCATAATATTGAACCACGAAATAAAGAGGAGAATATTTTTTTCAGAACTAATTATGGCAAATTCACGCATAGGAACGGCCTCTAAAGTCCTCTTGTATTCTTTAAATGTTAATAAATGTTCGCTGAGAATTGCCTCGTACTTTGAAGCATTTTTGTTTGTGACCTCATCGTGTATCGTTACGAGAATGAGACTCTTGACGGGATGCGTGATTGGAGTGTTTTTCACAACGGAAAACAAAATCTATAAAGCGCCGGTGACTAGATTTACAATTCAAATTAAAGATCAGGATTGTTAAAACAAAAAAGCCCTGATTCTGAGACAAATGCATTGGGAGTTCGGGGTCTGTGCTGGAGCGAAACGTGCGAGTCAGAACCATGTATTTTAAGACGAGATCTCGGTACATTTTATGCGGCCGAATGCGACACCACATCAAAGCGACCGCCTCGGTAACATTTTACTGATACTGCCAATCAAACAGGAATACACTTGGAAAATGTTGCTGTAGCTGTCGATCATTTCACTATGAACGTTGTTGCTGCAGTGGTTGATGAGCTCAACTGAAAGAGCCATGAAACACCAACACAAGAGCTACTACTCAAATTCTCGCCAAGCGCTAATGAATATAATATAAAATATATCCACGGTGCTCGCGACTGCACCATTCTCGCTTGTAGCTCTCGAGGCGCAAAGGGCGAAAACAGCATCGCTAAATACTTCGAAATAATTTGTTGAAGGGAATAATTAGCGTTGCAAAACAATTTCGTTATTTGAATTGATTAAAACACAAAATACCAGCACTCAAAAAGCTCACACAAGCCAGAATGAGCGGTGAAACTTTTGCTGAGCCAGGCGAGTTTGTTTCCTTACGAGTCAGTTAATGGAGCACCTTTTTGTTTTCCTCATGGGAAGCAGTTGAGGAGCGTCCTTAATAATTGACAAGGTATGAAATCCGATTTTTCGCGAGAGAAATGTTCGCTGAGAATTGCCTCGTACTTTGAAGCATTTTTGTCCGTGACCTCGTCGTATATCGTTACGAGAATGAGACTCTTGACGGGATGCGTGATTTGAGTGTTTTTCACAACGGGAAACAAAATCTATAAAGCGCCGGTGACTAGATTTACAACTCAAATTAAAGATCAGGATTGTTAAAACAAAAAAGCCCTGATTCTGAGAAAAATGTATTGGGATTTCGGGGTCTGTGCTGGAGCAAAACGTGCGAGTCAGAACCATGTATTTTAAGACAAGATCTCGGTACATTTTATGCGGCTGAATACGACACCACATCAAAGCAACCGCCTCGGTAATATTTTACTGATACTGCCAATCAAACAGGAATACACTTGGAAAATGTTGCTGTAGCTGTCGATCATTTCGCTATGAAACGTTGTTGCTGCAGCAGCAGACTTGCTCCAAGTCGATCTCTCACCAACACAAGAGCTACTACTCGAATTCTCACAAGCGCTAATGAATTTAAAATATATCCACGGTGCTCGCGACTGGACCATTCATTAGCTGTATTCACACAAGAGACGGAAAACTCGTCTGAGACGAGTTTCTCGCCTTGAATATGGTTCCCTGTTCTTCTGTGATCACGCGAAAACAATTTTTATGAGTGTTTCTGAGTAGAATTGACATAAGAAAGGAACTTTTTCCGTCGAGAAACTCGTCTCAGACGAGTTTGCCTCTGTAGTGTGAATACAGCTATTCTCCTTGTAGCTCTCGAGGCGCAAAAAAGCGAAACAGCATCGCTAAATACTTTCGAAATGATTTGCCAAAAAAAAAGGAAACAATTAACAAACTCGCCTGGCTCAGCAAAAGCTTCACCGCTCATTCTGGCTTGTGAGCTTTTTGAGTGCTGGTATTTTGCGTACTCATAGATTCAAATAACGAAATCGTTTAGCAGCGCTAATTGTTTCCTCTTTTTACAAATCATTTCGAAAGTATTTAGCGAGAGCAACAAGCGAGAATGGTCAAGTCGCGAGCACCGTGGATATACTTTTAATTCATTAGCGCTCTTGTGTTTTGGTCGAGAGGTCGACTTGGAGCAAGTCTACTGCAGCAACAACGTTCATAGCGAAATGATCGACAGCTACAGCAACATTTTCCAAGTGTATTCCTGTTTGATTGGCAGTATCAGTAAAATGTTACGGAGGCGGTCGCTTTGATGTGGTGTCGTAGTCGGCCGCATAAAATTTACCGAGATCTTGTCTTAAAATACATGGTTCTGACACGCACGTTTTGCTCCAGCACAGACCCCGATATCCCAATACATTTTTTTCAGACTCAGGGCTTTTTTGTTTTAACAATCCTGATCTTTAATTTGAATTGTAAATCTAGTCACCGGCGCTTTATAGATTTTGTTTCCCGTTGTGAAAAACACTCAAATCTCGCATCCCGTCAAGAGTCTCATTCTCGTAACGATATACGACGCACGGACAAAAATGCTTCAAAGTACGAGGCAATTCTCAGCGAACATTTCTCTCGCGAAAAATCGGATTTCATACCTTGTCTATTATTTAGGACGCTCCTCAGGAAACAAACTCGCCTGGCTCAGCAAAAGTTTCACCGCTCATTCTGGCTTGTGAGCTTTTTGAGTGCTGGTATTTTGTGTTCTAATCAATTCAAATAACGAAATTGTTTTGCAGCGCTAATTGTTTCCTTAACAAATTATTTCGAAGTATTTAGCGATGCTGTTTTCGCCCGTTGCGCCTCGAGAACTACAAGCGAGAATGGTGCAGTCGCGAGCACCGTGGATATATTTTATACTTATATTAATTAGCGTTTGGCGAGACTTTGAGTAGTAGCTCTTGTGTTGGTGTTTCATGGCCCTTTCATGTGAGCTCATCAACCACTGCAGCAACAACGTTCATAGTGAAATGATCGACAGCTACAGCAACATTTTCCAAGTGTATTCCTGTTTGATTGGCAGTATCAGTAAAATGTTACGGAGGCAGTCGCTTTGATGTGGTGTCGTATTCGGCCGCATAAAATGTACCGAGATCTCGTCTTAAAATACATGGTTCTGACTCGCACGTTTTGCTCCAGCACAGACCCCGAACTCCCAATGCATTTGTCTCAGAATCAGGGCTTTTTCGTTTTAACAATCCTGATCTATAATTTGAATTGTAAATCTAGTCACCGGCGCTTTATAGATTTTGTTTTCCGTGAAAAACACTCCAATCTCGCATCCCGTCAAGAGTCTCATTTTCGTAACGATACACGACGAGGTCACAAACAAAAATGCTGCAAAGTACGAGGCAATTCTCAGCGAACATTTATTAACATTTAAAGAATACAAGAGGACTTTAGAGGCCGTTCCTATGCGTGAATTTGCCATAATTAGTTGTGAAAAAATTATTCTCCTCTTTATTTCGTGGTTCAATATTCATGGTCACATATCCTATCCCTGACTATCGCGCTGACATTTCTCAATAAAGCTGCTATGTTCGTGCATTTATCACGATTTATTGAGCAAGGTTTTTATACACGCATGGCTGAGCAAAGGTCAAAGTAAAAAAACTAGTCCTGTATATGACAAGGACAAGTATTTAAAACTATTGCTTTATATAAACGTCCACAGGACCCACAGCAAAAAGTTAAATTGTATCTTTTTTACAGGCTTAATCATAAAGTTGTTGTGCAGAAGCAGATGCTTTCAAGCTCTGCAATGTATTTGTGCTCAGTGTTGTGTCAATCGACACATGCAAACATCAGTTCAACACTGGCGCCAAGTTGAGAAGTTAGTCTTAGCTTGCTTGTAGATGAATTTTCTATCAAAACTAAATATATCCAACACAAATAAACTAAAGTTATACTTCTGTTGGCATTTGTGAACTTTTTTTCATTCACATTGCTGTTGTTTTGACAATTTCAGAAACAGATGTCTGAGGAACTTGGTAAAAGAGGCGTAACATTTTACTACTTGAAGAGGGCAACTCTTATAACGGCCTGTGATTGGCTGAGTCCTAGTAAAATGTTCCGCTCTAGTAGTAAAACAAGATAGGTCCATAGTGTTTTGGTCTGGTCCATAGTGTTTTGAGCCGGTGTTAGCTATACTTTTCTCTTGATCTAATTACAGAGATGCCAACCTGATCAAATAGAAACGTGGGAATTTTAGCAGAACTAAAACAACTGTATGAAAACAGCCTATAATCAAAATGGGGGTGTAAATGTATGAAAAATATTGAAAAACTTAAACGGGAGATGAGGTTAAAATGTGTGAGTCTCCCATAGAATACAGGATAGTTGGTATGTCTGTAATTAAAAGAGGGAAACAAAAGAGTTGCAAAAAGGGGACACTTTTACTACTTCTTCAGATTGTAGATAAGAGTTTTTCATTACAGTATCTGACCTGCTTCATAATTATGAGCACCATCTGGTAAAGCCATAAATGGCAGACATTTCCAGTCAAATGGGACTTTCCTGCTCCAGCTTTCTTCTTCTTTCACAAAAGGAGGATGGGAGAATTGAACCTGGCAAGAGGATTTATAAAAAAAAAACATTTTATGAGCCACTCCCCCCGGGAGGGAGGGGTACTCCCAGAAATTTAGGGTAGGGATGTGCCGCTGTCTCTCTGAGAACCTGGCCCTGTTCTAGAGTGAAAAATTCAAAATTTGACACCCTGTTCTAGAGTATTTTGTGAAAATCTGCAAAACATATATACCCTGTTCTAGAAAAGTTTCAAAAATAGGTAGTCTGAGTCGAATAAAAGAAACTAACATTTAAAAGTATTTTATTGATAAAAGTTGGACTAGCTGATCTAGAGAAGGTAAAGTAAAAGTAAAGTCCTTTTATTTAACGTTGATAACTCATAACAGTAATTCAACTGACAACCCTGAGGTTGACGGTGCACCACTTTACCCCCTCGCTCTTATCAGAGCTCCAAGTGAAAGGAATTCAAAGCTATAAGCAAGCTACTTGGAACAGAGAAAAGTCTATAGGGTTGATCCGGCGTTCAAACTCAGGACCGTACGCATAGTGCCATGCACAAACACACTGCGCCATCTAGCTGTAATTGAAATACATTTCAAGAGAAAATGGTGATTTAGCAACCCTGTTAGCGACCCTGGAAGTGGGAGGGCTGAAAACCCTACCCTGCACAGTGGCACATTAGCCATATAGTAAAATATAAGGGAGTAGCCCCGAGCCGCTCCCCACTATTACCACCAAATTGAGCTTCCCTCTAGGGGAAAGTGTATAAAACAGAAACTGAACATCATCAAGATAAAACAATACGATTTAAAGGCCCATCATCAATCGGGAGACTTTGCGCCACGTTTTCTTTTGTCTTCAAATTGATCCATTATTTTCGGCCACTATGATTGTTTAATAGATCACAAAGGCTCTCGGTTGATGATGGGCCTTTAATATATTGAATACATATTATTTGTAATATCCAGGTTTTTAAAAATTACATCTGTGTTTTACTACCATTTTCGTTAAACCCTGAAGCATGACAATTTTTTGCATAGGTTTACATTTCAAACGTGCATGTTTTGTCGAGAAGTTGTTGTGTTATAAATATTGCCGACAGCCCACTAGCTACATTTGTAAATAGAACTGCTAAGAATTCTAAGTGGCATTGCTTTCAAATTGTTCAGAATAGGTTGTAAGCGCGACAAATTATGACGTCAGGAACAAACTCGAGAGGAATGACCTCTCAACCAAAACAAACACGGAGCCGCGGTCTCGGTGTCAGTCCAGGTTCAGGAAACATTTCCTTCAGTAAGTTCAAGGTGTCCATAGTCAAAGTCTTAAAGTGCATATGAAACGAAATCTTTTTTTGGATCTCTGGATGGATCATGTTAGACAAACATCCTGACCAAGTTTGAGAAAGATTTGATAAATAGCCGCGAAGCTATGCGCTTGCAAAGTCACGAGTTTTGTGGCTAGCTAATTTGCATGCGAGCAATGTAATTTGACGCATCATTTTGTTTGCTTCTGTACAAAGATTATGACCGCGATCACGCTAAAAACCTAACTTGCATACTATAGAAGTCTTATAAACATTACAAAACCGTTTGGTTAGGTAGATAAAAATGTTTTCCTTGAGCTGTCTTTATTTGAATTCCCTGCTGCATGTCTGAAGGGCAGAAAAAAACAAATTCGTCATTTTCTTTAATCTCGACTTTTAGTGTAGAAACAAAATTACGTCACGAAACAGTGTCATCTGATATCCTGAATGCCTAATGTGCTAGCCAAAGATCACAGCAAAATACGTAACTTCGAACTGTCATAACTTCGCAGCATTTTACCGAAATTCTTTTAAACTTGCAGTACTTACTTCTTTAAAAACGATGTGTTGAATAATGTAAAAACTGATCTCGTTTCATATGCACTTTAAGGTGTTTCACTAAGTCAAAGGCCACGGTATAGACGTTAATAAAACGCTTTCGTTGCGGCCCTGTTGTGAGAAACACGATTGGACTTTAAGACCATTGAATCGGCGCTTACAAAAAGCGAACGTTTTGCATATTTTCAGCAGACCCAGCATTTCCAGGCGAGTCTCTTTAGAAACCTTTACTATTAAGAATAGACAAGTTATATCCGATAAGATGACTCAGATGTTTGAGCTGCACAGCTTTGGTTGCTAGAAGTTCATATGCTCGCATTTTTTGGATTGGATCTTATGGACAAAACATATAAAATGTAGTGTGCGTGAAAGAACCATAGTACGAGGCGAGTCCGTTGACGGTTTTCCTGAAAACCGCTCTCAGATAGCTAAAGTATTTGGAAGACCGGTTTCGGTATCCTGAAAAGGGTACCTTCGTCAGTTCCGTATAGCTAAGTCTGAGATCGTCGGTGCGCTCGTATTCACAAGCAGTAGGGGACAATCTCGCTAGTCGGAAACAAACAACAGCATATATATGCAAGTCGAAAGCAACTCATTGCGCATGAGCGACTTAGAAGTTACTGGCAGCTGATTGGTTTATCCAATCAGAACACACAAGAAAGAGCTATTGTTAGTTCCCGCGTCTTGTCATTTGTGATGTTTCACAAAATGCAACTAGACGGAGAGATTTAGTTGCTCAAATGTGTGAAAATTTTGCCAGTAGACGTTGAATTCTGTTTAACAGTTCTATTATTGGCTATTATTTCTTCATGTTATTGTAAATTTCTTATTATATGTAATTGTCAAGAAGGCCGGGCTTGCGATTCAGCCCCCCTTCCCAGGCTGAAATCTCGGCGATGGATGATCACATGACAGGCAGACCACTAACCTCGGAGCCACGTTGATGGTGAAATCCCACCACAACTATGTGTAAAACGGGTCGCCTACTCTCCTCTTCAGCCATAGCCTAGCTAACCGCACTATGTACACATACCTAAGCGCGGCTTGGAAAAGCATATAACAACATTTGATCCCATTTGATCTAAAACATGATTCGAATCACGCACGATTCGTTCATTTCATTTTCATCGCTGCCGCCATTTTGATGAGGAAGACTGGGACGGGAAGCGCGAGAGCGAGGCTACATTACCCAGAATGCCAAAGTCGCCTGGGAATTTCACGCGGTGCATTGTGGGTTTTCCTCCCTCGCCGTCCATCTTGGAAAAGTTCACGAGGAGCGTGGTCTCTAGACAGAAAAAACCCTAAAAATCATGTTCACCTGTAGCAAATTCACCTCAACACTTGCCAGAAGTCTGGTAAGCTCAGATTTACAGAACCTGAAGTGTTTTTTGATATAAATTTATGAGTTCCTTTTGCATTTTACGCAGGTTGGCAATGGCCGTACGTTGGCGACTACCGCCATCCGTCCCCAGTCACAAGCATTGATCAAGGTAAAGCTGTTTTTTCAGTAGTTCTTTATTTTGGAGTTTGGGAATCGCTAAGGCCGAGTTTTCCTATCTCATATGCTCTTGAAGTGGCAATTTCGATAGGGTTTTAGTGAGGCCATGCACGTGTCGAAATTTCACCGGGAAGCCGGCCGGCTTTTTTAGGAATTTGCAATTAGATTCACGTGGCCTGTAGCTGACATCAAGGAGTTTTTGCTACATTCAAGCACGAAGAAGTCGATAATTTTTCTATTTGATTACGTCCTTGGTCAGAGAGTTGTGGTATTTCATACCAAAATTTGACACGTCTCGGTTTTTCGAATTGTAAAATTATAAATTTTTCGATTTGACCCTTAGTTTCTGCCACATAACACTGTCATTTGCCCAAGCAAGTGTAATTTATCAATGAGATGAATTTATGGAAAACAGTGTCATTGTAGATGTAATTTGTATGCCCTGTTTGTTTTGGAGGGGTGTGTGCAGGGCAAAGTTATAGAAAAGTAATGTAATGGAGTGTATTTGTTTTTTTGTACAAATTACCAATACCTCAAATAAAGCCTCATTTTCAGTTTTGCAGACCATTTGCTTTTCCCAATCCTATGCAATTTACTTATTTGGGCCAGCTTAGAAATACAAGGGGCCATGTGCAAACAAGTGGCTGGCCCTGGCATTCCCTGCTAGCAAGGGCCTCTTTTCTCTTTATTTCGCTGGGCTGAGAGTGGTAGGTAGAGTTTTTATTTAAACACGGTGGTTCTATCAGCGAGAGTCGCTGGTTTTCATAAAAGCCGTGATAAAAATTCTACAAAATATATAATAATAAATAATATTAAAAATAGTTGATACAGTTTAAAACAAGTCAAAGAAGCTGGGAGGCAACTTATCTAATTTTGATTTAAATGAAATCAGCGAGCTGCTTTCCCTTAATTCTTTGGGCAGTTTATTCCAGATATAAGCGCCCCGGTATCCAATTCGCTTTTTCCCGTAATTCGTCTTAGGGAGGGGTAATTTCAAAGTTGAGGAAGACCCTCGAATATCATAGTGAACTAGCGTCCTCTCGAAATTGCTCGAAAGATAATCTGGGGCTAGGTTGTTGTAAATTTTTAACATCTCAACAGCTACAAGTTTCAGTCGACGAATTTAAAGTTTGTCCCACTCAAGTTCGATAAGCAAAGGCCCCGAACGAGCATCATAACTAGAGAAAGTGATAATTCTAGTGGCTCGGTTTTGAAGTTTTTGCAGTTTTAAGGCCAGATCAGAGCCTATCCCTTCCCAAACAACGCTACAGTAATCGAAGTAGGGTTGGACAAAGGACTGATACATTGTTCGAAGAGTGGAGGGGGGACAAACTGTCTAATTCGTTTAATTGCACCAATTGCCTTAGTTAATTTTGGTGGCAAGTAAAAGAGTGGCAAGGAAAAGAGACCCTCGCGACTCTCTGCCCAGTGAAATACAGAGAAAAGAGGCCTCTGCTAGCAGGGAACCCTGGACAGTGGTTTAATTGAAGGACATTTTCCAAACAGGACTATAAAGATAACATAGGTTGCTGATTTTGGAGGTATTTTTGTTAATATAGCACACCTGAAACAACTGAAAAACCTTGGGAAAAATCACTGTTACGGTAAAGTACTGTTATAAATTTACATGCCCTAGTAGAGCAATTGTAATTAGTGAGAAGACCACAAATCAGTAACCTTGTATTTTGCCAGCCAGTTCTGGTTTGTCTCTATTTTTCACAAAGTGTTTCAAATCAAAATAAACAGCTTGGTCCATCAGGGCCCAACATTGCGACCATATGGTCGCTAATGGCGACTAAATTTGTGGGCTTGGCAACCAAAATTTTAGAGCTAGTCGCCAAATGAAACCCCATCTTTCTAAGTTCGGCTGAAATCCATGCTTAATTGGTGACTAAATATTGTTTTTTGGAGACTAAAATGTTTTGAATAGGTCGCCAATGGCACCTAGTGAAAAAAGTTCATGTCGGGCCCTGTCCATGATGTGGTGTAGTGGGAATATTGCCGGAGGAGCACCAAAGGCGCAAGAATGAGTGCCAAAAGTAGATACTGCGGACATAATTTTTTGGGGATAGACCACTTTACTTACACTATTTTTTAGGGAAGCTTGAAAGTGAAATAAAGGAGCTGTCACCTTAAAATTGTTGATATGTTTCTGTATACTTATCCTTTTCTTTGTTTTCTAAATTTCAGAGTGGAAGTCAGGCAAGGTAAATATGTGTTCTTTACATATCTATTTGTTTATTTTGTTTCAAGCTAGAAGTTGGTAGCCAAAGTGGGATTTTCTTTAAAAAGGTTAACATTTGAAGGCCAGTCATTAAACAATTGTTTTGTTTATTTCTGTAGCAGAAATATGTTCAATCTCTCCAGAGCTGTAGTGTCAAGTCAGTTTCCAGGTATGACCACTGCTTTGTCTAATAAAATGTTATCTGTATGATATCTCAACTATTCCCTGTCAGGGTGTATGTGGTAACCTGAGAAGCAGTTCCACATTGCAAATTACCAAACACCTTTTTTTTGCACCATTAGAGGCTTGATTAGTAGCCAGTCCCTGGATACTAGTGCTCATTTTTGTTTTGTTTATGTTGGTGGCTGTCACTTGATCCAAACATTTGCACTATCTGCTTAAAAGGCTCTGAACAGTCATGTGCATATCATTTCCAGAGTTCAAAATAACAGCTGGTGATAACTGGCACTTTTTGTGACTTTACTGGCCATTGTGTGGAAACGTCAAACTGTGTTAAAAATAGCCAAAAACCTAATGTAAATTGTGCAGGAATTTTGAGGAAGGTGCAGAAATTACTCATTGCCACATCTTGTCAAATGCCCTGGAATTATTATTTGCTTCAGTTTTTGTGGAGGTTTTTTTCTACTAGTGCCAGCAAAGCTTATTTTGAGCCCTATATTTCACCACAAGCCTATGGATAGACCTCTTGGTCAACAGAGCATGACTGCAGAGCAAACAAACTTGTTAGTTGACTTGTTTACGAAATTGAAAAGAAATTGAATTGAGATATTCAGCATATTCGAATTGATTTGACTTTTTTTACCCTCAGATAAAATGATTACAGATCAACTATGTTTCAATTTTTTTGCGCTCCAGCACAGCCATGTGCAGACACACTGCACAGGGCCTATTTCACAATTTTTTCCCTTTAATTTTGGGGGGTACCTGCCTGCTTACCATTAGTATCAATCTACTTAAAAATTTGCTAAAAGTCCTGCACTGACTGGAATTAGGAATAATTTTGTTTTTTTTTTCTGACACAGGAGTTCAAAGTCAGAGCATGGAGAGTAAGGTATCTATTTATTGTTAAGTGTCTGTGCTGTCAACAAGGAATGAAAGTTAAGGCTTGAAATTAAAAATAATTTACATTAGTAATTTCGCCTCTTTTATACTGGTGATTACAGTTTGGTAAAGGTGAAGTTTTAGGTGCACAAAGTGCCAAGCCTTGTGTGTAATATTTTTTTAGAAAGCCAATAATTTGCAATTACATGTTTCAGTTGTAAAGTGAAAAAATGTGGTCACACTTGGACTGATACCTTTGCATTTTTAAGTCCTAAATTTGCAATTTATTATATCTGTAGGCAAGAAGACAGCTTTTTAGGCAATACAAAGTTGCATGAGTCTTATAGCTTATTCCATATGGCTCATTCTGAACTTGAAGTCTTAATGATACATCTACTGAGTTATCAAAGCCTAAATTTAATTTCCTAGTTTCATATTATTGACATGACAACAAATTCTCAACTAATTTTCCTTTCCCTTGCAGGCTGTGATCCCAACTTCTCCCCTTCTTGGTGCCCTTGCTAGCCGAGGCTTCCAGACCAGCTCTGCTGTTCAAGATGTCGACTCTGCTGCTAAGTTTATTGGTGCTGGTGCCGCCACAGTTGGAGCTGCAGGTGAGGTTTTATTTGGTAGAGCAGTACGTAATATTCTGGTATCCAGTACAGTTAAATGTTAGAAAATGAATACAACTCCTTGGGGCAAATTAAAAACTTTTCCCTTAACAATTTACATTACAATTGCTACTGTAGAGACACAGGAAACTAGGAAACTAAGTTTGGCCTTAAGAAAGGGGGGGGGGGGGGGGTGGCTTTTTAGGGGGAGTGGCAGTGTTTTGTTATAGAGCCGCCATGTTTGTGCCCCCTCAAAAGTGCACAATAATAATAGGAACAACATCAAATGACATGTAGTTATTCTATAATCGTACATTCTCTACTAGTTTTCAAGTTACTGGGTAGACCATGACCTCCTGTTAAAAGTTCCCAATTGATTCATGATCGGGTGTTGGGTGACATGAATTACCTTTGGCGATATTTCCCTGTGGTTAAGTAATGAAACAATATGATATTTGGAAGTACTCCCAAGAGGCATTTTGTAACAGGATCATAGCTGAAACATAGTAAAATAAATTCAAGTGAAGTAAATATTTTGGTGACGTCACATGAAAACAAAGAATAACCTCACCCAAGTTCTTGGCACACCTCTCTAGATGAAAATGGCTATACTTGTACCAAACTAAATGCATTTTCCACTGCCAAGTAGTGTGCGCTTTGAGCAGGGAAATGTGGGAAAACTGGAAACTGGCCATTCTACATCAAACTCTTGATGAGGTGCATCAGTATAGCTAGGAAGGCCTTTAGGATGAATCTAATCCTTGTTCTCCATTTCTTGACAGGCTCTGGTGCTGGAATCGGAACTGTGTTTGGCAGCTTGATTGTTGGCTATGCTAGGAATCCATCCCTCAAGCAGCAGCTATTTTCATATGCCATTCTAGGGTTCGCCTTATCGGAAGCTATGGGTCTTTTCTGTCTCATGATGGCCTTTTTAATCCTCTTTGCCCTGTAGATCTGTAAGTTAGGGTTATCTTAACAATCGTGTGATTGTGCCAATTTGTTTTAACCTGGCACAACATTCTTACACAGGTGGCGTTTAAATGTGTAACTATGTGAAATTTATTTTGTGATGGAAGCTAATAATGGCTTGCAATAAATGAATGTGAATTTCGCAAAGTTGTTATGATTGTATTTTAATTCGTTTCTTCAGTTCACTGTGGTAGTTGACAAGAGATCTGTCCATTTTGGATGTTTCCATCACTCCAAGCATAGTTAATAGAGGGAAATGGTTGGGAAACCTGACATCCTGTTATTATATCTCTTTTTTCACTTTTTTAGAGGAATCCTTTTGTTTGTGCAGCATCACGGTACATAAGTACCAAAATCCAGCCAGTAACATTCAGTGTACAACCAGACATGCATATTAGATAAGCATGAAACAAAAGATTGTGCAGGGTCAATATCACGTGATAGCCCCTCTCAACATCCAGCCCACGCTATTGTGTTAACCCTTTGAAGTTTGCCGGGCTTGCTAACCATTCCACTCGATTAACTATGCTCCAAGTGCCCATTAGCTTGTAAGATCTATTGTAGGAGAATTAGTGGGGTTTATGATAGCTCTCCTTTATGCTTATCATTCCACTTGACATCGGGTCACTGTCTGAAACGATTTTGCCCAGTTTCTTGTAGCAAAGTAGTCCAACCTTGGCTCGAAGCTAGCTTACTTCTGGTACGATTTCCAGGGGTTTCAATAGAAGGCGGCTACCGGTGATGAACCGCCGCCTACTTCACTGCTGACCGCCGGCAACTTCATTATTTCTTCTATATTAAAGCAATAGTATACATGAATATGCCAATTATCTTACCCTCATAACGCAGGAAAACGCCTTTTCTGCTACCGAAATTTCAAAATCTCCCGAGGGCATGCCCCCTGTAACCCCGTAGAAGGGTCAGGCCTTACGCCCTTCGTATAGGGCCCCGAAACCCAGCCGCCTACTTCCAAAACGTAGCACCTGCTACTTCAAAAATTATTGAAACCCCTGTTTTTCATGGACAGTTCATCTAAAATTCGTGTAAAAAAATGCAGAAATAGTAAGTTAAAAGCATCAAAATTAGAAAATTTGCCTGATTATATATGAAAATCGCTCTCGAGTTTCAAAAACGCATATTCCCCGCGCTCCAAAAACGCGAAGCTGACCATTATTCGTACTGGGCCGCAAGACACTCTTGAATTTCACTTCACGTAAATTGAGTATTTTGAACAAAACTGCTGGGCGTACATAGGGTTGTATCGGCCCCATCTACGCGTGCGCCCCTCGAATAGCACAAGTGACAAAGCTCAAACGTGCAACACACGCGCACTTCCGATTCAGACCATAGTCGCCATTGACTGAAAAGTTCCACAACACGACGCGGCACGGAACCTGGCCTGCTGTGCAGTTAACGGATATGAAATCAAATTTCCCTTACACCAAGCGCGAAATTCAAAAGCGTAAGCCGTAGAAAGAAAATGTAAGATTTGAATCCCAGAGAAGTTAGACGTTTAGTTATTCAACAAAAATATATGTATTTGTACCTCGTAGTTTGGTGCTAGCACCAAAGGTGAAATGGCGAATGGGGAGAAAACAACGGCCGTCATATTTGTGCCAAACAAACAAGCTATTGTTTTCAAGTATAGCTCAAAGTTAGATTAGATCAAAAGACCACCTTTGGACAGCTAGGAAAATACTAAAATTACGGACGAAATTTCCTTTCAAAGCCAACCCAGAAGCTTGTAATGTCATTCTCGTACCCAGAGCTCCCCGGCTCACTCGTCACTTCGCAGGGGAGGCTCTGGGGACATCCAATTGAGGGCCGTCGCCTTGGCTCATTTTGAACGTTGGAGCATGCGCTGAAAGGTCTTTCTCTCAGGGGCTCTGTATTAAATCTCGCGCATGCGTCAGTGGCTGTCACCAGAGCCTCCCCCGCGAGGTTACGAGCCGGGGAGCTCTGGGTAAGAGAATGGTAATATGTGACAAGCCACCACAGGGACTCGCGCATGTGTAGTCGTTTTGGCGCGGTGTCGGCTCTGGTAACAACTATTTGAGAACCTTCGCTGATTGGCTGAAACGGTACGCATGTTTACATAAAACCTGCAGCTTTATCTCGCTTTTGAAAAACGTATCTGGCTAACGTATTTATTTAGCTAGTCGTACTTTTTACCTATGCCTTTCGACCTCTACGCACTAACAACTGATTTTAGACATAAAAGCGTCGTTTTCTGATACGCATGCGTCAGTGGCTGTTACGGGAGGCATTCCCGTGGGGTCAGAGGAGCGAGGGGGCTCTTAGGACGAGAATGATCTGTTATTGGTCCGAGCTCGACATAATCTATATTTTCAAAAACAAATTTGGCCTCACTACAAGGCATGGACGGGAGGGCCCCTCTTCTGAAGCAGATTTTTCATGTTTCTTTTTTCTGCACTCAGTCCTCCACTTTGCCATATATTGTCTCTAATGAGTCTCCTCATTTCAAGTTAAATCTGTTCCGCAGTCCATGCAAAGCAACGAGAAAATATAGCTCATAACAGCGAGATGGCGTCTAGCGAATTTCGATTTCTGATGAGAGCTAGTTTGCAGCAACCCAGGCGCGGGGTTAATCGGGTGCAAGTGAACCTCCCCTCTTTTTTTGGGATTGGTTCGCTAAAGACCCTTTGTCATTTCAGAGAAGATCAATTCTAGCTGTTAAAAGCATTGCACTAGTTACGGTGGCGGATCCGGGATTCCCCGGGGGTAGGGGGGGGGGGGGGGGGTCATTTTTGCTGATGAAGTTCAACGTATGACTCCAGCACAATTTTGCTTTTTAACTGCCAGACTGCACCTTCACCCACGGCGAATTTTAATTTCTACTCCTGCACTGCACTATACCCACAAGAATCTTCAACCATTGAAGGAGGTCCAGAAGGAAGAAGATGATGAGGAGGAAACATTCTATATACCAATCCTTCTCTGTTGTCCGTGGCCCTCTCACGATGAGGCGAAATCGTGGTTGCTACATCATGAATTTAATAAACTGGTATACATTGGGTCACATTAAAGAAAAGAACCAGCCTTCGCGTAACGCTTTGGGCCTTTAACTTTCTGAAAGCTTGCCTTAGAAATAAAAAGAGTCCTGTAACATTGCAAGCCAAAAAAAGTTCCAGAAAAACAACAGCCCTCAACAATGCTTTAAGGCAGTTACTATTCTAGTGGCCTGTGTCAAGTCAATCTGTACACATCATTCCGCAGGCCGGGAAGTTTTAATATTTGATCAACAGAACAATGACTACCCGACGTTTAACGAAAATACCCGTGGAATCGTGGTTTCTATTCATATCAACCACAGTTTAGACTAGTGCCCCAGTTCAACTACTCTTGAAGCGAAGTCGACGACGCCATAACAGTAAACGGGCTTCCCGCAATTCGCCTGCCAGACCAGCCGGCCCTGACGGTATATTTCCCGAGCTTGCTGACCTGAAACCCGACTACATGCTCGCATTCGTCCACACACGCGAATTCGACTTCAACTTGATCCTGGCAGGGGTCAAGAACCTCCAGAGATAGAAACAGCAAATCCGGCGTCGAGCTGCGAAGCAAGAACTCGGCGTTTTTTACCAAGCTCGACTTGTTTGGTTATCCCGCTAATTATTTCACAATCGGTAGTGATTGCTTCTTCGCTTTCTGCGGGAAGTTCAGATCCCCTTCTCAAATGGATTTGTATCACCTTGCGATGAAATTCTGATTTGAGAATTTCCGACATTGTTTCTACTGCCACCGCTGAGAAGCTTTCCGGGCGATCAACTGGATGCTAAATCAAAGAACGGATTTTTGTTATGATGGGTGCGCATTTTAATTACCCCGACTTGAGGTAATTACATAACAGTCACTGCAAATACACACGAGCCAATTACTTCTTGGCCAATAAACACACGTCTTGCCAATGAACTCTTAATTGATTATCGATTAGCAGTGAGCAATGTTGTGATCCTATATTAATTACCACATCAGAGATAACACCAATATTTGAGTTCAAAAATTGGAAATTAGTAGTTTGTTGTCAATCTGAGGTAAAAATGTATAACAATTCAAGAAACACATACCTGTAGTAATTCCTTCAAGCTTTCGGTTCTTAGAAAAATAACCAGCTCAAAGTAACCGACTCTAAGATCTATTAGACTGCCGATAATAAGTTCTAGTCCACGTTTTCTTATCTACTTGATTATTACTCCAAGGAAAAAGATTAGAAAGATGCACGACTGATTTGCTAATCCAATTTAACTCGCTTTTTAATATTTCTGGAATATGAATGTACACTATTTACAACCCGGTATTTCTTCTAAGTAAGCACAGTAACAAATTATTTTAATCTGTGGAAGATTATATGGCCTAACCAATTAATTCTGTCTTATTCATCTCATCAGAATAGTTGTAAACTCCATGTATAGGCGATTATATTGTGACGTCAGTGTCTACTATTTTTCTCAAATTATGAGCGCATTTGCAAGAAACATGTGGGCTAATGAGCTTCCCCACAAGAAAATCAAGTCTTGAAAAATGTAATAAAATTGCTCAAGATCAAATAATTGCTATTCCGAAGAACGCATTGACGATTTTCACTAAGTTTTGAATGATCCACGCAGGTTTTTAAAATTCTGAAGCTATACCCTGCTTATGCAAATAAGTAAACAAATAACCGCCTATACAAAGAATCATTCGGCCTTCTTGAGGAACTTGTCCGGGAGATTTACGTAGTTGAAAGCAAGACCCATTCGTCGTAGTTTGTATTTTTGCCGCTGTTATGCTAGTTATGCTAGGTTTTATTGGGAATAAATCGTCTTCGAAATCAAAGTTGAAAATGACGCTGGCGGGGACGAGAAACATTTTACCTTTCGGTCCATGTAAAGGGTAGACTGCTTGCAGCCCCTTCTTCGGCGAACGTCCGTAAATCGAGAGAATGTTTTTCTACCCGCATCACGCTTCGGGCGCGCCGCAAGAAAAAAAAAAGTTCCCTCGATTTACGGACGTTCGCCGAAGAAGGGCAAGCAGTCTATGTAAAGGGATCCACCCGAACCCCGACCCGTGAATCCCGGATCCCGACCCATGCATCCCGGATCTCTCGCTCTGGATCCCGGATCCCACACCTCTGGATCCCGAATCCCATGCTCTGGATCCCGGATCCCAAACCTCAAATTTATAGCTGGATCCCGGATCCCTTTACATGTGCCGATACCTTGACCAGGCCAAGCCATGAAATGAAAACGTCGGTTTATCAAAACTTTTTCATGAAGAAACGTCGAACAAATACTCCGACAAATGTTGAATCAAATGTTGAACAGGTCATTGGCAGCAGCCTTTGTCTCACTTCTGAGCTGCTCGGGACAATCGGGTAGAGAAATCAAGTCAGCTATGAGAGCGTTCGCTAACGTGGCGGTGTATGACGCGACCTCGAGAATGAGGTGACTTCACCACGACACAGCGGCAAAACGCAATTCACATGCGCTAAAGATTCATTGGCCTGTGAAATGCAACCTCGTCCCCAGGGTCTTCTCGGTCGTTTTTCAAAATGGCGGTTAGCTCAGAGAAGACCCTGGGGGAGGCTGAGTCACGTGACTATTGTTTGAGGACATGAGAATGAGGTTTGTCCTTTGTTTCGAAACGGTCATGTGACTCAGCCTCCCCCAGGGTCTTCTCTGAGCTAACCGCCATTTTGAAAAACGACCGAGAAGACCCTGGGGACGAGGTTGTGTGAAATGAAGACAATTGAAAAAATGTACATAACAACAGCGAACGAAAAAACATATTTTCCGCCTCAGGTGCAAGACTTAAAGTGCGAGGTGCAAAAGTTCTGAGAAAGGCACGATCATATTCTAGCTGCTCTGCAACTTTTTTGGCCTTACGTTTTATGTCTGGAGCTTACGTTTTCCAAATTTCCAAGAGAGCACGAGACATTTTTGTTATGTAGATTATTTCTTTTGTTTTAATTACAGGAAGTGAATGTGTAGCGCATTGCAAAAGTGCTTTGCCGCGGTGTTCTTCACCACAACTTCACGTTGAAGTTGGCTGCTGGGGAATGGGCACCACTATAGGATGTGCGACACCACCTCCAGCCCCTCCACCCTGGGGCATGACTATCACTACAGGTTGCTGGCTCTGACCCGTCGCTTGCCCTTGATATTGCTGCGGCAACAGAATCACCAAGGGCTGTTGAGTTTGCCCCTGGGTCGCGTCGTTTGTCTGCGGTAGTTGTATAGCCACAGAGTGGTTCCCATTCCCCTGGACTGTCGTCGGCAGGGTTTCTACTCTTTGACTTCCCACTGAGGATACGGATGGGATTTGAACAACCACAGGTCGCTGTGTCTGTATCTCCTAGTAAGATAGAAGAGACGCAAAAGGGAGTTAGACTGCTTACACATTATTATTTTTTCCTAGAGGGCACGGTAACGAATTCTGCATTCTGATTGGTTCTTAGAGCGTGCGCGCTCGGGTAATATTTTCCTATTGCCCTGACAGGAGTCCATTACAAGGAATCACGATCTTTCACACTAGGAATGTTTGCCAACACTATATATATAGATTATGTGCTATTTTTAGCATCCAAAGTCTATGTGCTTTTCAAAAAATCTTAATTACACAAATGTTACTCTCTTGACTAGCGAATAAAAGGGTTTCAGTAGGAAATGCGATTCTGTAAAAATAGTAGCAAATATTCTACTGTGATGGCGGTAAACTTAGTAGCAGATCAACGATCTCCGAAATGGACTATTGCTACAGGTGACTCTCGAAAATCTACACGTGCGTGTTGGCGGGCGAGTTGCACATTTCCAAGGGCTGTGGACACCATATTTGAAAGTGTAGGGTGGACCCCCGTGTTCGCACTTGGGTCCGCCACTGAATTTTCTGCCCCACCTTTCTTTAAATAATCAAGTAAATCGATGAACCTTGTGGTTTTGTAAGCGACAAACCAATGTGTGAACGGGGCATTTATAATGCGATTGTGCTAGAGAAACATTAATATCGATGCTCTTGAATGACTGTGGGATGAATAATTTGATGAAAGGAAAAAAAGAGCTTTGCAATACCTGAGGAGTGTGGTCAACTTTCGGCGTGTGAGCCTGAGTTCGTCGTTTAGCTGGGGGACCACCCGACCCAGGTGTGCTGCGGCGCTTGCTAGCCCCCGTGGGTGTACCCTCCGTATTTCTACTGGAGTCCGTGGAGTGCTGCGTTCTAATATGTTCGTAGACGCCAGATTTGCTAATGCAAATACAGCCACACATACAGCAGTGGTAATGAGAGTTGAGGATCCGCTTGCCGCTTGGTCGACAGCATCCAAGTTTGCATCGTAACATCTGGTAACCTAAGAAACACACATCTCAGTCAGTTATTGCTCTGATTCCAATGAAAACAATAATAGCGCAAAGATGACGGCAAAGCGCTTCTAAACGTTTTCATGGTACGGTGAGGCACGGTACGGTGTGGTATGGTATATGGTATGGTATATGGTATGGTATATGGTATGGTATATGGTATGGTATATGGTATGGTATATGGTATGGTATATGGTATGGTATATGGTATGGTATATGGTATGGTATATGGTATGGTATATGGTATGGTATATGGTATGGTATATGGTATGGTATATGGTATGGTATATGGTATGGTATATGGTATGGTATATGGTATGGTATATGGTATGGTATATGGTATGGTATATGGTATGGTATATGGTATGGTATATGGTATGGTATATGGTATGGTATATGGTATGGTATATGGTATGGTAGATGGTATGGTATATGGTATGGTAGATGGTATGGTATATGGTATGGTATATGGTATGGTATATGGTATGGTATATGGTATGGTATATGGTTTGGTATATGGTATGGTATATGGTATGGTATATGGTATGGTATATGGTATGGTGTATATGGTATGGTATGGTATGGTATGGTATGGTATGGTATGGTATGGTATGGTATGGTATGGTATGGTATGGTATGGTATGGTATGGTATGGTATGGTGCGGTGCGGTGTGGCATGGTATGGTATGACGTGGTATGTTAGGTATTTGATATGGTACTTACGATGTACGATGCCATGGCATACCCTATAGCATGTCATGTCATGGCATGGCTGGCATGGCAGGGTACAAGGCTGGAAAGAGCAATCGTATCGGTTGCAAATGCGACCAAACTGCTTTCGTAGTTTGGGCCCAGAAAATCCCAACCGAATGGATTGGCACCAAGTGGTGATATATCCGTCCATGGATTTGGAATAAATGGTATCAATAGCCTGTTTGCAGGCGGTAAATGGTGCTTTTATCGCAGAACCGCGGTCGCGGTCGTGATCGTGATCCGGTCGCGTTCGTGATCGTGATCCGGCCGCGTTCGTGACCGCCATCTTGGATTTGGGGTGAGGATGGCGGCGACGATTACGTTTCTCGCCATAAAAGCACCACTCCACTGCCTGCAAGCAGGCTAGAGTACCAATACCCATTGCGCTTGTGTCCTAACCTTGATATCTGATGATAAGATCCTCAGAGTGGATTTTCTTGAAGTGTTCCCTGATCCTGCCAGGTTTATTTGGCAGGCACGTGCAGAGGGGGCAGTGGTACAACCTACAGTCGCACTCTGTGTTCTTACACCGGCACACGTTCATCGCATCCTGCTCGCGGATCACAGATGGATGTGTGACCATCTCCTGCACAGGCGTCTTTACGTTCGTGAACAGCTTACTAAACACATGGTCATCTCCGCGATGGATGTCAGACTTCTCCATCAGCATCAGAGAATCGTTCTCTGCGCTACGCTGCCTCGGTTGGTCGGATTGAGGAGGTTCTTGGAAGACGGGAGATGAGAAAACTGAGGTGGATATCGGCCTTATGGGTGTGGCCACGGATTGTAGCGGCGTGTCACTACCAACAAGTTGCATTTGACTAGTTGCAACTGGGGTAGAGAATGCTAGCTGTTGACAAGTCGCGTTTAGAGCCGATGTCGCAGCGGAAAACCTTTCGACTGTTACAGTCTGCTCCTGATCGCTTAGCTCGCTCGTTACTTGTCCCTGATTGGCTAGTTCCCCAGTGAGATGGTGCTGATTGGCTAACTCGTCGCTTATTTGAGCCTGATTGGTCAGTTCGTGGCTAACATGCACTATAGTGGGTTTAGCTAATTGTGATGCGCTAGTGACAGACTGTCCAAGCACCACCTCAGACGCCGCTAGCGCCGCTTCGCGTTGGAAAGCGGAAGTGAATTCATTATATGAATGCTCTGTGTAATGTAGGGGTGAATCAGCATTGACTTGTCCTCCTCGACGTCTTCGCTCGCAGTCCCCTCGTCCCTGTATGTTGTCAAGTGCTGTGAAATGTCTGCGGCGCTCGACCCAGTCTTCGATGCTACTGCAGATTCTTGTGACACAGGGATTCCACCTTCACCTAAAAAGCAATCGTGCAAATATTTTAGTATTTCATAAGCTATTTGAAAATCGAATCTCATGTCGTCGCAACAAAAAACGCCTACGGCGACCTTGGTGATATTTGATTGACAACCAAATGAGTTGGCGGTCACGCACTGCGAATTGATTGGCTCAGCTTAGCATCATCAGTTCGTCACGCCAGAGAAAGGTGACAATGCTCACTCGTCCAATCAAAATACACTGAATGCGTTCGCATTGTTTAAATGGCAATCACTCAGCAGACTCTCGGCAAGAGCTGGCAAAACGCAAGCAATGAGTGCGAATATCTATGTTGTTTTTGCGCATGCGTCCAGTAGCTGTAAACGATTAACTTTCTCCCACGTGGATTGAGTGACGAAGAAAGGGCGCTTTTTAGTAAATAGCACTTCAGTTTCTAGAAATGGATGTCATCTTGTTGTAAACTGTACCTTGATCTAGGACCACCTCTACATGTTTCACAATCACAGACGAGTCTTGTGATCCAATCTCTTGCGTGACGTCTGACGTCACACCGCCAAGCCCCGTGATTGCGTTACCGGCCGATGACGTCAGCACCTGAAGACTTGAAGCAAGCTGGTCAGCGGAAGTGACGTCAGTTGCTTGAATTTGGAGACTCTCGGGGCCGCTGACCGGTACGACTGTCAGAGTTTCGCCATTGTTTACAGACTGCACATAAACAACCTAATAAAAGAGAAACACAAGGTGGGTTCACACTTATTGTTAAGTAGGTCTAAAGTCGTGAAATTCTAAAGTAGTACTTGGGAAATAAGCGTTTACTTGAACGAGACCAGAGTTCACACAGCTATTCTGAAGAGGTCTCGGCTGAACGACAAAGCCGGCAAGAAACATGAAGAAAGACCGCCAAAACGCCAAAGCGAAGCAATTGCAACCTTAGCCTTCAGTCACATGGCACGGCGAATGCATGATTGACGGTTTTGAGTTTTCGAAAAGGGTCAGGTACTGTACTTATATGTAAAGTATAGACTGCGTTATACTTTAGATCGTACTGCGGCAGCTTTGAAGACGCGGCGTAACCATAACTACAAAGTATCTTACTTGAGCAGCCAACATGGCGTTCACACTGAAAGTATACCCTAAGCATACTCAAGACCTCCTTACGAGCGTTAGTGTGAACCCACCTACTTCTTTTCTTGGCTCTTATTTTTGTAGCCAGAATATCCCACAAGGTAAATAAAGGGTCTCTCTCAATACATACATGCAATTCAAGCTCAAAATGCTCGTTGTATCAGGGCCATAGCTAGCATAGGGTCATAGGGGGCACTTGCCCCCCCCCCCCCCCCAAGCGAAGTAACATTTTTAGTGTAAACATGTGGGGAAAAACCTGCTTGCCCCCCCAGCAAAAACAAAGAATGACCAAGGCCTGCCCCCCCAGTCAAAAATTTTTAGCTACGGCCTTGTGTATGGGATATCCTACGGCGTAAGGCTGCGTCCACACTTGGTTCCCGGGTACCAGTGACTGGGTACGGGCACGCAATGGTACTGCGTGTAGACCTTACGTTCCTGATATGCAGTTGCGTTCACATTCTATAAATCAAGCACGTGTCGATGCGACTATTTATCAGCATTGACTTGTGGGTATAGTTCCCGGGCACCATCGGAAAACGCGTGCAGACAGGAAAATGATCATAAACAAACGGATCCCATTTTAGTGCCCGAGTAGAAGGTCCAGACCTTGTAATCGTGCACCAGTGCTGTGCCCGAATGTTGGCTTGGGCACTCGAAAAACTGGAGTGTTCACATTAGTGCCCGTGCTCGCGGGCACCAAGTGTGGACCCAGCCTAAGAAAGAGACCAAGAAATAATTTTGGATATTAAAGGGGCCGGCGTACCTGGCCATAATGCGCTGCTTCGCCGCCATTTTCGATACCAAAAAAAGCTTTAAATTTGTCGCATAAACGCGAGAAAAACCACAACTCCCTGGTCAGAGTTTCTGATGCAATGAATCATGTAACAAAGCAATGCATTTCTGGAAGGGTGAGACGGCCCATTTTTGTGAAAGGTTAAATATCAAAGAAAACGTCACTGCGATCGAGCGCTGCAAGATGGGGGTCATGGGGCCACCAAGGCGTTGTACTTAGACGTTTGAAAAATTCATCAACGCTGTACTCAAGGTCACCGCAAAGTAATCCGCTCTGTCACTTTTTCAGGGTCATACGAAATCTGTTCCCAAAGACTAGAATGAATTTTAGTCCGTACTCCATTCCATTCCATTCCATTCCATTCCATTCCATTCCATTCCATTCCATTCCATTCCATTCCATTCCATTCCATTCCATTCCATTCCTACCTGAGTGCCTTCTGTTAAGGCCACTAACCCATCTCCTTGGTCATCATCCGTCACATTACAAGTGATCTGTGGCATCTGTGAGGCCGAGGACGCAGCTTGTGAGGTAGCCTCCAGCACGCTCTTGTCCACTCCCTCACCCTCCCCTTCCCCTCATCGTCATCATCGTCTTCCCCCTCCTCCTCTCGCTCCTCCTCCGCGTCCATGACGTCATCAGCGAGGTCGTCCTCCGACTTGACGGTACCTAGGGCGTGTGCCTGGAGATGACAGCAGAGGTGTACTTTGCGGAGGCAGACTCGCCCACATAGACAGCAATGGTAGTGGGAGCAATCCGTCATGCGGCCGTTAGCGCGGATGCACTTCAGCTTACAGCGAAGGATGCGATAACCTACGGAAAAACAGAAAAAAGTTTTGTTTTTGACTTACAGAGGAGGATGCTTGTAAGTGATGGAGTGCAAAGGGGTAACGATCAATAACGAGTGATATTAACAGATTCCTACATACAACACACTTATACAAGTGTTCAGGCCAGCGAACACATGGGAGTGACAGTCAAGCTACACTGGCAGCAATTAAACGAGTCAGTCAACTTGAAATCATCACAATCACATTTTTTGTTTATTATGCGATTGCAATGCCATGAGATGATAAGTTAAGTTCATGGGGGCGGGGGGGGGGGGGGGGCTCAGGGGGCTCGGGCCCCCCCTTTTTCGATAGATTTCCCCATACATTTACTGTATTTGTAAGAGCAAGGTTTCAACTTTGGCCTCCATTTTTGTTACTTTGGGCCCCCCTTTTAGATCCTGGATCTGCCCCTGAAGTTTGATCATTTCGATCGACCGAAATGGTCACGTGGAGATACAACTTCGGGTAAAACGATCGATCCGAATGAAAAACCGATTGATCTTTCGTGGGGGCGTTTGGGCGGTTCAATGATTTCAGTAGTTAGTATAAGAGATAATCTCAACAATAACTCACCTTCGTGTTCGATAACGTGCTTCCCAGCATGCATATTAAAGAAGTGCCTCCTCATGCGTCCAGGCTTTTGCGGCCGATTATCACAGAGAGGGCAATGGTACCGACGACTGCTCATTTCGCAAGGAAACGGACACGTGACAGGGTTGGGGCAACGGAACACGTCCAACATGTTGGTACCGCTAAGAACAGAAATATGAACGGTCTCCAGGTCGTCACTGGGGTCCCCACGGGAACGGGCGCGGGCTGGCTTGGTACACCGCTATAGGGAAGACAACATAGTACGTGTTATACGGTGGTTTGGCGAGTGCGCTCTCGTTTGATCGATTATTTGCGTCATTTGCGGGAGGTACAATCTTACAATGGAGACGTACTGGCTGATAAAAGGCGAGCGCCTGTAATGCTGTTCAAATGTCAAGTGGCTAGAAAGAGTAGCTCCTACGCGAAAAACAACTGCAATGCAACATTTGGAGCCGCCAGAAGTGAGCATTCTTATATATATATATATATATATATTTTGTCTGTTTATCTTTTTTTCTTTTTCTTTTTTGCCTACCGGATCCTCGAACATGCATCTAAGTTATACGTTACTCAGTTTTGGTTATTTTTGTTTTAACCATATTCTTGCTGGTTGCGCTTCTGTCGTCTGACTATTATCGAAGCCAGAGCTCCCCGGCTCGTCACCTCTCGGGGAGGCTCTGGTGACAGCCATTGACGTATGCGCGAGATTTCATACAGAGCCGTTGAGAGCAACACCTTTCTGCGCATGCCCCAACGTTCACAATCAGCCAATCAGCAAATACCCTCAAATGGATGTCACCAGAGCCTCCCTGTGAGCAGACGAGCTGGGGAGCTCTGGGTTCGAGAATGTCGTCTGACATAGTATTATTATGTCGGGTGCGCATTGACCCTCGATTAAACGCAACACCATCGTTCTCGTACCCAGCGCTCCCCGCTGTGGTAACCTCCATTTTGAAGGTCTTCGCTGATTGGTTTATTTTGAACGTTGGGGCGTTCGCATGAAGTTCTTTCTCTTAGCTACTCTGTGTAAAAACTTGCGCATGCGTGTGGCTGTTACCAGAGATTTCCCTGCGAGGCGAGGAGCTGGGTAGCTCCGAGTAAGTGGTGAAAAGCCGACTCGAAGGATGACTGCAGTAACTAATCTTAGATTATAACATAGACACGATATAAAACGCGATTTCTATGAACAATTTAAGGAATGGTTCATGCTCAGCGTGCGTAAATCCAGTTCTGGAAGAACGCGGATAGTTGAGAGAGCTGGATAGTAGCTAGAGATGCCCTCGGCTATGCTACCATCGTGCTTTAGCAAATATCTGGACTTATTATTCAGCACATCGATGCACTGCCCAAATATGGTCATTGGAACGCCAATAGCTGTCTTCTGTACATGACAGCTATCCTGCGATATCCGTCTCTGGAGGAAAATATGATGTTTTGAGCTCGTAAATAATACACAAAAGTCATTTTCTTCGGGGTTTTTGTGCTATCGATGTGCTGAATAATAAAACCATTATCCTGCTCGATTTTGCAGAATATCGTCTGATTTTAGCCAACTCGGGACTTCGTCCCTCGTCGGCTAAGTATCAGACGATATTCTGTGCAATCTCGCAGGATAATGGTTAATTATACGCACGCTAAGCATGGACCATTCCTTTCAAAATGTGTTGTCCCTTCGCTTTTTGTTTTCTTTCACGGGAAAACTTTCGCCGTTTAATTGACCAAAATACTTATGATACCTAGATTTGTCTTCCAGAACCCGTGCGTTTACGTTTAGTGCGTTTGAAGAAGTCCCCCGTCAATATAATGTCAATTTCTTCATGTCCGCGAATATCTTTTGCAATCCTACATCGAAATCACCTCATATTTTCATCATATCACATGCCATCATTTATAATATAGCTACGATATAACGCGCGCTCTGATTGGTCCAAATCTATGCTCTATTTTACCGATAAAGTAATGGTTCCTCCCCGCTATATCATAAAAGCATTATAACACAACTTTCTATGACTTTATCGACAAATAGAGCACTTGTGATGTTGGGAGGGACACTCGAAACGTTTTAAATCACTCGCCTGTGGTTCGTGATTTTACAACGTTCTCGTGTCTCTCCCAGCATCACGCGTGCTCTATTTCGCCGATAAAGACATAGAAAGTTGCGCTCTAATGCTTAAATATTGGTTTGAGTTGTTATTTTTTAGTTGCTGATGTTAAAATTTGGATATTTTTCGGTGACTACGTCTCTCTTATGCCAATGTTGGTAATGAGTGGACAACATTTACTAAACATGATACTTTATTTTTATCTGAAATAATAACATCTTAAACACTTTGGTATTGACTATGGATTTGTCTCTGCAACACAAAGTAGGTCCAAAAATCTAAATCCATTTGATGGAATTTTCAAAATCTAAACATTTTTTTTCATAACAAATAGCCAGAATCAATTTCCTTGTATCTAGTCATCATCAAATTGCACTCCTTTTGCTTGTTTTAATCTGTCAAAAAGATAAAAAAGGAATCCTCAATCAGAAATACATTTTCATACATATATTAAACGGACCAAAAAATTTACCAAAGGAGGTGAAATAATGGACGGCATCTTAGAAAGCGAAAAACAAAAACATGTTACCCACTTGAAAAAACATGTCCACAACACTGGAGCTAATATTATTGAGAGATTGATTATCATTTTCAGGTCCATCATCAAAGAGATAAAAAATAAAAATAAAAAATAGGGAGAACTCAATTTAGCATTAAAAAAACTCCTAATAAAACCTCTAATTCCACCAGCTGCCATCTTCATTTTATACACATGGTAGAGTAATTTGATGAATTTTTTGCCATTGGAAATCCCAATGCTTCCTTCTCCCAATTGATACTGTGTTCAGGGTTAAAGAGTGTGGGTTAAAGGAGAGAAATCGGAGTGCCACATTTATTTTTCAAAGTTTTGTAAAGTTTTGAAAACAGGTTTTATACGGTATTTTCAAAGTTAATTTGTGATTTCCAACTAGAAGATAGTTTTTCTGAAAAATATTATCTGATGCATCTCAAAGAATCTGTTTCCATTCAGACGGAAAGGCAGTGTACATTCCTTCAATAGTCCAGTTTCGAATTCTCTGCTCTACAGCTGAATAGCATAGGTGGCACATAAATACAGCAGGAGCCTCAGTTTGAAGCCAAAAGTTGTGAATACCAACACCAACAAATGAAACCATTTGATGATACTGGTACTATAGCGCTGTTTATGCTGACGTCATCTATTGTTATTAATGTGCCAACCAGAGATCGATTGGTTCACAGAACAAAGGGCGCTATTCAATCTATGGTTGCCACATTAGCATTACAATGGCAATGTTGATAAATAGTGAATAGCGCTATAGCCTGCAAAACAGGTTCTCGTAAAGCGTTCCCGAAAGCTCCAGGAGACTATCTGAAGCTGTTCTAGCACTCCGTCAAAAATAGGAAGACTGGGGCAGGTGGGGATTTCCGGAGCGCAAACAATTTTTGTTGTACCACTGCTAGTGCCAGTTGAGCATGCTACTGGAACTGGTACTTACTTTCTGCTTCCAGGGTTGATCAGACTACTTCCTTGCTTTCTTTTAACTGTAACAGCAGCTGACTTCTTTTGAGGTATATCTATACCATGCACAGAAGAAGATAATACATAAATAATACCTTATTTTGTATTCCAGAAAAGATCAATAGCCAACCCACAGTGAAAGTGATTGCATGAGAAAGATGGGATATAGACTGTCCATCCCTTTGGAATGTCCATTTCTCTCCTGCAATGGGTGCATGGATCTTTTCTGGTGTTACACATTCAGGGCTTCTGGTATTTCATGTGGTCGCGGACCCGCAAAAATTGGTTATCAGACTCCCACAAAATTTGCTAGGAATCTTAACAAATGAATTAAGAAAGGCTACATGTAGTAGTTGTAGTTGCCACTATACCCTTTCTCACTTTGCTTGTAAAAAATTATGCATGTCAAAGAATTTAAAAAGCTGTCAAGCAGTCCTTACCAAATATTGATAATCCAACACTTGTATCTGTTTCTTTTTGATTTTTGAGTCTGTCAAATGACTCCGAGGACACTGGAACAAAAAAAAATGACTGTGAGGATGACTGGCTCAGAAGGGGGAGAAAGAGACACAATGGGAGTGACACAATCCAAGAGGTTCTATGATTCAGTTTTTCTGATGGAACCCAGCCCTCATGAAAATTCCTGGCCAGTTGTCATGTGACTCAGACAGGTCATATGACAAGCAGTACTTGATTAATGTAGTTTTGCTTTTACAAAAAAATACATCTTCCTTTTCAATTTAAAGAATAGATTGATTTATACCCAATCATAGACAGCGGATTTCAGATGACTGTCATGAGTAATTGGCAATTACTTTGTAGTTACTCCTATAGTTTTGTTCAGAACTGATGTAATCACGTTGCGATTGGTTTCACTACAGTGACATGAAATTCACTTTATGTTTATTTCTACTGGATGATTGATATATGTCTTCTGTTGTAACCTTGTCAAAAACACAACTTAAAAAACAGAAAAATAAAGTGCACTGATTGGAACAGCTCTATAATAACTTTAAAATTATGGCAAAATTTAGATGACATTATCTAAGAAAAAGGGGGTTCCATTTGTGAATAAATTAATAGAGTTTCAGGCAAGAAGCAATAATATTGACATCTACCCCATATGCAATATTCAAAGCCCTACCGTGTACCTTTTAGTTTTTGTGTGAGTGAAGCAATATCATCAGCCAGTCGGAAAAGTAGCAGCTGTAGTTCTATCTTCCTCTCATTTGTACTGGCTTCATACAGGTCATACGTTTGTGATGTGCCGACAGATAAGGCTATTTTATTAGGTAGCATTATTATGGCCATATTGGCAGACTGGAATGATGTCCTGCAAAAATTAAACCGGAGGTTACAGATATTGTGATTCCAAAATAAAGATACTTCACAACTGGGAGGAGGTAGGGATGCAGCTTCCTGCCCCCTCTGGAATGGACCATTCCTGCTGTAATGTTTGCAAATGAAGGGCATTTGGCAAATAAAACGGTAAAACATGTGTGTTACATTGTGATATCTGTGAGACCTTCAACTGGAAAGCAAGTACACTTGGTTATAGCTTGTGGATGGCAGAGCCAGGAAGGGGGGGGGGGGGGGCTTCAGCACCCTCACTTTCCAGCAGATTTTCATTTTTTCTGTAAACTCAACAACCCCCTCCCCCCAGCACACTTTGCCATACATTGTGTCCAATTAGCCCCCTCACTTCAAAATCTGTTCCACTGTCCAAGTAGCTAGAATGGTAAACTATTTCCAAAAAAAAAAAAACAGGGATGAGAAACAAGTGATTTGTAAGGGGATTTGCCCCCAGAAAGAAATTATGTGGTAAGATTTATTGACTACCCCACCCATGGATATTTATTGGATACACATAAGCCATAAATGTAGCAAACAAAAGTGTAGCAATTTGCATAGTCTTCATTGTCTTTGAATTACTGGTGAAATCTGGATTTTTGTAACAAAATCAGACAAAGTGACACCCACTGTCTGCCAATCATGAAAATGTGAACAACTAGTACAAGGATATTGTTCTCAGATATCTGGATTAAGGATGAATCCTGTCTTGTTGAATTGAGTCTCACTAAAACATTCACTCTCTACTTAGATTAGTAATTCTATCATTTTTGTAAAGTAACAAAGTAGTTGTTTTTTCAAACTGTATTAATTTTTACTTTTACTCCTTTTGCTTTACTCTTTCGTTTTACCTGAACTGTGTAAAGTATGTTTCATAGTTGTCAACTTCTGCTATCTGCTTCTGCAACAATAGAAAAATGCATGGTATGAAAGAGTTCATAAAGGGTGTAAACCAAAGTGCAAATGCTGTATAATTACTTATATCAAGATTCCAGGCTACAGTAAGATGTTTCTAAAGACTGAGTGAAAACTATGGTCTGAGGCTCATGCCTATGTTAACTCTTCAGCTCAATATTAATGAGGCAAAACCAGTTAAGCTTTGACCAAAATATTATATAGCATGCTAAACATCACCTTACTCCTATTTTGAGGTGTGAACTTACATATGATGCCAGATGCTCCTTATCAAGCTCCAGTCTCCACACATCTACCCCATCACTTGCGCTAAAATGAAAGATGCACATTTAGTTATTGTTTTGGTGTCGAGTTATAAACTTGTACTTGTTAAAGTGCCACTAAAGGCAGAAGTCAACTACATTTCATCAAAAAGATCCATTATCCAAGGGAACAGTAGCGAAACAAAAATGTGCTTTATGCGCGCCGTTAATATTTTATTGATTTTTGAATACTTTCGATTGGCATTTTTTTTCCGTTCAACTATGCACGATGCATCTTGGGGGAGAAGTTCTTCAGAACAATGGTTCCTATGACGCATGAAGAAGACATAGAAAATACAACAAAGAAGGTCTTTGTTCTTCTTTCATTGTCTTCTTCGTGGTCTTTGTTCTACTTTCTATGTATTCTTCATGCGTCACAGGAACCATTGTTCACCCCACAGGATGCAGAAACGCATAGTTGAACGGAAAAAAATCGCCAATCGGAAATATTAAAAAATCAATAAAAATATTAACGGCGTGCGGTAAACACATTAGGAGTTATAATAAATTAGTGACAAGACGCTAAAGTATCGGAGAAATGTCTCACCGGTTTTCTTTCCTAGTATTAAATATTAAATAAAACTAATTCCAAATTGTTCTTGTGTAAACAGTTTGTTTTCCAATGGTGATTAAAACTGACAGTCAACTGCTGTACACAAATTTTTGCTACGTGATTTAATGTGCACGTCTCCCATGCTAGCAGGCGCTTGTTATGTGAAGTCCGCAAAGCAAGAGAAACTTCTGTCCACTAGTGTGCGGAAAAGGAAGTTTACCGCAGGTTGAATTCGTGCCCGGCCTTCGTTAATCAACAAGAAAAGACGCTAAAGTATCAGTGAACTGTTTCGCCGATTTCCTTTCCTATCGATTTCCTTTCCTATAACCTTTCTTTTTGTAAGCTCTTTTTATGATAAACGAGCTTACACTTGGTTTTACCGCGTTATGCTCAGAAAGTGTATGAACAGTGACAGATGGTACTAAAAATAATAATAAGTTATCCAAACACCTTTCTTCAAGCTGTGTGGAAGCCAGTTTCAGAAACAATAGTATATTTCCAGAGGGGGTGGGGGCTTTTTTCCCACGGTCAGAAATTCCAGGGGGTAGGGGGGGTCAAAAGTCACCCCCTGGATTGGAAATTCCAGGGGGAGGGGGAGGTCTCTAATTCCCTCCGTGGTGGGGGTATGGATTTTTTCTGGAAATGGACAATGGAGGCTTTCTCCAACTTGGTTGTTGCTATGCTGTCAACATGGCGGCTGACAAGCTCTTTAATGCTGAACGTGACCGGGGCTGAAACATGAGCAGACATGTTGATGGATTTTGTTTGCACATTTGATGCTTCTTGACCATCCTCTTGGAGAACAAGTAAATATGCTAAAAGAATGGGGTGTCAAGCAGAAGGCTCTCCCGTTAAGTCAATCCGTTAAGAGAAATTGCAGCCTTGTCCAATTTTGGAGTTCCTCTGAATCATCCAATCCCCCCCCCCCTCCCCAGGTATATACTAGTACAGCTGGCACTGAATATTGAATTGGCACACCTCAAAGTGGCTGTCACATTTTATGTGAGGGTGAACTACATTTCCAGGATTTTTATCAAATAAAAGCAAACAGCTTTTCATTGTCCATACAAGCAAACGAAAATAGCCACATAAGATAAATGTTGCCACATACACAAAAACTGGTGTGTTGTCCATACGATCAAACATCTACAATAAGTTTATCTGTTTTGCAAACTTTGCAACCACAAGAACTAAACTTGTTTACATTCAGCAGACAAGAGCTTTTGGACTGCATGTCCTTTTGACTGGAAGAACTCAGAAAAAACAATTCATGTCTTTGGTTCTAAATGACCTGGATATCTCCATGGAAAATAGAAAGCAAAGAAACCTTGTTGAAATTGTGAACAGCGCGGGAAATTGACATTTTTCCCGCCTCGGTTTACCCATCGCTTTTTCCGCCATGCCTGAGTCGCGAGCAACTACGAAAAGATAGCGCTATCTTAGAGAATGATGTTTCTTCGCTTTTCATGCTCTAGAGTGTGTCTGGGGCCCTATAAAGTTTATAAAATCAGTTGGGCACCGCAAAAGCGAATGACAATAGATCAGTTTCGTCGCTATTTAGGGAACAATCGGACATAACTGGCGAAGTCCGTGTTCGACAACACGTTTGTGATTGTGACCCTGAATGGAAAACGGCCCCACAAACTTTGGCCCACCAAACTTACTTGATTATCCACGAAGAATTTTCCACTGACAATCTAGTCCACACAAGAAATCTTGTTTGTCTGTAATTAAGTGTAATCTGGAGTGCTTCCACGCTGTTTCCAGCGATTAAAGCACAGAAATCGGAGGTACTTTCTTCTGTAGAGGTCGCCATTTTGTCTCGGCAGCTGGTCCTTCCCGTAGTCTTCCCAGGCCCTCCCCTGAGGGGCCCTTTCTGATGAGGGGTGGCCCGTATTTTCGTAAATGGGCTGTCAACGTCATGGCTCTTCAGTAAAATGGGGATGGGGACGAGAAAATGAGGACTCACAAAATGCGTTCTAAAAAAAAAACACTCGAAACTCGACTTTGCGTTACTGGCTGTTACCGATGAGAGAGGAGAAAGGACAAAACAGGACAAGATTTGTGCCGACGTTGCCGACTCATCAGGGCGGTTACAGAAAACCTTGCTGTTACCGATATTGCGTTACTTGGCAGGCGCGTAAGTTGTCTCTTTGGCTCATTTCGATTCTGCACTCAAGTCCCGCATTTTGTGAGTCTTCATTTTGCTCAGTCCGTGTCCTCATTTCGTGAGTCTTCATTTTTCTTCCGTTTCATCATTTTACCGATACCCCTGATATGAGCTACTCTCGCGTCATGCATTATGAAAGAAATGCGTGCCATGCTTTACTAGTGTAAAAAAGAAAGCAACGCATGACAACCAAACCGTAAAACCGCGAAGGCTAGCAACAAAACGAGAGCAAGCCCAATAGGTCTTTTCTCTAAGGGGCCGACCATTTAACTTTTGAGGGGGGGGGGGGGGGGCTTTTTTGTCGGTGCAAGATTTTTTTTTATACCTCTGTTAGACGCTGAGAATTTTTTTTCCAATAAGAAAGAAGGGTTTAGTCATCATTTGCTGTGCAGGAAATTTTTTTTCAAAAAGCCCCCCCCCCCCCCTCAAGAGTTAAATGGTCGGCCCCTAAGAAAATAATTTTATTATAGATTGATAAACATTCTCAATCTTTTCACACGGCTAAATAACACGTCGCAGGGATCAAACGGGTGCCTGTAGAGATGATGTGCACCATAGTCTCCCTCTACTAACTCCTCTACTAACTATGTGTGCACTATGGACTGGATCAGGTGAGGTTAGTTCGTGGCTCAGCGGCTCGATGTGTGGGTCAAGATCAGAGATCAATGTTGTGGGATCAGTAGGGATCTATAATCATAGCCGAAGAGCTATGTTGTTACGATTGGAGATACTGTAGATTTGTGTGCACACTTTTCTCGCGGATAAATTCTAAAAGCATTCAAAATATGTTTGTCCATTAGGAAAATATAAAAAAGCGGGCCGGAGGAAACTCGACCTATTTTTATAAGAAATTACGCTGGGCTTTTTTGCCGTTGTTATATGCGGCCACTTTTCTGGGGTTCTTATAGATTGTTCTTAAATCTGGTGCAATCTAGTACTATATAAGTACTATAGAATCCTATGATATCTCTTTTTTGTGTAAATTGAGGACGAGATATCATAGGATTCAAGTATATTCAAAGCGTTCAGTCGGTAGATTCCGACGAAAATAGCACTCAAAAAGACGATATCGCCCTCGTCGCTGCGCGACTCGTGCGATATCGCTTTTTTCGTGCTATTTTCTTAGCGGAATCTAGCCTCCTGAAGCTTTGAATAATCCTATAGTATGGTGAAATTGTGTTGTGTTCCCGGTCGCCTTGACAAAACATATTTTGGCGTCCTCACCTACAAGGCGCCCCTCTAGAAAAATAGTTATAAGAAATGTATCTCCAAGAGCATCCCCCCCCCCCTTCTCGCAACATAACTTGCTTCCGCCGACCCTGAGAGATTGAGCCTTGAATCCTTCAAAACATTGCGGCCGCGGCCCTGTTGCATCCCAGGCCGCCCTATAGCGTTTATCCAAACAGCTTTTGAACTCTTCGCTGTTCTATTTTCAAGCTTGAGCGCATCATACTTGGCCAGTTGGTTGAATCGCAGTTATTTAAGTTTCGATAGCCTTGTACATTTTCAATGATCTGCGTACTGCGGAAAAGCGCACAGAGCAGCTTCTGTATGATAAATCAGATGAGACTTATGTTCCATATCGATTTTCATAATTCTGCGAACTCTACGCCGACCAGCAAAGCGCGTTGCGCGGCTTCCGTCAATCAAACCGATCAAACGAGTGATGAAAATCGCAGTAACGAGTAAAATCTGATTCTTGCCCCCACTTGTTCTACGAGTTCTAAAGAAGCTGGAGAAAGTTGAGATGAAATATATTATAGTTTTCGAAAAACTATAAGATTCTTTCAAATCAAGAGTGATTCGCCGGAAGACAGGCAGACGCACGCAAAAAAATCATGCATAAAATTTTCGCTCTTTCATTAACATTTTGACACAGCAGATTAAAATCTTGTTTTATTAGTTCAAGCAATTTTTAGTGCATTAATCTATAATCACGGCAATCTCTCGTATTTATATCAGCTTATAGTACAACGTTAAATTTTGGCGCATTCCCATTGGTGGAGAGTTATCGCGTGACATGATTGTGCAATATTTTGCGGCCCGTTTCGCTCAAAACTAGCATTGTACGGTTGCTGGATGTTTTATCGCGGAAAACCCGGTCCGTTCGCTGATCGGTCGCCATTCTCGCTCGATTATAGCGCTCGCCCAAAAAATCCAAGATGACGCCCGATCAGCGAACGGAGCGGGTTTTAGCCGCGATAGCAGGCTATTGTACAATACAAAACGAATACGGCTCTTTTGTCTAAGGCACTATATGGGATATTATTCCTTTGGAAATTCTGTGAACATCAAATTTCCTTGGGCAAACTATTCCACGATGTAGTGCCTTCGCAGAAGAACCCTTTTGTTGACGAATTTCTTCGTAATTTTCCCTTCAATGTGCAAATTTAGTGTGTCGGAAAGACATGCGCATTGTAACATTGCATGCAAGACACTCTAGTCTGTTCTATCGGTGGTAAAAATACACATGCATGCCAGTCTCAGCCACGTGGTGCCGGCGCTCGTTCGTTGTTATGCGTAAGTCCGGCTTCCGCCGAATATCCGGCGCGTCCTCAGGAAAGTTCTCATGAAATTTCTTATGAGCGTCCGTTTTCCTCCAACTATTTTGTAAATCCAGAAGAGCAGTGCTCGGTCTTTTCGTGCCGTCCATCGGGCACGGTCGGAACCACTTCGGATACAACGCAGTGTTTGTCGATCCCGTCTTCGTTTCTTCGTGTAGCTGACTCGGCATGTTGTGAATTGTCGGCGAGCGCGGTCGCGACGGCTCCGGAGCCGTTGCCGGTCGCGCGGTTGCATATTTATATGAAGCTGAACCAGCTGTTTCGATATTGAGCAAGTTTGGGGCTTGATAAGGATGCGCGCTTTGGTAATAAGTGCCTGGATATTTGTTAACATTTTGTTCGAAGGCAGAGTTCTCATGGTTGATAAGATGATGTACATTTTTGGAGTAACTTCCAGGCTCTCTCTCGACGTCCGAAGGTTGCGCCCACTCTGTGTTAGCCTTAAACGCCTCTGAACCATGGGTATCAAATCGCGGCTGTTGAACCGCTTCCTCCTCGTCGTCTGTCAGCAATATTTCCTTGCCGCCGATAAACACTTTCTTCATTTTCTTTTTCTTTTTCTTGAGGACTCCTTGGGAATTGTACTGATACGTACTCTCATTGGCTGGCTCTTCGTCTTCGTCGTCCGTTACCCACACTTCTTTCCCACTAACGATCACCCGCTTTTTTTGTTTTTGTTTCACGGGTACCCTGATCTCACTGTGGCGCCCTTCAAGTGGGTGTGGCGGGCTGAACTTGTTCTTGAAATGCTCCTTCTGTTGAGAAAAAAAAAATAAATGAATTCCATGTGCGCTTATATGCATAGGTGTAACTAGTTCAGTCCCTGAACTCTCCATCGCGGCTCCGTTGTTACCTGTGGTCGCCGAAAGGAGAGTCCAGAAACCTTTGCATGCGCATGCGCTAGATCTGGCCAAGAACAGTTTTTTTTTGTTAGTGCGCATGAGCCAAATACCGCTGTCGGAAATTGTTTGTTGAATTTTATAAGATCGCCTGTGTACATTTAAAAAGCAACGCAGAAACATTAATACACGCAATATAAATATAGAAATAAATAATATAATAATAACAAATATACAAATAATAAATTATTATGACATCAGACAGGAGTGTCACTACAGCGCGCGCCTATTCTGATTGGCTAGCTAAGCAAAGAACTAAAATATCAACCATTAGTATAAACCAACTAATGGTCTATTACAAATCCTGCATTCTGATTGGCTGAGCTACTAATGGTCTATTAGTGATAGACTGTGCCTGGCAAAACCACCACCTTTCTTTGCAAGAAAACTTGATTTTTTCAACATAAAATAATGGACTTCATTGCCAAAACCGACCAACTAGTTGGTTTATACTAAAACAATTAGACCTCTCGTCCTCATGTGCTATGATATCAATAGACCATTCGGCCTTCGGCCTCATGGTCTATTCATCGTAGCACATTCGGCCTTGAGGTCTAATTGTTAAATAGAATGCAGAGAAAACGCAATAGACTAGTCTCATTTATTTTCGACAGTCTTCTGAAATCCGCTCTATGGTACTAAGGCGGAGATTACACGAGACCGCTACCAACTCAGAGGCCGGTCTGAAAAAAGTCCTCATCGGCACGACTCAGGTATATTTTAATGCCTTAAAAGGCATGGGTGCTTTTCACAAAAATGCGAAAAACACTGAAAAAAATTCCCTAGGGTAGATTAAATGTCTTGCGTAGAATGTTTGTCGTTAAGGTTGCTCTACCCGGTGAGACGTTTCATTTGATGTATTTGGTTACCATGTCAACGGGTTGCGTGACTTGTTAGAGCGTGACAAACGCACAATTTTGTTTCAATTCTCTGCATTCGACGGGGATCATACCAATGTTTTCCCAATGGGTCTTATTATGACCAGTGTCGGGAGTACATTACCATTCCAACGAGGCGCACTGTCCAAGTTATCCTCATTTTAAGAAAATGACAGGTATCATATTACATCATCACAAATATAGCTATTCGAAACAACATTTCCAGCCAGCCTCGTTAGATCAATAATCTACACTAGATAACAAACACCATCACACGCTCAGAGGAACGATTTAACTTATCCCCATCGAATGCAGAGACCATTTTCCAAGAAATTATATTTAAGGTCAGAGGTCATACATTTGTTGCCATAGAGACCAACATTGGTGAAAATGATCGAGAATGACCAAAGTTATGGAATTGCAAATTGATTGGATCCCTCAGAGGCATTCGTTTAGAGATAGACTACCCCCCTCAGTTTTACGTCCGCCATTTTGGATTTGGCTTCCACCCAGGCCTTAAGTTACTTGAGGAGTTCATTTCGGTTGCTGACCCGACACGAACGAGTCCATACCGGTCAAAAAGGTGGTGATTACGAGACCGGTGTGAACTCAGATCGCTCTGAGTTCGTACAGGTCTCATGTAATCACCGCCTAAGGCATCACGTAATTTCTGCTTGTTCCAAGCAAAGGCCCAACTTACCAAGACATCGCCTTCGCCTATCTCCACATCATCATAATTGTCGAGTTTAAGCACATTCTGTGGTCCGTTACCCGTGTATTGACTATTATAGACAGTTTGCCAGTAGGACTTCTGCAGGTTATACAGAGCGCAAGCGGTACGCGGGGTCACGGTCATCTCTGGAGGGCGATCGTAGTGGTTTGGTTGCACGGAACTTGGAGGGGTGGGGTAGTAGAGTTGTCGCTGATGATGCGGGCCTTTCACAACCTGAAAACAAGTAGATAAAGAATGCACCCCAACAATGAAGCAACACCTTGGTGAGGTCTGAGACAAAATCGAAAGAGAATATTAACTCACTAAATCTATTCCCTTCCCAACAGAATATATGGGTATGACTTAATGTCCGCACTATGGTCCGTGTCTTACGGTGAAAACGATACGGTTTTATCCGGCTAGGCCTAACTTCAAAACTACAACGCACAACAACGGAGGTTTTCGAACAACACTCCATTGTTCTACGGCATCAAGGGTTTCCCAAGTGGGAATGTCTTATGCTTTGACCACAGAAAGCTTTCATGACTAGTAACAAACTTCAATAAAAAAATATATTTGACGTGTCTGAGATAAATTTCGACATAAAGACCAATAAGAATCAAGGAAAACAAACGAAAAATAATCGCCATTTTGCACTAGGTTCCCCCATACAAATTCCTGTAATTGTTTATTCTGTTTGTAAGTGCCATTTGCGCTCATATCCCCCTAAACATTCTCAGAAAAGTTATTAGATTTTAGTGATTTTACTGATTTTTATGCAGTCTAAGCCTAAGTTTAAGTCTTAGCCAATGATATCGAACATATTTTCAATAGAAATTCATTGGGCTGTTCCATTTTATATCCTCCGTTATCCCCTATCGAGAAACCTGGAAGTTCCACAGGAGTCGTTGGGTTTGGCACTGGAATTTGCACAGGGGTTGTTGTTTTTGGAATGTCCACAGGGTAATTCATTTCACCCAGAAATTCCACAGGGCATTCATTTGCAACTTTGAAATTTCCACAGGTTCACAAGAGAATTAGGAATTTCCACAAGGGTTCCACAGGAGCCTGGAATTTCCACGGGTAGAGCAATCTTTGAAAATTTGGAGTTTCTCGATAGGAGGAACGGCAATTTTTTGGAACAGCCCATTCCACGTGCCGTGCCATTGGCTTTCCTAGTTCTTGTACGGAACATGACTTAATAAACTTTGACGCGTTACCTGATAAAAGGTATGTCCATTCCAGATCAGCGGTTTCCTTTCCGATTCCATCTGCGCCTGCACCATTTCCCTTCGGTTAAAGTAACCCTTTGTTTTCTCCAGTACTATGGGGTCTGGTGGTGAGGCGGCTGCTGTGGGGGGTAGGGTCGGGCTCATAGTCAAAGCTAGTTTGCCCTTTCTGACGTCATCAGGAGAATCAAAGTTGGGGAAGACGGCCATCTTGGAAATGTGGGAATGGTAAGGATGTTCTGAGGGAAATGGAAGCTGGATCATTTGTTTCCTGTAAAACAGAAAAATAGTCAGAAGTCAGCTTTGTACTTGGCGTTCTTAGCGGGCTTCCTATGAGAGGATATGAGCCGATAGGAAGCTTCAGAACTGGGTCGAGCGTCGAGCTCAGGACCTTTTCCTGTGACGCCTCAGATAGCACAGGGACCCCGCGCGGACGCCAAGGACTCGGGCTGGTTATTAGTCTAATCTTATCACATTTCATGATCAGAGAATCATATTATCCCTCTATTACAACGGCGGAAAACCAAAAGAAGTTCACACGGGGAGTGTTAAAAAAATAACACGAGGAGTTGAAAAAGTTGAAGAAAAGAAGAGCTACCGCTAATATCTTACCCAATTTCGACTTTATGTGGATCAGGAATCCTACCGAGAGAAAAAAAGCAACAAGTCTGTTAACTATTGAGCATTTCCTGAAGAAACGTAGAGAAAAACACAGAGGAAAATAAAATCATAAACAGATGGTACACAGATACACTGTTTGTCATTAGAAAAGAAAAACTGCTACTGCGTGTTTCACAATTCTGCTAACTTTCACGGACTATTTCCAAACATCCCGCCTGCGTGTCGGATCTGAGGGAGACGAAGTCAATGCTAGGATAATTGTTTGACCGCCGTTCGAGAGATGTTTGAGGAACACTCAAAGTCTGATTTGTTACAGCGGCGATATAATGTTGAAAATCGACCAAGAGAGTTTGCAGAGTTCTGAAAACCGCTGTTACCCCAACACAGCCACAAAAGAATGGCGCTCAAAATGGGAACCGGAGGAGGCGCACGGACTATCGATAACACGCTGACTCGAAAATTGATGGGTTTTCCCAAACCAATACGTGATTCAAGATTTGATTCCGTCTGCTAATATTACGTCTTTTTTAGTGGAAAGCGTATAGCACTATACTTTGTAAATAGTTGATGAAAAGCTCTTAGAATAGTTTCCTTTTATTTATCTTTGTTTGATTTAGAACTATAGAGACAGCCGTGAACCAATGGAATAGTGCCCTTGAATTATTAAGAAAGGAAGAAACCACAAAACGAGTCCCTAGCAATAGAATCGTGCAGACAAAGATGAAAACAAAACTGAAGACGCTAGCGCTTAGCAAGCTAACTTTTAAAAGAATCAGAGGGATTAGCAACAACTATATTTTGAAACTCAGCTAGTGAGTAGAAAGTTTCAAAACATTTGAAACTTTTCGGCATGGCATCAGATCTGGTGACACCAACCTCGCCAGTTGAGACAGATATCGTCGAGTTTCTTGAAGATGTTTATGAAAGCATTGAGTTACTCGAAGAAAAAATCGCTGTTCTTAAAGCTAAATACCCAGTTACAGCTCGAAATAACCATATTGGAGAGATTATGCACCAGATACAGAGTAAACTGAAAACTAGGTTGGATTTTGAAAGGATTCCGATTAAAACACCTACGCCGCCGCCAACGCCAAGTCTGCCGTGTGTTAGCCCAGACCCGATCGACACGCCGTATCAAGAAGTTTCGTACACTGTGGACCTATTTGATAGTCTTTGCCTTCGAAGGAGAACCATAGACAGAGTTGGAAAGCTTGAGCAACGCTTGCCACCCAAGAAGAAAGTAAAAGTTCTTGTAGACGCCGAATTCTTCACAAACGATAAGTACGACGCTTCAAAACGATCGAGTAAACTCAATAAACAGCGAGATAACTGTGAAACTTATATAATCGAAACTCCAAATCTGAATGAGATTTTTATTGTGGACAATGGTCGGTTGAACTTCATAAACAACTCTATTAATTGCTTTGCTGTGAATCTTTATAACTCGGTCATAGAGAAGAAAACTGAACGTCGTCTTTTAAATTCCAATATTGCGGCAAGAATGAAACTGAAAGACGATACAGAGAGACTTGAAACTGCGATAAAAATCGCAGCAGCGAACTTTGAGTTCTGGAGTTCTGTTTATTATAAATCCGCGACAAATAAAGAGTCGAATTCGCTACAGCAGTGCCTGAGACAATACGTAAAGGACCCGCTTCACTGCAAAGGAGTCATCTACTTTTTACTTGTTCAAGATGTTACGGATAATAGGGGTGAATCCAACTCGCAAATTTTCATTGGAAAAGCGGAGGAACTTTTCCTATGCGAGCTCAAAGAAAATTTCAAAGTTCGCAATACAAACGAATTGTCACTCTTTCAGCTTGCAATTTGCCGAAACCAGACCGAGTGGTTGAACTCTGCTGAAACTGAAACTCTACCAAGCCGACACAGTAGTGCTATTCCAATTGAAGCTGAGCCCAAAATGTTGGGACTAATTCTCGATTTTGGCTACCCTCAGTTTATAGTAGAGGAATTTCAAGCAAGCTTGGACCTTGGTGATAGCCTTTCGAACCTTGAGAAGAATTATATTAAGTACTTTGGGGCGAAAAGTCCTTTAGGACTCAACGGGTAGTGTTACAGAAAAAAGCAAGACTCCAAAGGTGAGAAAAATGTTCGCTATATTCAGATGAAGATATATTCGCAAGGCAGGCTCAGTCTCAAAGAGCGAAGAAACAAATAAGTAAGCGACCCTTTCCATTATGCTATGAAAAAAAAACAGGGAAAAAAATATTTTTCATTATTTCTTCGTGAAAAGAATGTTATTGAAACCATAAAAGTAAGCGTGATAGATTGTAGACTAAACACAAGTAACGATGGTGATGTTAGTAAACGGAAAACCAAATGCTATTTTGTACCAATGAGCTGTTAATGAGGTAAAACACGTCGACTGTTCTAGATTCTAATCGTGAATTTCACACCTGCTCTTGTTGGTGAAGTGTCAACTACTTAATCGCACGCAACAGGGACCAGTACAAACCAGCGCGCTATTGACTTTGGTTTTCGTTTGGCTAGATTGCAGAATACCCTTCCCATCATTTCGTTTGACTGAGGACCGCGGTCCGCAGTCAGATAAAATTTACATATTCAAATCACTTAAGCTTATAGCCATCGCAATTCAAGTTACTTATTTATTAATTCTATTCGCCGCATTATAACTCAGGACCGCGGCCCGCAGTCCGCAGTCAGATAACATTTACATATTCAAATCACTTAAGCTTATAGCCATCGCAATCGAAGTTACTTATTTATTAATTCTATTCGCAGTCAGATATGTGTAAATCGCGTCCCGAACAAATATCATAATAAAACCGTGTGTCTTGTTTCCAGGGAAGTATACGCGTTTTCGAGTTAACTGATCACTTTCGAGTTAGCTTCCACATGTTTAACCGGTATGGCAGAAACAAATGAACCCGGTTTATGAACCCGGTTTATAGGCTGTAAAACAACCGAGATATACAATAGACCGTCAATTGCTCTTTTTTGCTGATTTCTCAGAGGAAGGTGCACAAAACTGTGTTATCTTTTATTGACACTTTAAATTTTACTTCAAATATATGGGTAAGTCGTGACTTTCCAAATATGGGTGGCTCTGGAAAGAGCCGTTTTTTTTAAATGGCTGACTCGGTGACCTGGCCGGGTTGTTCCATCAGGTGCAATCGACGATCATACGCTCGAAAAATGAAATAATCTTGTTATCGAACTCACATTTTTTGCGCGATTTGTAAAACTTGTAAATTTTCGCTGGCTTGATTGGGTCAGGCAGAATCTCGCTTTAGGGCGGCAGTCGCTGTCGGGCCCTGATTTTAACCCTCATACGATACAACGGTTATTTCTACTTGGTCGGTCTAGGAATATCCATGGCGGAGCCCAGAGGCCTAGCCTTTGACCTTTATCGAACGTTTCTGAAGAACCCGAATTAAGACCATGTGATTCTAACTACGAGATTGTACTCTTATCTGTCGTTTACACCAGAAGTATGATATGACTTGTGAACTTCTCGTTTACACGCTTCCGAAACCCAAACTTGATGCCTATTTGTTCGTTGCAAACTTCCTCAGTATTTACACGCCCTCGGTTCAGAGTTTGATTTTTACGAATGACGTGACAATGTATTTGAGCCACGCCATGTTGTTGTCCCTTAGAGCTAAATTTCATGTTTTCTATCGAAGTCCCCCGACTCCTCTCCCCCCCCCCATCCCCCTTCATTCAACCCCGCTACATCTTTACCCTCCCTTTCGCATTGCAACCTTTCCGAGTGGCAAAATGTCCCTCGATTCACAGTAAATACGTACAACACAGATAAGTGATATGCGTGATTTAGCCGGTGTATATTGTGAAGAGATACTTACAGTTCATCGTTACGTCGCAGGTTACTCCTCTTGAGTAGCGTCAAATCGTAGTACTGTTCAATAGGAACCCCTCTGGAATGATATCATATGCAAATATGTTGTTTAAAGCTCATGGCCTTCAAATCTCAAGGTGTGATCACGCTAGAGCAGATGACTGTGAAACGAGCCGCGACATTGTCGCGGTGGCGGCACGGAACCTGGCCTGCTGTAGATGCGCAATGGTAAAGGTAAATTACACTCTCGTACCGAGAACCCGTCATCTTTTGACTATAGCGGCAAGATTCGGGGCTCTGCCTAGATCCTTCATGGTACACTGTCCTTCTGTATATCCTCGTTCTATATAAGACATGGGAGATATTTACACGGAGGACACTATAGTGTACCATATACGAAGGATATACCGGGCTCTGGGAAATCCGATTTGTGAGCATGCGTGGTTCAAAAGATGACGGGCTCTGGCACGAGATTTGTGTAAATTGCGCAGGCGAAATGCAACGTCTCGATTTTCTTGCGCTTGCGTCCCAGTGTAAACCACATAAGGGAAAAGTATGAGTTTGATATTACTTGCCCTTGCACTTGCGTTCGTGTGTATAGAGCAGATTTCGTATGACTGTGAAAAGTACCGTGACAAGGCGCGGTACTGTCGCGGTCGCGGTACGGAACCTGGCCTGCTGTTTCCTGCTGTAGATGCCGAACGAAATCGCGTAGTCGCGGTACGGTCACGGTCGCGGCGCGGTACAACACTTTTTCGCGGTACTTTTCACAGTCATACGAAATCTGCTCTATCAGCAGCCCTTACAGGCGCGGATCTAGGGAGAGTTCATCGGGTGCAAATGAACCGATTTTTTTATGGGGATCGGTTCGCTAAAAGACCTTTCGACCTTTCGTGGTTCTTTTCTTTTATGTGACCCAATGTATACCAGTATATTAAATTCATGATGTAGCAACCACGATTTCGCCTCGTGGGAGGGCCACGGACAACAGAGAAGGATTGGTATACCTCTATTTTTTTGCCGTGGTATCAACAGCAAAAATGAACCCCCTCTTAAAATCTTGGATCCGCCACTGCCTTCACATCGACAAATAATCAGCAAATAAGCTCCAAACTCGCGCGTTACAAGATTATGGTCGTGCTTACATCGACAACGGTCGCGAGGTGATCACTTTTCATTTTTCAACATCATGTATGATAGAAAGTCACGGATCGTATGTTAACCAGCTTTAGCTGTGTGATGCCGTGCGAAAATAAAATTTCTATCTATCTTCTCAGTTGGGATCTTCCTTGATCACTGATATTTCCTATTTGCTTCTAACATCTTAGGATTGTTCAGACTGATTGCGCTCGATCTCCTTCGAAGCCTGAACACATATTACACACAGCTGAAAGTTGTCAAGGTAGCGCAAACAGACACTTCCCATAAGAACGCAGCAATGATTTGCAGCACTATTTCTTTCAATTTTCCTCTCTCTTTATACCTGTTTCAGGAATCGCGCGAACTTTTAGTGAGGAAAAAGGAAGACTCAAATGTGCATTACATAGGCATTCCTATTTTTGAATTAAAATAGCTTTTGCTATCAAATATCCAAATTTGAAAACTGTTCAGCGTGGTAAGAAATCAAAAATACCAATTCGCAATCCAATTACATCCGCTCGATTACACACGAAAATACTCCAAATTTGTACTTATCGTACTTAAATTATTTGTACTTAAATCATCATTATTATTACTTATCCAGCAGTTGATAGGTTAGTTGATAAACCTAGACGATTATATAGCTTATTTTTTTACTACATTTAAGCAACCTTACAGCTGTTTCAGGAAACACGCGACCCGGTTTTCTGTGTAGTCAATCAAACCATGTGAGCCAATCAGATCCTTGCCTAGTTTCGCCTAGTGCAGTGAATTGGCTTCTGTCGCGACATGTCTCGCAAGGGAAGCCAATCGAATGCACTGTGTAAGGATATGATTGGCTCACACGGACACGGATTGCATTGATGGACAGCACAGAACACCCAACTACCAACTCTGGCGGCCACGGCGAAGTCGCGTGTTACCTGAAACAGCTGTAAACCCCAAAATCGTGACAGCCGTTTTGAATACGTTGAGTTGAGAAAAGCAGTCCCTACAACTGTCCCTGGCCTCACCTTGGAAATGGCAAGACTCCGCCTCCAAAGTGCCGATGCCCTTTTTGCACTTTGATTGGTGGTTCCTGCTTGGGACGGTGGTTCTCAGGAAGGTTGACGGATCCAACTCCCCCATAGCTTATGCTACGACCCCAAGGGTACTTGGGAGGCCTGTATGTTCGCGACAAATAGTTGTCGTAGCTGCAAGGGAACGTTGACATCAGTTTGTTTAGTCCGCACTGTCATATACTTTAAAGGGAACCTGTCATGATACGCGCATGCTCCAGGAGCGATCACTGAATGATCAGCAAAACTAAGACCATCCTATCAGATAACTATTTAAGAATATGTTAAGCTAAAAGGCATGGTCGGATAGGTTAAAAAGTAGCGAGATTATATATGATTTGTTTTCGAGGTTTTTAGCCTTTGCTGGCCACGATACTTCTTTGATTTGAGAAATGCGCAAAACAGCTGCGCAGTTGCGTGAATGTCATCGAATCATTGTTGTGGCCAGAAAAAAAATCTTTGAGTAGCTAAGCTAAAGCTAAACATATTCGTCAGCAAGTGAAAGGTGTGAACGAGATTCTTATGAAAGTCGAATTTGTAAGTGCATGCACTTCAGTAGAAAAGAAAGGGGAAGAGAAGGACAGATGAGGGCTAAATGGGCGCTGTTCACTCATCGCTCTCCTTTACATTCCCTCGCTTTTCTTTTTCAAAACTGTCGTGTGTGTGGTTACAGAATCATGGTCACAGAATCAGTTCTGTCGTTTGACGTTTCCATGGATACCGCTGATTAAGTGAATGCTATTCGCAGGGTTGTTTAGAACTGACATCTCAACATCTCAATCAGAACACCTGTTCTTCGCGAAATATACAAACGGGCTATACACGTTAAAATATATACCCAATGCATTTAGTTTGCTGCCAGTTTAACATCATCAAAAATCATTAATGATATTGAAAACGAAAAGGCAGGATTTTTTGTTAGATTAAGGTTTGGAAATCGTTTAAAATGTTTAGCCTCAAAGGCAGCTGTCTGCTCGCGCTCGCGTGTTGCTCGTTTCACTTTGTCGAGCGAAAGTGTAGGAGGCTTCAAAAACTTCATGGGCAGGGAAGCTTCATTTGGACTTCAATAGTTTCAATGAAGACTACCCTAAACATTCGCACTGTCTCACAAAAATACTAAATGATTTCAGCAGTCCAACTGTTATCTAATTGCTAAGTTTCTCATGGGTGGTGTCCTTATTATAACAATTTCTTGTTATTATTTTTTCGTCTTTTCACAACGACTGCGGTAGTCTGGGAATGCAGCCGAGTGAAAATTAAACTGGGGCAGATTTGAGGCAATTCAAACTGCTTGAAATGCAAAGGCCAATGAAAAGTTAGAAACCACACCGAGATAAACTGTTATCACTTTTGTTTTGTGTTGAAAACGATAAAAAATATTGCAGATCTTTACAACTATCATAGCAACGAGCTCAACAAAACACAACTTCAACCAAAACAATTTTCAGAAGACAAAAACAGGAATGGGAAAGTGAGCAAATTCTGCCAACACGTTTGCTGACAATTTTACAAGTTAATAAATATCGTAGCCCTTTTATGTCTAAAAATGCACGCTTTTTTATAACAAAATTACTTAAAGGAACGTTGAAGATGAAATTTGCAAAATACATAAAAATATAAATATAGCTCAAACATAAAAAAAAACATTCTCACGTCCCTTTTTGGCTCTTTCGTTGTAATCGATAAACATCATATAATCGAACAGCGTTTATTTGGCTAGATATACTCTCTTCCATTTGAGTAAAATTGGCAGAATTTGCAATCTCTTGTTGAAGTGAAGGTTTTTTTTTTTTCACAGGTGTCGCAATAAACTAGCAGCGCAGAAGATAAAATTCTAACACTTAACCCGTCACAAGTGTATATAAGTAATCCTGAGTTTTAAAGAAAAGCGCTAATGTGCGTAGACGGCTAAATCTCCGATGCCGTAATTTGTTTTCTTATATAAAGAAAGTTACTAATATTAAATAGACTTGTTAACCATTCACTTCAAAACTCCAATGTTGACAAGTTGTTGCGTTGATCAACTCCGCAAATATTCTTATGTAATCTATGTAAAGTTAAAACAATTTCACTTAGTAAAAAGTCAAAGTGAGAAAAAGAACTTTGTTTGTAAGTGATTTTTGGGGATTTTCAAGGAGTTTCTGTAACTTTTAACAACCAAACCTACTTAGAAACGCGTTAGCAACGGCTCCGCTTGGTTGACTAAATTCTTATACAGAGCTCTAGGTAATAAACTTGACCTCAACTTCTAGCGAAGTTCACTTAGAAATTACTTAGGCTATATAATGCTTGAATGGGTCTCAGAATAAAGACTTCATGTGATTTGTTAGTGGTTTTATAAGTTACTCACTGCTGCTGAGAAATCGTAAGTCGGTCCAGCAATTCCGGTTGATGCAAAACATGCGACTCCGCGTTCCTAGACAAATAGTCAACCCCTCGGTGTTCGTTGTAGAGCGCGTGCTGCAGTGCGGTCGCCATCCCTCAAAAACAAGTATTTATCTGCTAAATCCCCAAAGAAACAACACTCAAGGTGTCTAGGCGAATTCCTCTCTTCATGATCATCTTTGCCAAACTTCACATCTTTATAATAAAGACAATTCTACCAGTTTCCACTGAGCCGCTAGCCCAGGACTTCACGGCGTTACCGCGTGCAATTTATCAACACATTTTACCAAGGCGACGAGCTGACCTCTGATTGGGTAGCGTGACAATGTAGAGCAGACGGCCTTTGTTTCAGTACATCGATCCAAACAGTCAGACAATAGACTTTTCCATAGTAATCTCGTATAAAAATCCTTTGTGGTAATCCGTTGAGTGTCTTTTGTAACACTGATTAGTTCGGCTAATATCCTTCTGAATCCACAGTATGCATGTTGTTATAAAGCCGGACAAGAGGGAGTCCCCACGGGTCGATGAGAATGCAGAAGGGTTCAGGGATTCTATCTAAGGTATCACTAGCCGTAACTCTTATTGAATCACAACCATACACGCACCCAGAGTGGGAGATTGTTAAATAAGACAGGACAAAAACCGGCAAATAGCTAAAGGGCTAAGGGGCGGAGAGATTCCTTGATAATATCAAGGCTTTTAAATAATAAATGAGTCAATAGTTCTTGGTTGATATTTTCCTTCCTGTTTTCCCATTTTCCACAGCGGCTCCTGCCAGGGGTTGAGTCTCCGCGCCTTATTTCAGCTGTCCTTTTTTGTGTCTTTGTTTTAACAAAATTTTCTTATTTCCTGTGTGGAAACGGAAACTGAGGCATAAAGCATGGGCTAGAAACCGAGGCTAATTTCAAGGCAACCATTGAAATGTCCCATGAAGATTCCTACAGTATTTTACATCGCGCGCACTCCTATTGGCCAAATACAAACAACCACACATTCACAAATGTGAAAAGAGCACGAAAAGCAATTATCAAATACAATACAATATGTTTTGTATAATTGTTTGCCCTCCAAAAGCTGTATGTGTGAGTATTGTTGAGTCTATATGGCTGTAGACTGCTTGCAACCCCTTCTTCGGCGAACGTCCTTAAATCGAGGGAAATGGGTTTTTTTTGCCCGCGGCGCGCCGTAAACAAATCGAAGTGCGCCGCGGATAAAAAAAAATATTTCCCTCGATTTACGGACGTTCGCCGAAGATGGGGCTGCAGGCAGTCTATAAATATGGCTGGTATATTTCAAGTTCTATGTGATCTCCAGTTAGTAAGCAATGCGTCCATGTAAAACCTTGGTTTTTGAACATAGCGAATTTTCATGTAATCCAGTAAACAGTGAGCAATATTATAATTACATCACACTTTGATTGTAAATAGCCTCCCTTAACAATCAAGTGACAATTTATTTTATACCATTACCTAATTAACTCCTAACGCCTGAGCTCTGATTGGCTAGTGTCGTTGTAAAGGTCAATGAGGCACTGCAATCTATTGTCTTCAAACTAACGCACGCGGCGCGCAAGAGAAGACTCAACCATGCGTGACTCGACGTAACCACGGTGAATTTGTGTTTAGAGTAAGTGACCTTGCGAAAATCTAGCATGATTTTATAGCGATTTTATTACCCAAGAGTGCTAAATATTCCGAAGCACAACTATTATTGCTCTGGATTTCTGAAGCAATAGGCGCATAGCGCCTTTTAGAGTAGCAAACATCTGTAAAAATTCTCAACGCATGTGAGCTCCAGAGTTGGAAAGTGCTGCCCTAGCTCGCGATGGTCAGCGCGGCTTACTTTACAAAATGGCAGAATGAGCTCTACAAAGACAGGCATGGCTACGATGGGCTCTCCAGGACGTTTCAGTCCAATCTTAACTACGATCCAGGACATTACGACCGAATTACTACCTACCCAAACCAGTAAGTGACGGTCAGGTTAACTAGTTGTCTATTCTTGAATAATTATGTGTAATCTTTTTAATACTTTAATATGTCAACTATTTGGAAGCGTCTCTTGTCAAGATGGCTTCGTCCCGAACATATAGATTATTTTTCTCACAGAAATGAGCACGCACAAGATTAAAAATCAAATTATCCTATGAGTAGGAACTATATTTCTGTGACGAAAAGGAAATATGATATATGTGGCGCGAGAGCTGTCTGACCTGGTGACAAAAATACGTCACGACGTCGCGAAGGCCATTATGGTTTTATGTTTCAAGTTCACAACTCCTTCGTTGGGTTTCCTGTGTTTAGCCTCCATTCTCGGTATATAACTCTTACATACAGGACAAGGCAAGGAACGACAGCGAACAACAGCAATCACTTGCCTCCTCTTCCCTTCGCCTTGGCCTGATGTTGGAGCTGAACTACCTGCATATAAATATAGAGTCCTAAAGTGTGACGTCACAAATTTGAAAACTTTCGAATGTCACGGACTTTTGTCCACGAAATAATGAAAGACCAACTGCAAAGAACGTTGCGTGCAAAAAATGAGGTGAATCGGTTAAAAAGAGACCGAGATATGGCATGCTGAATACATAATTCTCTTTAACAAATCACTGTATTTTGGACTCAGTTCCAAACTGTTTGGAACTGAACCAAACAAGCCACCTGAATGGCAAATGTGTCAAGTGCCTTTGCATTTCATGGCGTAGTAGCCACAGGAAGCCCGAGGAGCATGGCGTGGTGTTAAGACAGGGACGACTGGGAAAAGGAGGCTGATTGACACCGCGGCAAAACGCAGTTGACATGCGCTGCCTGTAAAATTAAGACAATTGAAAAAATCTACATAACAACAGCGAACCATAATTCTCGCCTCGGGTGCAAGCCTTAAAGTGCGAGGTGCAAAAGTTCAGAGAAAGATATGATAATATTCTAGCTGCTCTGCAATTTTTGGCCTTAAGTTTAGTGTCTGGAGCTTAAGTTTTCCAAATTTCCAAGACAGCACGATATATTTTTGTTATGTAGATTATTTCTTTTGTGTTCATTTCACAGGAAGTGAATCTTTTGCGCATGGCAAATACGTTTTGCCGCGGGGTTAGGCTGATTAGATTAAAAGTAAAACATCTAAAAAAGACAAGGGACCTATATTCACTGTATCCACCTTGTTACTAGATACTCCCGTCACCTAGAGAAGACTGAATTGCACCCAAAGTGTCCCTGGGGGCGCGCTCGTAGTTACGCAGGAGATGCCCCGGTACTTTTACCCACAGAGCACCGCCCGAAATGTGAACCTCCGACTCTGCTTCAGAAGACGCACAAACACTTCGGTACTGGCGCCAGCCCATTTCCCAGGTAAGTTGAGCCGAGGACAAACAGACAATTAGGCGACAGCAGAGTTAATTTTAGAGCTGAAACGCTCTCCTTTCGTGTGCGCTTCTTTAGTTTTTGAGGTGCGCGAACAATTTTAAGCGATTAATCGTTGAGAAAATATATCATTTTCTTGTGACGCGTGATTTTTGTCGTACGGACTACAATTGTTGCAAAATGTTTAGGATTATGCTAAAAGTCTCTAATCATGATATAATATAATATATAATTTTAATATATTTTTTATTTGAAAATTTTTTTCCTTAGTACATTTCATAAAATGTGAATTACTATTTTAAAAATTAGTTAAATTCGTAAAGTTGTAAAGAGCTATATGAACATTTATTGAAATAGCGATATTATTTATTAAGGTATTTACTAACGTAATTGACTTACTGGTAAATTTACTGCCATCTTTCCTTCTTCCTTTTCTCTTTCAGGGGAGTCCCGACCAAACAGTATTACGGCTTAACGCAGTTGAAGCGTAGTAATCTGAGATGGAACGATGAACTGTGAGTACACTCATACGTCAGATCTCACTTGGCTTGTATTGACAGTAAACAACCAGTATATACCATTGCCTAGGATCGTCCTTCTAGGGGTAGGAAGTTCTAACAGCGAATTGGAAAATGAAGCGGGTCTGAAGTTACTTTTAGAGCAATAGATTAGCGCACTTGAATAGTCTTCTCTGGTCAAAGCATAGGCTACCTGGCTGCACTCTAATTGGCTCAGCGAATGTGTGCAGTACGCTTTGTGTGAAAATTTTAAACTTAAAATAACTTCATCCAGGCTTCATTTTCCAATACGCTTTTACACTGTGATATCATGGGAGATGGACGCTCGATCCTGGGCAATGGCCTCCTGGCAAGTCCGATTCTCTGAAAGCCGCCCGTACTTAAGGTGAGGTAAAATGGACAACAAAAACGCTCAACTTGTCTCGCAACATTGTTGCAAAACGAGTTAAAGAGCGATGCTGCGCGTTTTACCACCTGACCAAACAATCAAACAACTTGTCATGCAACAAATCGGCATGTTGCAAGTTGAAAAATTGTGTTGCAGAAAATAGAAGTCTGTCCTGCAACATTGTTGCAAAACGAGTTGAAGAGGGATGTTGCGCGTTTTACCACCCGACCAAACAACTTGTCTCGCAACAAATAACAAATTTGTTGCGAACCAACAACCTTCGCAGTGGTAAAACGAGCAACAACGAGAGGTTTTGTTGCAAAAGTAGAGACAAACAGCGAACGTTTTGTTGCTCGTTTTACCTCCCCTTACGATCTGACAAGTCTGTTTGTATCGGATTACGTCAAACCTTTTGGCAATGACCAATCAGGCGTTGCTATTTTCCAAACTTGCAACATGCCGATTTGTTGCAAGACAAGTTGTTTGGTCGGGTGGTAAAACGCGCAGCATCGTTTTGCAAGAATGTTGCGAGACAAGTTGAGCGATTTTGTTGCCCGTTTTACCTCGCCTTTTAGTGCAATTTGCAGTGCTCGCTTCTCGCACAAGAAAGCGTTTGCGCACCGACATCAAAAATTCCGTACTGACGACATTATTGTACATGAACTGGTCAAGCGTTCCGCATTCACCTTTGATCACAAGCTTGTATGACCGATATCGGGTTTTCACGCCTTTCAATATATGGTGCGTGATAAAGCCTGGTTTCCATATCTTGCAGCTGTCGTGGACAAACTTGTTCTGCAACAGCTATCGACTGAACAAAGTTGTTCTGCAACAGCTATCGTGAATAAAGTTGTTCTGCAACAGCTATCGTGAATAAAGTTGTTCTGCAACAGCTATCGTGAATAAAGTTGTTCTGCAACAGCTATCGTGAATAAAGTTGTTCTGCAACAGCTATCGTGAATAAAGTTGTTCTGCAACAGCTATCGTGAATAAAGCTGTTCTGCAACAGCTATCGACTGAACAAAGTTGTTCTGCGACAGCTGTCGTGAATAAAGTTGTTCTGCAACAGCTATCGTGAATAAAGTTGTTCTGCAACAGCTATCGTGAACAAAGTTGTTCTGCAACAGCTATCGTGAACAAAGTTGTTCTGCAACAGCTATCGTGAACAAAGTTGTTCTGCAACAGCTATCGTGAATAAAGTTGTTCTGCAACAGCTATCGTGAACAAAGTTGTTCTGCAACAGCTGTCGTGAATAAAGTTGTTCTGCAACAGCTATCGTGAATAAAGTTGTTCTGCAACAGCTATCGACTGAACAAAGTTGTTCTGCGACAGCTATCGTGAATAAAGTTGTTCTGCAACAGCTATCGTGAACAAAGTTGTTCTGCAACAGCTATCGTGAATAAAGTTGTTCTGCAACAGCTATCGTGAATAAAGTTGTTCTGCAACAGCTATCGTGAACAAAGTTGTTCTGCGACAGCTATCGTGAATAAAGTTGTTCTGCAACAGCTATCGTGAATAAAGTTGTTCTGCAACAGCTATCGTGAACAAAGTTGTTCTGCGACAGCTCCAACATGTGGAAACCAGGTTCGCAGAGAACAAGGTCGATTCCTGCAACACGAGTTGCAGGAATCGCAACGTGTTGCAAAAGCCGCATAAGTCGCGAACGCCGCCGGTTTCCACATGTTGCAACTTTGTTCACGATAGCTGCAAACATATGGAAATCAGGGGCTGGTTCCTAGAATGTCAGATAAGAGTTATCAGTAGAATATCCAACGGATAAGTCCAGAATAAATCCTATACAACAGTCAGATAACGTTTATCCTTTGAAAACTTTATCCAACCTTTCAGGAACTGGGCCCAGGCTTAAGGGAAGGGGGAGGATGTTTGCGTGAGCGTGACACATGTAACTAATATGCTCTTCGTTTGTTCATCAGAATGCCCAGACCAACAACAGCGCAAGTGCAGTAAGTACATCAAGAAACGGGTCAAATTAGAATTTCTTAAAGAAACTAGAGACAGGAGCCAATCACAAGGAGCCTCCGTCAGCTATTGGTAGGCGTCCGAATCACAGGAGTAGATGGATCTATATTTTTGGATTGTAGATTGGGAATCCCGCGACATTCAACCAGGGGAAATACAGTTTACCCATGAATGGGCTTCTGCAGAAATCTTTGTAATGTGTTTTGTTTTGTTTTTGACTTGTTGTGAATAATGCTGCAGATGTTATTCATCTCTTTTTCTTTCGAACAAGAAATTGCGGTAAGGCGTACAAGAGCTATAGTAATGAGAACACATGCAGTATTGTCACTCCACACACAAACATGACAGCATCAGCATTTTAGCGCTCCGACCTGTAAAGTCATGACACTATTTGGGTAACACGAAAAGAAGACTTGGTATTTTCCGATTTCGTAATTCATAAGTTAATAGCAAATGTTTATGTTGTGGTTCCCTGTGTCAACACGCACGCGCCAAAATTGGCGGGAATTTAGACCGTTTAAGATTTCAGCCCATCAGAAACGCTACAGAAACATAGGAGTTATTTGATTGAAGTCGCATCATATGGATATAACGGGAATGGGATGTATAAGACGCATATTGTTAGTAATACTCCGTGCGCTGCTTCTAATGGTTTATATCTTGATCAGGAAAGACCACATATTGCTACCGTTCCCTCAAGAATCGCCCCACACATCACACATGTCACGACAAGCCATGTTTCCACGTCCAGAGCCCTACTGTGGTTACGAGATCAAGCAAAACACACTTCTTCCTGACCCTCCCCCCTCACGAATCATGAACAAAGCCATGGGAAGTTTTGGTCGGCGAGAAGTTGTGCTCAGTCGTACACTTACTGGAGATCGAGAACCAACGTCGGCGTTTGGCGCGCAAATAAAGCCAGTTCATGTAAGTGCTTAAAAAGTAGTCGCCGTGATTGCAGTCACGCAACGCGGAGAGGGGGATTCGAGGAGACAAATAACTTTGACCTACTCTGCCTTGTCACGACCCCAGATAATTTTGAGCTGGAGGTTTATAGACCTCATTCGCTTGGTCATAATGTTTTCCGATTTCAGATCACGTGGCATTCATTTGTAAAAATGCTGTTGCTTCCATATTCATACACATTATATTTCAGAAAAGGTTGCACCGTCATACGACTCACTCAACCGTCTGTTGTATATAGTCCGCGGTGCGTCATGAGGGAAACTAAGAAAAACGTTCTCATGTTAACCAGTACAAAATTTCTTACTAGCGATGTTGTAGAGTCATTTGGTGTACGCAGGGTATGGCTATATTTCTCAAAAACCAGAGCTCGTGATTCTGTGTTTGGTTTACCTATTTGCTCCCTGACGCATCGCGGGTTAAAACAGACAGTTGTGACGCTGCAACCTTTTTTGAAATATGTGGATTGGATTCCGATAGCACAGTTTCAGAAACGTCATCACAGGCCAGCGATGAGGGGAAAGAAAAGACGCCAAAGAACGGCTCGTGTGCGGTGAGGGGTTTAAAAGCGCGCATATGCATTGAATGGGACGAGCAAAAAAAATGACCCTTTCGTTCACGCACCGCCCCAGGGACCACTGAAACGGTGATGAGAGTTGATAAGAGTTTCTACTCTCACGCACGTTTGATCGAAATAGCCTTGCCACAAGTCGACCTCTCTCAGGATACTAACAAAAGCACGAAATTTTTTTTAAAGGACTTTGAGAAAGTCTAGATCGCAAAACTCTCGTGCATTCTCATCGACTCCCATTCACTTTGAACATGTTTAAATTGAGAGTATCGACCGTCTGACCGCAGCCTCATGAGGTGCTCATTGCTCATGAGAGTTACATTACATTACATTATTTTATAAAGCTGTAGATGTAGAGTGCATGAGTGACGTCAAAACTCTCACAGCCGTTTGATCCCGCCCTATGAATCCCGCGCGCTGTGCCAGGATTACGCAGTGCAGAAACTAAATGCAGAAATTCACAAATTCAATGCACATAGACATTTACTCCAGTTAATAAAATCCCTTATTATTTGCCTAATGTTATCACATGATGTATCTAGCTCTTGTCCTGGCGCATCACTTAATTTGTTTTTCGTTTTTCCCCACAGATTGACAATCAGTTCTTCAACAAACATGACGTAATCAGCGAATTCAACAAACTTCACCCCAGCAACACACCAACGTTACGACTACCCATACAGCGCCTGCGCAAAGCTGATTGGCAAAAGTTCTACTAGACATGGCTAGACTGGAACACTTCCCTCTAAATATTTTGAAGACGTCAAAAGTGCTCTAAAACCATAGAAGAGTAATGAGAAATCTAATAGGTGTTGCCTATTTTCGTGCCCAGAGCTCCCCGGCTCGTCACCTCGCGGGGGAGGCTCTGGTGACAGCCACTGACGCATGCGCGAGATTTGATACAGAGCATTCTCTTACCCACAGCTCCCCGGCTCGTCTCCTCGTGGGGGAGGCTCTGGTGACAGCCACTGACGCATGCGCGAGATTTGGTACAGAGCATTCTCGAACCCAGAGCTCCCCGGCTCGTCTCCTCGTGGGGGAGGCTCTGGTGACAGCCGCTGACGTATGCGCGAGATTTGATACAGAGCCGTTGAGAGAAAGATCTTTCTGCGCATGCACCAACGATCAAAAACAGCCAATCAGTAAAGGTCCTCAACTGGATGTCACCAGAGCCTCCCCTGCGAGGAGACGAGCCGGGGAGCTCTGGGTACGAGAATGGATACAGACCCGTTGAGAGAAACACCTTTCTGCGCATGCCCCAACGTTCAAAATCAGCCAATCAGCGAAGGTCCTCAAATGGATGTCCCCAGAGCCTCCCCTGCGAGCAGACGAGCTGGGGAGCTCTGGGTACGAGAATGTTGACGCAACGGTAAAAAACTGTTGAGAGAAAAAAAATTGCTGCGCATGCTGGAACGTTCACTAAATCAGCCAATCAGCGAAGGCCTCAAATGGCTGTTACCAGAGACTCCTCGCGAGGTGACTGGGAGATCTGGGTACGACGACCGGTTTTCACCTCAAGCCGCGTTTTTGTGTGAAGTTTCATATTTTGTATTGTATTATCTTACAAAAGACCACAGCATCCGGCCCTACAATTGCTGTATCAGCTTCGAGGGCGGATCCAGGAATATATACCGTTTTCGGGATACGTTGTCACTGGAAAAAGCAACAAAGCTTGGTGCGCTAGGGAGTATGGGTAAATATTAAATTGAATTTCTGTAAAATGTTAGAAACAAACATGCTTAGAAATGTGCTGAAATTTAATGATTTCACATGTGGTTGCGATAACTGTCTGAAGTCGGACCAAACAGTAGCAATTTAGCTGTCCCCATTATCCTTTGCGCTTCAAGCTTATAGGCTTTTTGGGTGACAACGTTTCCCGGAAACGGTATATAAACGGTATATCTAAGAAGGGCTTTGGTCGAAATCATTTTTTCTCGAATTACTAAGAATGTAAAATATAAAGGAGGATCATGCCCTCCTCGTTTCTCTCTTGCTTTCTGCCTGACTGAAAAAAAAATCATGTTATAATTATTTGGGTGTATGATGTGTCGCCATGTAAAATCTGTTGAGTGCAGTAACAAAAAAACAAGAACGATACACAGGGAATTTTTGCAGAAACCCATCCACGGGAAAAGCTGAATTTCCTATGGTATAAGAATGGGAAGTGTTCGGATTTCCCATAGCTTCCCATGCGTGTGCCTTGGGAAATTCAGCTTTTCCCATGGATGGGTTTCTGCAGAAATTCCCCGTGAAGATTAAGTTGTACATCAGAAACATATAACTTACTTCAAAATGTTATGAAACGCAATTTGTATCGTTTTTGAATACGTTTCGGCAATGCTGCTTTTTTCAAGGTTTATAAAATGTTCTGCATTGCTACAAGGGGGTCGTATGCAGGCATGTTGGCCCGTAGGCGATCAAATTGAATCTGATTGGTCAGTTTTATGAAGAAGATCCCAAGACAAAAATAAAATGAGCGTGTCAGAAGCACATGTAACCATGGCCAGAGCACGAATGAATTAAATTATACATTTGTCAAATTGCTTGTTTAACATCTCGCACGTAAGGTATTGCAAAACAGGGATGCACCGAGCCGACCTCTGTCCGGCGCAAACGGCACAACACGTCCAACATTGTTGAACACAACATGTTGCGTCCGTTTGCGGCGTGTGTTGACAGTTGTTGTGACTTGTTGCATGATATTGAACGATGTTTGAAACCCATCAAACTTTTGACGCAGCAAGTTTCAACTTTTCTTTTGTCCTGTGACCAGCGAAGCATAACACAACAAAGTTGTGTTCGTTTGCGCTGAACTCTCAACAAAGTTTGACTCGCGCACGCGCATTATATACTGTATCTATAGAAATAGAGTGTAAACAAATAGGTTTTTGCCCAGAATGCATCGCATATCCAGCGAGGTGAAAACAATGTTGAGACGTGTTGTATTCGTTTGCGGCGACGCGCAACATTCAACAACATACGAACAACATTGACGTGTTCAAACAACCCATTCTCGTTCCCAGAGCTCCCCAGCTCGTCTGCTCGCAGGGGAGGCTCTGGGACATCCACTTGAGGGCCGTCACTGATTGGTTGATTTTGAGTGTTGGAGCATGCGCTGAAAGGTCTTTCTCTCAGCGGCTCTGTATTAAATCTCGCGCATGCGTCAGTGGCTGTCACCAGAGCCTTCCCCGCGAGGTTACGAGCCGGGGAGCTCTGGGTTCGAGAATGCAAACAACCTAGTAAGCAATTTGAATGAGGAGTCTAGAACGTCGCTTTCGAACTTGCTGCAGGTGACAGTCAGGTGAAATAAAAGTGAAACGCTATTAAATACCCACTGTACCGAGAGCGGAGAGGGGGAAGGGCAGAAATTTCCCCCGCAGGATCATTTTTCCTAGCTACGGCACAGCTCACAATCCCACAGAATAGAAGACCCGCCAAACATGCGGAACAGGAACGTTTATACTGCGAACTCCCACTTTACACGTCCGAACGCCAAACTGGGTTTTGGCTTCCGTCCATCAAACCTTTTAAGACAGGCACGTGAATTTTTTCTAAGTTTTGTTTGCATGTTTGGTTTTGAAGCCTGCTAGTCCTAATTAGTTAAAAAAAAAACTCTTAAAAGCTGTTCACTCGTTTGATTGACGGAAGCCAAACCGCGGTTTGTTCGTTGGCGTAGAGTTCGCAGAATTATGAAAATTGCAGCAAAGGTGCAAGACCAGCGACGGTAAAATGTTTTTCTAAACAATTTGGAAGTCAGCATTTGGAAGGCCATGTGAAACAGGTTTTCTGAGGAACGCGAGGAAGGTGGTGGGGGCGATGGTTATTACATTTCGGTACTTTTGTAGGGTGAAAGGCCCTCCAATATGAAACCCTCTCGTTTTTAGTGAAATTTCCTATAGTCTTAACTCCACATTCTGTTCTTAGTCTAGCCGCCGGGCCCATAATGGCCTTTTTATATCTTCAAGCTTTCCCTAAAACACACTTAGTCAAAGACTTCATGTAGACACTACAATCCACGCGCAATCCATTGTACTAGTAGGCTTACTTTACGTTTTACGCTTTTTAGACACTTCTCCGCCTAGAGAGTTCTGTGTTCAGGATGTTCTCGAGTTTTGTTTATCAGAGGATAACTGGAGATCAGTCTTCTGGCGTCAAGTTAAGAATCGGTTGTTGCTTTAGTGGAAACTGCGCTAAAACAACCTCTCTGTCCACCCGCATCGGATTAATAAGTTTGGCGCCTGAAGTATTAACGTGGGCTTCGTTGGTTTCCTTTTGCAAATAAGAGCGCTATAGTATGTACACTTTTTACAAGGTTAGCGCGTTTTTCAATATGCTGTAAAATGTGACATAAAGATGATGTGGCTATTAATGACAGGCGAATTTTTCCAGTAGAAGCGAACAGTTCTCATCGAGCTTTACTTTTGCGCTAAGAATCCATTTCGCGGGAAGCTAGCAATAAAAGAGTTCTAAGCATAATTGAAAACTGCAGAAATCATACGTCAAAACCGATGTAGTTCACGTCAAAACGTTTCACATAATGAACAGCAAAAGAAGTTTATCCAGAGTCCTGTCCCTTTTCGCTACTGGTGTTGGGTAGTTTTTTCATTAATTTTTCGACTTTTCAAACTTTTCTCATGCTGTTGCTTTGTTAACGTTTTGTATAACGGTTTCCGACACGTCACGAAAATGGCTGATTGCATTTTTAAACCGCACCGGGGGGTTGAGGACCCATGGAAAATTTTCCAGGGGGTTGTATTGGACTTTGGAAATTCCACGGGAGGGGGTGAGTCTGGAGACTGGAAATTCCAAGGGGGAGGGGTAAAAAAGGTGACTTTCCAGGGACATTTTATCCAAAAATAGATTTTCCAGGGATTGTTCCAGGGGTATTTTGCCAGAAAAAAAATGGAAATTCCAGGGGAGGGAGTCCTTTATGAGGTTGGAAATTCCAGGGGAGGGGGTCTTTTTCACGAGTGGATATTCCAGGGGGAGGGTCTTTTTAAGGGAGATCCTCAACCCCCCCGGTGCGGTTTAAAAATGCAATCAGCAAATGCCACTGTAGTCTACAACATGTGCGTTTCATAAGCTTGGCGTCAAACGCCTCAAGCGTAATTTTGGGCGACACCCAATAAATATGTCATTAATTAATCAAAATTTAATAGGAGAAATAAGAGTTATTCTAATTAAGCTATATTTGGCTATCTAGAGTACCACATGCCTGCAAACTACGTTAGGGTCCGCGCGCGGTCAGAGGACTGGTATTAGAACTCGGCCGCCATGTTCTGTAGGCAACTAAAAATTCATTGAATTCGCAAGGCTGTTGCGGGCTTGTATTTTAAGCAATCCCCTTCTTCTTCACACAAAACAATAAATAAGGTATCGTTCTTTCATGTCTGTGTGTTTGATGGCATTTGGATGTATAGTTTTAGAGAAATCGCGCTCGGCGCGAGACTGATATTCGACTAAAGTCGGTTTTCCGATCGAGCGGCACCACGGATCGCACGGGGTACCTGTGGAATATCTCCTTTTATGGGATGGATGCCTGTCACTTTTCTATTGTTCTAAGGCACTAGAGCATAGCAACAGGACTGGAATCCGCTGTCATGAGAGTTTCCCTTCAGTTTCAGGATTTTCGCGCGATTTTTCAAGCTTTCTAAGCTTTATTTTCGAAAATTAGTGTGTTTACAATTGTGATGAAGCAAGGAAACACGCCTGGGTGACATTGTCAACACCTTGTCTTTTGATTTTCATGATTTTTTACCAAGATATATTAGCGCTTCCATCGCAGAATTTGCGTTGAATACAAACAAGTGTGGCGGTAGAAGACAAACATGGCGGCGTGCGAAGGTGCTTTCACTTCACTTTGTCTCATTCATCTGCAGGTAGGTGAAAGCCGATCACTTTTGTATTATTTTTTAAACAAAAAACCTTGATAAGTGGAGTAGAAATTTTTGTTTGTCAGGGTTTCTACACAAATTATTGAATTAAACTGGTGAATTCTTCTGACAGTTCTCACAACTGTCGTGTCAGAACCCAACAAGACACTTGGTTCTTTCTCCTTTCAGCTTTAGTTTAACTGAGTCATTTTGAAAATAATTGGAAGTCGATTTAGGATGGCAAAGAAAATAATTATATTTAGGTGGATTGTAAAGACCTTTCTAACTCTAGATTTCGTTGCAAGATTTATAAATGAGAACAATTATTTTTCTTTGTTTTCAGCACTCTTCGGATGATAGTGATGGCTGGTTGTGGTGCTTTCCAAGCTTGTAAACAGAGGTTTTGTGAGTTTTCAAGCTAAATGTATCTCAGTCTGTAAGATATTTACAAAAGAATAAAGATGTTTTGTACTTATGAAATAAATTAATTTAGAAAAAAAAAATGTTTTTAATCTTTTACTTGAATTTTTCTGAAAAATGCTTCCACAGCCACTTGCTAGCTTTCTCAATAGAATTTTTTTGTTACAGTAGCTTATTAAAGGTTCTCATTAGAACTTTTTTTCTTGGAATCATCCTATTAACCTAGATATAATTTTCTTTCTGGATCTAACTTAATAATCAATGCAGCAGTATGTTTACTTTTTATAAATGACGCATGGAGATTTAAGGGTGTTGCCATGGAAACATTCATTTATAAAGTTTGTCGACAGTATTATCAGAACCCCTGTTATGTTAGTGTTGACCAGCTACCTTTATTCCATGATTTGTACAAAAATAACACTGCTTTCTGTTTCAATTTATTAATATTTTAACCACTGTCGTCACGTTGGTTTCCATGGCAACGCCATTTGTGTCATCATATTGAAGCTCGTGCACTGACGGGATGTTCCTGAAAATTTGAATGAAATCCGTTTGCCGGTTCTTGAGTTATCTGTGATTGACTGAGCTAGATTCTTGGATGTCTATAATGAGTCATGGTGCCATCCCAGTGCAGGCTTTCCTAATTAAAACTAAGCCTCCTTTGTGCTAAAGAAAAGCCGAATTTCCGTATATTTAAAAAATCATAACTTTTGAACAGAAAGTGCTATAGAGGTGGTTGAGGTACCAAAATGCTCAGACAATTGAGCTCTGAATGGTGAATTGGTCAAAATGTAGTTATTCCAGAATCCAATTTTGGGTTTGTTGTCCCTAACTACGTTTTCATCACCGAGGAGTGTTCTGTTTAGGATTTGTAGGATCAAAACTGCGCCAATTACGAACAGGAAGTGCAATAAATTCTATGATCTAATCAGTCTCAACGCCTTGATGAGGATGTCGAAGAACTTGACGTTTTGCAGGTCAAGAAAATCGCCCCCGTCCGGAACGAACGCATTTTGTTATCTCACGTCGGGCACATAGATTTCAGATCTCTCAGCGCCTTAAATAGCTTGTCACTCTTGAATTAATCTTCTGCGGTGCCCGCTCCTTCAAAATCAACAGCACAGGAAATACCCTAATCCTAGCTATCAAAGTGGCGCTATTTTTGTCCTAGTAATAAAACTCGAATTGCGTTTCTTGAAGAAGACAAATTAAGAGCATTTTCACATTGTTTCACTAAAGCCACGAAAGCAATGTTCTAGGTATTCAAAAAGTGAACGCTTCTTATGTGTTCTCTACTCCTTTTTAATGATAATCCCGTTTAAGTTTTCATTAAACTTATTATAACCCAGTTTGCGGTCAGACGTGCGACACTTTCCGTGTAAAGGCACGAGCCTCGATTAAACGAAAATAGCACTTCCCTTTTTTGATTTCCTTTTTTGGGTTGACATTATTTTCGAAAAATGTCCCATTACGAAACAATGATTAAATTCTCTGAGGAAACTTGACTGTAAGGAAAATTCCTTATAGAATTTTCGTGCTATTTCGTTTACACACCTCGTTCGTTGGCGCGTAAAGCATTTCCTCGATTTATCCGTATCTTTATTGCAAATCTCATAAGCATTCCACCGCCCGAAAATTGCTTTGATGACGCTTTTGGAAAGTAAAAAATTATTGTCGGCTTTGTCTGCAAGCTCAGGTACGTAGTATCCATTTGTCAAAGTGCTATCGAAGGAATTCAGACGTTTATTGGATTTTTTTTTTTTCTCATTTCTTCCGGAACTTGTGGGCATGGTCGCGTGTCCTTGAAACTCGGAAGATGCAGCAAAGTAGAATTTGGAGATTTTATGATACGAAAAGTGCTTTCGGTAACTAAGATGGGACAACTTGAAAAAAAAGTAGCTGTAAACGTTTTGCACAATCTGGTTAGGATATCCAAGCATGTTTACTTTTACAAGAGTTTTTTTTTTTTACTCAAGTCGCAGAAACACACCCAACGGTACGTGTCGCTTTATTCATGTCCGCGCGTTTACATAACATGGTCGAAGTTTTTGACCTTTCACGTATAGATTTGGGTATTTTTAGATTTGCTTCTCGCTACCTTGCAACTATACAATATATTTTAATGTTTCTTCAGCTTATAAAAAGAAGGGAAGAAACAGAACTACGTACTTCCCAAGAACAATCACAACACAGATTTACAGTTATTCTAGATTTTTATTTCATTTATGTACAAAATAATAGTGCCAGCACTCTAAATACATATACAAAATGCCTCTGTACAGAGGCTATACCATATAAGAACAACTAACCGTTCTTTTTTCTAATTTTTACAAATTAATTTTCAAAGTTGTAAACAACCTCAAGCACTGCCTAGACAAAAATCTGTCAAACTTTTATCTGAACTCTGGCTGAATATATTAATTCTATAAAGGGTCTACATTCTGTGAATACTACCTTCAGAGAAATGTGAAAATGGAATAGTACTCACATAATGTTTAATTTAAGACTCGAAATGACTAGGAATGAATGAATAAAAGCTTTTTGCTTCCGAAAAATAAAGGTTGTTTCTGAATGAGACGGATTTCTAGAGATAAAAATCCATCAAGAGCATCGGCTTTGGCCATGAATGGAATGACAGCGTGGCAAATAAAGACTTCCTGGGCTTTGTTCTCATAGAATTTGTGGCGCTGGTGGGGATAAATTATCCATGGGAATTTGCAACTTGGCGGCGCGTTTCGAAGTATTCGCTTAATTCACTTTAGGAATTATGCACTTATATACTCTCCTTTTGCCCTTCTTAAACTCATCGCGAAATATCTTAATTACATAGATTATAAGAATCTTTTCTGGCAAGCTATCTACTTGAGTAATCCCTTTCTGTTCTATTGAAATGAAAAAAAAACTATGTACACTTCAATTTTGATAAATGGAGAAAGTGTTTTGAGGTTTTCTGTCTTCGTTCCTATAATCAACGGAGTCGCCATTATTGGGATGTTAGGCCAACTCCGTCGAGCGACAAAGAAATTCAGATTAGTTTCTGCAAGCCTATGTACTTACTAGAACTATGTACCATGAGATTAACTAAGGGCTGACACTACCGATACGGTCTCGCTATTCGACGCTTCAAACCCTACAACCATACGAGCATTAGAAATTACACTTTAGAGGCATTTTGTTTTAGGCCTCAGAGTACGTCGTGGTTACTCATTAGTAACACATTCGCTTGTCTAAATTTACGAGATATATTATATACATCTATGAAGTTAAAGGAGTACTTCGTTTTTCACACATGATTAGGTGATTCAACATTCACCAAAACATTAAAACATTCGTGAATAATCTTTCAGGTTTTAGAAGTGGTTGCCTAAAGTGGTTGAAAAAAGGGGCAAATTAAAGCCCTCCTCCGCACAATCGAATTAAAAAGATGGCTACAATACCACTTCTTAACTCTAAAAGAAGTCTTTATATTATCAAAAAGTAATCACTTTAAAGTTAATTGATCCAAGAACCTTTGAAAAGGCGAAAATTGAGTGAATAGAGATCTGTACTAAATCTCACGCCTACATAACCCCACTCACAACCATTAGCAAGCAACCGGCGCTAAACGATCTCTTATAAATCGCCCACTCTTTCATGAAAAAAATTGACTTTTCCAAGCCGTTAGATAGACTTGTATATGGAATCCTTATCGTAATTTCTATATGTTTAATATTGGGTTGATATGATTTGTTCCACGAATTTCGGTAACTGTTTTTTCTCTTATTTTTTTTTGTCATTAAGTTAACAAATTTTATCTGCATGCTAATACGATTAAATAGACATAATACGCAAAATATTAATATCGGTTCTACCGTATTGAAAATAATCTAGTGGAATTTGGACCTACGCCTTTGCTAGCGCCATGAGCGACAATTGGCGATTTAAACGTTCAATTGCTGGTCATCAACTCACGCAAATTCCACAACTCCAAGAAGTCGATTTAACATTATGAGAAAGCGGGGAAACCAGTGGGTTCCCTTCTGGTTCCCGCTAATGTCCAAATCCTTCAAGAATTTCGGCGCTAAGCTATGCAGCCATCTCACTGGGGCGAACGCAACATGAGAAATACTGTGGCTTGTAACTTCGGAATAACAGGAGGCCGCTACCCCGTCGACTAGAATTGTTCCGTGCACAGTTAGAGGCGCAATTACGCCATTTTTGTCCTCACGCCGCACTGCAGTAACTTTCCTCGCCACAAGAGGTCCCGCTTTCGAACGCACAAGAACATATTCGCCCGGCTGAACGTTCTTCGCCAGCTTGGCGTTCGCAGGTTCTATTGTAGAATTGCCCTCCAGTGCAAATACCAGGTGATTTTTTGTTAACGCAAGCCTCGTGTTTGTCGCTTCCGTTTCGATCACGATAAACGGCACTTTGTTCAACCATGGGTTGTAGTCAAGAAACATAAGAACTTCGCTGAACACAAGTTCCCCGTTTTGGTCCAACGCTTGTACCTTTTCGCCTGTTTTCAAGTCTTTCAACGCAATTTTCGTCCCGCTCTCCAGTATGACCGCGCCGTGAGCGCTGAAACAGCTCCCCCAACTGTCATAACGATCGTCATCTGCAAAGAAAGAGAAAAGGAATTATGCATTCCGTTGTGAAAGAGACATTCGAATAAAAGTAATCATTAAGGCTTAATTAATTGAGTCGTTTCGCTTCGTTAGCATACACAAACCTCAACGTTTGTTTTTCCTAAATGATGGGAGGTTTCGCAGGCAGGGGCCAGATAAATAACCCCTGTGATCTCTGCCGAAATAGCCTTTCAATGGCTTCAAGTAAATCTAAATGTAGATTGGTATAACGATTTTCGCTTCAGGCTATTTCTCCAACCGGCCGCTAGTAGATGAAAAGTTAAGAGTAAACCTTGATGACATTGATGTTTAGTGTAATCGTTTCTTGTACACCTCGCTAACAAACTTAACATAAGCACTGAATGAAGGCCGAGTTAAATCCCTAATTAAGGCCATTGAAGAAATTACACGAACATCTTTTTCTACGAAGGATGAAAAATGTATCATTGGGTAGTAAAAAGATTAATAGAATAGAAAGCTACTTACCCGCGCGTACTGAAGCATGTATGCGATGCCTTTCTTCATAGTACACCCAGTCAAAACCAGCTTCTACGGCCAGTCTGCCCAGCTCTGGATACTTTTTTGTGTCCTTGTCTGATGTAGTTATGTCCACTGCTCTTCCTTCATAATGCAGAGAGTCGACAGCGTGGCTGCCGTCCTCGTCCCACGCTTCGGTTACTCGAAGTTTTACGCCTCGCCATCTCTGCCTGACTTTGGACGCCAAAATTTTCAATTTCTCGCGGCATCGCTGCAATGAACGAATGAAATGCACAACCGTTAGCTTATCTTGTGCACGGAACCTGAAAATCTACACATTCCAACTTCCCGCGTAATTCCGTGAATGAATCTTTTTTCGGTTGTGCAAAACCCCCACTAGAAGTGGTCTTGCTGAGCGATAAATTGCGATGAAAGACGAGATACGAAATGTAAACAAACGGCAGCAGCCCTACCTTCGTCATGAGACGATCGGCTCCCGTTTTTTCTTCGTCTTTGAATACTATATCTGTACTATAGCAAGCCACGAGCTGAGTGTTGAATTTCGAGGAGTTTCTTGTAATTTTCCCCTGTGGCTTTCCACTTGCCTGCAAAGAAATTTCCTCCGAGTCTGGAACTCGCTGCTTGAGGTAAAGAGGTTTTTTTGCCCTTCTGTTGTAATCCGGCCTCGAGCCACACGAGTGTACAGAATGGAGTGAAAACTGGAAAAGCAGTAAAACTAGAAGAGGACAGAAGAAATAAACGTCGAAACCTATTTTCATTTTAAAGTAGCTTTCAATCGTCTCTGTGGTTGGAAACTTGTAAGTTCAGTCGTTTTCAGCTTGGAGAAATACGAGTGAGTACGTCTCGTACGCTCGATTTACGGTGCAGTCCCTTCATCTTTCTGACAGCCAGCTCTGCGAGTTCAAATTCAATGTGCACACTGAAATGGCTTTCATGGCATGCGCTTCATTGATTGGCTAGAAGTGGTGTGATTGCCACTCATTGTTGGTTTTCTGTTATAATAGTTTTTAGCCAGGAGACTAGAGACACTTCCTGAGCTAAAGTGACACCTGCTCTGTCTTAGTTATGTCCTCCCAACAACTCCAAGATGCCACACTATTTGACTAAATGCGTAACGAAGTTGAAGGCCAAATATTCCGGATTGAAATTCTCCCTTCGTGATAAAGACCTCGATTAAACGGCGATTCTCGAGACGATAAACGTTCTGAAGCCATTCATTCCCTTTCATAGGGCGCAAATTGAATACTCTAATTATGTGACATAAAAACCAATCAGCAACAACCTTCTAATTGTGTCTTCCCAGAGTCTTAGTAATTTGTCAACATTTACTGCTAAAATTAATAAATCAGCACAGATCAGCTAGGAAAATGTAATTTATTCGGCATCAGTTTGAAAAGATTGTCTAAATAGGGCCTAGACCTTATTTACTAAGGGCTTATGCAGCGTCTCAAAAATCACAACCTGACATCCAATTTGTAAGCTTCTTTATTTCGTCAAACCTCGAAAGACTTGGAAGACACTTTACACAGTAGGTGCTACCAAAAAATGATGCTCTTGTTAACAACCAAGCATTTCGTAGTGTATTTCGAAATGCCGTGCTTACTGCAAAGAATAGCTCGAATATAGCTTATGCAATTCTCAAGGGCTTTATAGCACATGCCAATCAGATCGAAAAATTGAAAAGGGAAACAAATACCATCGCAGGCTGTCATCCGCGGTATGTAGTGAGGTTTAATTGGTATTTTCAGACATTGGCAAACAGCTAAACATTTACAAAGGGTACTTTAGAAGTAAAACATTTGGGGCAGGTTGATAAAAGTTGTTTCAGTTTTGTCTGTTCAATAGGGCTTAATCAGCAACCCTCTGTAAAGACAAATGTTATGGGCGTTACTCAAAAATTTACGGCCAAACATGTTCACTGCTCTTGCAGCTTTATGTGTTGTTTTTGTTGAAATCCTAGTTACCTAATTGCAGGATTCCATATTTTCGTTATCTTTATTAGATCATTTTAAGAACTCCCTGATTAGCATCAGAAAACCCATTTTAAGACCATCCACCCTCCATTGGCATGGTACATATGCAATGACGGCATATCACAGGCGGAAGCAATCTCTTAGTCAAAACCTGCAAAACTCTGCATAAAATTTGTCGCTTGTCGTATTCAAAGGATCGTCAAAAATATAGAACAGATCTTATCGCTGTTTGTCAATTACATAGTAATTATGAAATTTCTACCAATTCAAACACATTTTGGGAAGGCCTTTCCTTTAGGCAACTTGACAGTTTTTGGGACAGAAAGGCGTAAAAAAGTGTCATTTACAAAATAAAAGATGTGTACGCCGTGGCATACTCCCATTCAAATGTCGCTAAGTATGTCATTCGAGCTTGAAAGCCAAAATTTGGAGGAATAATAAATAAATTTCATTTCAATTGATTACATGCATGGTGTTTGAATGAAAGCAGAAGCTTTAAAACTTCAATAAGTTGTTTGAGCGCGGCTATCTACGTCAGGGACCACTGAGTAACTTCTAGATAACACAACGATACATGTTATCGTGCGGGAAAGTTTCCAAAGAGGTTCGTATGTCTTTCAACTTCCTATTCTTGCAATTTTTGAAATTTCCGGTTCCCTTTGCGTAAAACTTACTACGTAAATGTTACATTTATGTACCGCGCGCTGCGGGATCCTTGAGCATACCATTGGGCCGCCGACGCCTTTTACCCATAACTGCCTTCACAAATTGCAGTGCCTTCAAACATAGTCAAACATGGTAAAACAAAAACATGTACTTTGAGCCTGGTTTCAACATTGAAGCTAACGCAACAACAGGTGATAGCAAAGTGTCTGCTAGAAATTTAATACCCATTTATTTTCAACTTATTTGTTTAGCAATAACGAAAATACATCGGTATCAGTGAAGGCTTGACAAAGATTGAAGGCCTTTTGATTCAGGTATGAACTAAAAAGTGACAAAGCCGTTGTCCGTCATTCAAGTGACAGAAGATGTTCATAAAGAAGAATTCTGCTACGCGTTAGCACTCATTCAGTGACCCATATGGTCCATGTCCACATACTTGGAATTCTTACAACTTGAAAGCCCTGACAATAGAGGTGTGGCAGATCTAATTACGTTTAATTGGTATAAATTATCGAGTTAAGTGGACCGATTAGAATGTGCCGAAGTCGGCTTTTAGCACGTTATTATACGGCTGTCAGAGATAAATACTATCAATGCAATCAGAAGAACTTGCCTCTACAGGTTCCCCGTGTGTTAGAACAAGGAAAACTGCGGATAGTCCTGCCGATATCGGAGGAACAGTTTTGGCGCGGGAGTTGTAAAACATGCAATATTATATCTACTAGGTCCCTCATGTATTTTTGTGCGATTGAAAATTTGGCAGCAGAGGTGCATGCCACGCAGCACTATGTGCTCCCCTGAAAGTGAACCGAATGTTCTTATTTTTCTGCAGATGTTTGACGTTGCCTGTTCAAAAATAAATGGAAATCACACAAGTGAATTGGGAAGCAGATACTAATTCAGCCAGATGCCTGAATCAAGATTACTAGTTTGGTTTACAATCAACTCGGCAAAGCCAGTTGTTAACCCGTTCGAAATTATTTAGTGTACGCTCCTGACAGATCAGTTCCAATGGGGGCCTCAAGTTTTTTGCCTTCCCGCATCTCTAAATCTCCTAACTCAAATTACAAGCCTTCATAGGAAAATAGAGACCAAAGGCTCCAGAAAATAAACGCCTTACCCAGCGGACAATGGGATGCCACGACGCACGTTGGGCTCGGGTATCCTGTGGAATAGCTACGGTCACAGTCATACTAAGTGCACTCGAAATTGCGCGCCAAGAAATGTTTGAAATAGAAACAGCCGCCACATGGTATTTACATTCTCAGTAGGGAAGGAAATTGCCGTGGAAACTTAGCAGAGATATAGAGACTTGCTTAGTATTTCTTTGTTTGGGTTGCCTGAAAAAATTGTTAATTTTATTTATAAAAAAATTGAGGGGGGAGGGGGGATAAAACATATGTTGATAGGATACACAGGAACATAAAACGAGGTTATGCTTAAGAGGCAATGTAATACTGCGAAGTCCGTCATTATCAAAACTTGTCGCTCTTGCCATCGCGCCACGGAATGGCTTATTATATAACGGAGGATAAGATATAATGGATTTGTGTTCGGTTTGGGAGAGGTTGCTATTTTTGAATTCCGGTGTGTCCAATAAATCATATTCCTATAGAATAAAGAGTCTCAGTCATTAAATAATTTTGGAATAAGAAGCGGAAATTGTGACACACATTGAAACAGTCAAACAAAATGGCCGAATAATGACGCACAAACTTTCCCAAATTCCTAAAATAGACAAATAGAGCAAGAAATGGATTGATCTATTTGAGCCTTGATGCTGTTGATTTTTCCAATTAAAAGAAATTAAGTGAAACCTTTTTTATGTAATTGAATTACCGAGATCGGCCTTTTTGGTTGAATAATTCATTTACGTAACCGGAATATTTTGAATTAATCTTAACTTGAAAGCCGCAACCTAAAAATGCATTGGAAATGTTTTCATTGTGACCATTTATGGACTGATTCTATTTAAGGTCAGGAATGTGGTAGTTGAGAACGATAGTCGTGATCTCAGAAATGGGTATAAACTACTGTGGTGATAAAATGGGAAAGTGGGACAAAAATAGTAACTATTCAAGGTCATTCAGAGCAAAAACAAAGCGATCAGCCCAAACTCTTCCCATTTCGGAAGAATTGCTATGAGTGCTGAAGGACAAAAATGGGCGTGTGCTCAAATCCCGGGGGACTCTCCTATTTTTTGGGCGGGGTGCTCGTCGTACCTTTTAGGGTTTGAAATCAGGCCTCTGGTACCTTTTAGGGGGAAAATTTTGAAAACTTGCATTTTTTTTTTCAGCGTACCTGTTAGGGCTCCGTTCTAGCAAATAAATCAACAATGGTTTTATCAATATGACACTTGTTGGTAGGCTGAATTTCAGACGTACTCTCCCTCGTATTTTACGAGAGAAAATTACGAGGGAAAATACGTTTGAAATTCAGGCTACTTGTTGGTACCTTTTAGGGGTCAAAATCAAAATCAGCTCTCCTCGCCTCCGTGGCTGTTATATACTTCTTATGTATGAGTGCATTTGCACTGCACAAGTTCTAACGATCTTTGCTCTAAAAAAACACATTTTTAAGATCGTGGATCGTTATGGCTAAGATTTACTAAAAAAATAAATTCTTGTGTCAACTTGAGAAAATTGTATATTAAGCATGAGTCATGCCGTTTCTAACAAACACATAAATCCAAACGTTTGAGTATGAATTTGTACGCTTCAGGACGTGATCCGCTTTCAAGGTTAATTTTTGTGTGTTTTAGGCTAGTGAGTCCATCTGTGTTCTAAGAAAATAATTTAGAGGCTCCAATCCCTGAAAAATTAAGAACATTCGATTTTATCCCACCCTCAAACGACAACTAACGTTCATACAAAAGAGCGCATTGAAAAACACGCGCCTTCTGTCACAACCCAGTGCAGATATACTCAAAGAAAACGCAAGAGCCATTCAAATGACATATTTCTTTGCTTTCTTTACCGTAACCGCTTATCAACCTATTTGAAAGCTCGGCAGGCAATTAGCCCCGTCTATTCCGATGGCCTGCTGCGCTCTGATTTGTATGATGGCGCGCAGCAGGGCGACATTTTCTAGCCCCGTTACCCGGCAACGTCATGCTGTTTTGTTTTCGCCACAGAACGCTGGGACACCATGATGGCCGATAATTTGATCAGCGGAAAACCACTCCAAGATGGAAAAGATACAGTCAGATTCCAGCTTTGTATGAGAATGAGTCTGGCTAAAACGTCAATGACTTTCACAACCAGTACTATCCCTACTATTATCACTAAATTTAAACCAAGAGCTAAATTTTGGTCGGCGGCTAGTCCGGCCAATCTAGCGCAAAAAAAGACTTTTGTTACCAGCAAACGTTTCCAGAAAAATATTAGACACATGGGAACAACACTTTATATATTTTTCAAGACTGTACACTATAAGTGGCGTATATTTAACAGTGACAGGAATTTAAATAGTTTTTTGAAAAATTATAGATCATAAGAAAACTGTTAGTGCAATTTTAGTTTTAGTAATACAGGTGAATGGACATAGACCAGACGTTACTTATGCTCAAAACCATTTTATAAAATAGCAGATAGAAAGGTCGCTGATTGGCCGAGAGATGTGGTTTACTGTGTTATAAACGCATTTAAAGCACTTCTGGCGCACTTGGGATGTTGGGAGACCGCACGCCCAAATGGGTTTTGGTCTCTTTTAGGGGTGAACTCGATCTGCAATAAAATGTAAGGGAGATTGGTATCTTGTACCTTCAAGAAAGAGGGAGAGTACTTGTTGACAAGACAATAAATTAGAAAACATCAAAGGCGGATATTTCTTGATGGGTATCTCTTAGGGTAAAAAAATATTTGAGCCACGCCTTTAATTTTTTGGTATCCTTTAGGGATGAAACTCAAAATTGTGGAACCTCCCCCTCCCCTCTCCCCGAGAGTTCTCCTCGTGTTCTCTCCCCAAATCCCACGTACGTTTATCACATCATAAACCATGGAAATCTGTGCTCTATTGCATAAATAATGCAATTTAATCATTTTTGGAATGTTGGAGGACTATATTCACGTTTTACAACGTGCTAATTGAGGACCAATTAACTTGTCCCCTCGCTTCACTTTATATTACCACCCTGTTTCCAGTCAAGGGATCGAAGCAATTATGCGGGCACTCCCACTAGATGGAACGCTAGTTGATACATTCTAGCCCTTAGGGGAGAGGGAAAGCCAAAAGGCCAGCCCATTACGAGTCTATGACGCTAAAATTCCCACCGTATGTCCAAGCGTGATAAGCCATCTATGTCAATCTATGTGAATTCCTAAAAAATCTCCAGCAAATCGAAAGCTAAATGTGCGTTTCATTTGGCTGACATGGTTTTTCCGGAACCCGCCTAAGGGTTCTAAGGCAGGGGTCGCGTCTAAGGCAGATTCTGGCTTTACGGTCAGAATTAACCAGAAAAGTTAATTCCCTAATGCGACCGTCATGTACAGTTTACCAGCGAACTAAAACTTTGCCAGCTGACCCCAACACAAAGGCGCTAACAAGCAGTTGTGCTATCTTTCTTGGGGCAAAGTTTTGAAGAAACAATATAATAGAATTGCTGTCAATCAAATAAAAACCCTACACAGAAGCAGGAATAGCAAAACGGCGACAAATCTACTTCGCTCTACTGCAGCAAGACACTTTGCCTAGAATCATGTATAATGTCTTACGGGACAAACATGGAAAACTTTAAGCAATTATTGGATGAGTACGGCCTCGCCTGATTCGGCACTTGTCTCGACATTGTTTATTCTGGAAATCACAAAAATCGAATTCAATAATTGTTTTATTATACATTGATTCAGTAAAACTAGCTTTTTTTTCTGTCAAGCATGTTCTTTTGTCAAACAGGGAAAACATTCAAGTGCTCTAGTCCCCTGATGCATTGCGCGCGTAGAATCAAGAATCAGCTAGCTGATTCTTCAAGAATTTGAAGACCCTCAAAGTGCGTGATTCCCAAAGTAAAGCCGGCGCTCTTAGCCAATCAGAATCGAGATAGTGAGTACAATGTATAATAATACTAAGTGCGACCCTTGCTACTGATATTTTGGAATCTTTACTTAGCTATCTGCACAAAGTGACTCGCGATACAAAATCGAGAGAAGAGCAAAAACATAAAAAATAAAAACCAGTCGAGAGCGCTGGTCGGATAAAAAACATCTTAGTAACCGGAGTATCAGGCCTTCTCCGATTTCCAGATTTTTTGGAAAACGAAAACGGGTTACATCTTAATCCACAGGCAGCCCAGTTATGTATAGAGGAAATAATTTTCAAAGGATTTTTAAAATCCTTCGCTTCGCTCTATAGGAGGAGCTCGTGTGATGTACACAATTTGCGCAAAATGAAAAGAACAATGAAGACAGCCAAAGTTACTTTTTGTCCGTCTTTACTTTCCTCATTGGGCTGCCTGTGCTTAACCAAAAAACTTGCGAGTTAGGCGTGGTCCATATGTGCGTAAAAAATAACAGCTTTTTTCATGACATTCCCTGTTGAACCAGGGGCGTAGCCAGGGGGGGGGGGGGGCTTTCTCGGAAATTTTCCCATACATTTACTGTATTTGCTGGAGAAAATTTGAGCATTTTCGTCCCATGTTTTCACTATCCGGCCCCCCCTTCAGAAATTCCTGACTACGCCACTGTGAACCCTGTGCGTTTTAGCATGGTTTTACTAACTTTTGCCGTCTGGAGAACGCTTTCAATCGAATTGTAGCGGGGTAGCGGGAGTTATGGGTAATAACACGAGAAAAGAAAAGAACCTAACAGAAAGCACTGCCGACAATTTTCAGCCATAAACGATAAGCACCAACACCCCTGAATTTTCATGTAAGTTTTCCCCAAGGCCCGATCAGTAAACAGGAACGCATCTCGATATTTCAAACATATACCGCCTCCAGAGAAAAATAAATACTTTTTATTAGGGAGAAGACGGGGCTTCGCCACAACGCAAATACAGATTCGTCAACTTCCATACTTCCTTAGTGAGTTTTGTTTGGGTTCCCGTGGGCGAATAAAAAATCAGACCATGTATTTACCTTCAAGTGGATTTATCACAGACCCTGACAGCTTTTCGAGACTTCCAGCGTGGGCTAATGGCATCCAAGAGGCTTTCGGAATCTATATACAGTCTGAGAGCTGGAAGGAAACGCAGAAGCCTTGCGTTGGTGGACATCAAAGGCAACAGTAAAACGTTACGGTCGACAAAGAAAAGTCAAATGTGTGCAAGTTCAGATGGTTGTCTTTCAAATGCGGTTTGTTTTATATTACGCGGTAAATACAACATGTGGGTGGTTTGTTTGACAATAAAGATGTCAAGACAATGGATTTTCTTTTAGTTGTTTCGTTGCAATTATAATTTACTTCCCTGCTAGCAGAGGCCTCTTTTTTCTGCATTTCGTTGGACCTCACTCAAAGAGGCCTCTGCTAGCAGGGAAATAATTTACATGAAGACAACAGTAAAACATCTCAGTAGGGGTCGGCTAATTGAACTGTCAAATGCAGCAAAGGTTTCCATGTATCGCAGTCCATATAAAGCCGGGGAAAAACGAGGCACAAAAACCCTCAACTTGTCGCGCAACATTGTTGCGTTGCAAGTCTGATGTTTGTTGCTCGTTTTTCATCAAATTCACAACTTGTCGCGCAACATTTTGTTTTGATGATCACACATGCGAGCCCAAGGCAGATTTTGCCCCTTAGCACCTCATTTCTACCGACTAATTAACTTGAATTGTAGGCAAATTGTTGCGCGACAAGTTGTGTGTTTGATGAAAAACGAGCAACCAAGCCAGAATTTGTGTCTCAAAGTAGACCCGCGTTCTACTTCGCGCAACAAGTTTTCACAACCTGCAACAAATGTTTTTGTTGCGCGACAAGTTGTGGCGCGAGATGAAAAACGCGCTACATTGATCATGAACTTGCAACGCAACAATGTTGCGCGACAAGTTGAGGGATTTTGTGCCTCGTATTTCCCCGGCTTAAGGGAAGCACAAATTTTATCTCTGTACCCGATTGAGCACACGCCTATTTCAGGTTGGATCTTCACAAACTGTCTGTTGTATAGTAGCCCGCGGTGCGTCATTGGAGAAACTAAGAAGAACGGAATTCTCGTGTTAATCCAGTACAAAATGTCTTGTGAGCGATGTATTGTACAATCATTTGGCATAAGTGGGGTGGTGAGTATGGCTATTTATCCTAAAAACCAGTGCCCATTAGAGCGGATTTCACATGACTGTCAAGACTTGTTATAAAATTGCGATTACTTTGCGTTCTCATTGGCTACTCGTTCTCAGCCAATCAAATTCTGTAATAAATACAATTGTGTAATTACTTAGTAATTGGTTCGGCTTGCAATTGGCTGAGAAAAAAGGCCATTTAGGAGCAAGTCGTGATTTCTCTCGATTCTGATTGGGTAGTGATTGCTCAATTTCAATTGTTTTCAGGACAGTCATGTGAAAACCGCTCTATTCGTGTTTGGTATGCCTATTTGTTCCCATGACGTATCGCGGGGTATAACACACAGTTGTGGAGGAGTGCAACCTTTTCTGAAAAAGGTGTATACAGTATAGATATTCACGGATCGTGGGGGGAGGGGGGTTTACGGATCAGGAGTTAATTGGGGGGTAGGGGCTTTTCAAGAAATTTTCATACATTTGTTGTATTTTATTAACCCCACCGCTTTCAGTCTAACCACTTCACAGCACACTCCCTGGCCCTTTTTACACGAGTATAACCTTTCACTGAACACAAAAATATTACAATTATCATTTAACAGTAAACATTGTCTCCTCCATTTAAATGTCAAAATGGATGCCTTCATTTGCCAAGGATATGCATAAGAAGTTGGGGATCCAGTAATGATAGAAGGGGTTGCAAAGGTAATACCAGGACATTTAAGATAAAGTGGGGTGCCTAGTTAATAATTTTTTGTTTCGTAGAGGGTGATTAGAAGGAGATAGATGGAGATGATTACCGTAACAGTTGTTTTTTATTATTTTTAATTATTCTCAGGGCCGGACATTAACTTTTTTCGCTAGGCGCCATTGGGGACTAAATTTAGTCGCCACATAAACATGGATCGCCAAGTCCCCAAATGTAGTCGCCATTGGCGACCATATAGTCAAAGTGTCAGGCCCTGATCAGGTATTAGCGGGTGAAGAGCCACTCATTAGTGGATGAACTGCTAATTAGCTCATTATTATTATTATTGTTATTAGTGGGAACTTCTGAAACTAGTGGCATCTAGTTTCATGAATTGGTTCCAACGACTTCTGTGTTCTGATTGGTACATAAGTGCGCAGGCAATATTTCATATCTGTGATCTAAGTCACGGTACAACTGGATGCCACACACCGAGCAATAATTTTGCTATAAACTGTGTGGTATAAACTGAAAAAGCATACAAACAAAGCTTGCCAGTGCATGTTATGATCCTGCCTTTTGTGTGTATTTATACCTATGACATATACACTATTTGGCAAAAACATTGTCCCAAGAAATACATACATACATCCTTTGTTCTCCATTGTTTCAGCTGTCAAATTTGACAAGAAGACAATACATACATATATATCTAGGGTATCAATGTTTTTGCAAAAAAGTGTATATGTCCTACAAGTGTTTTCATGTGTGGTGCTGCTGGGAAATTCAAAGAGGAAGGTGAGGCATCTTATTGGCCTCATTTTACCTGAATAAAAATGTGGCCAATCAGAGAGCAAGAACACAGGAACAGGTTTTAATACCAAAATAGATTGTTATTGTTGTTAATCATAGTTTTTGCCACAAACGTTGGTACAGCATTATACCGTCTCAACACTATTGTCCTGGCTCTTCAGGGCCCGACATTAATTTTTTTTTCGCTTGGTGCCATTGGCAACCAATTCAAAACAATTTAGTTGGGAAAAAGCAATATTTAGCCACCACCTAAGCATCGATTTCAGCTTTAAAATTTTGGTCACCAATTCCCAAGGGCGGATCTAGGGGAAGTTATTAGAGTGGCTAGCCACCCCCCTTGTTCTCATTATTTCTTGTAAAAACCTTGAGATTAGCCACCCCTTTGGTCTGAACTCTGTAGTATATCCTTTGTACTAGCTACCCCCCTTCTTAAGGGTCTGCATCTGCCACTGAATCCCCAAATTCAGTCGCCATTGGCGACCATATAGTCACAATGTCGGGCCCTGCTCTTAAGCCATTTTCACTCTGCTATTAAAATCTCAACAGTGTACTGCACATCAAGGGTCATCTCCAGTGTAAGAACCATTCCCTGAAGACACCTTTGTGTTTAGCAACTATCTAATCATGATTGGTTCAACCACTGTTCTACCAAACAAAGAAAGCTTTGTGACGCAGCTGGTGAGTTCTTACACTGGAGATGAGCCCACAATAACACACTGCCTCCTCTTTTGAAATCAAATGTACACCATAATGTGAGACAGCTGCAAGGGGAAGAAAAAAGTTAAACATCTAGTAATACACTGCCTCTCCATCTGAAACTAACTCACTGGGTGTCGCAGGTGAAACTATTGGCATACCCAAAGCATTTTCAAGTTGTTCCTTTAGTCCAGAATTCTGCTCTTTCAAAAATGCGATCTCTGTTTGCAGACTCCTTATATAATCCATAGTTTGATGCTTCTGAGAGTTCTGTTCAATGACAGTTGTATTCTCTCCCTCTAACCGTTTCATGAAATCCATGTTAACATCTGTGTTAACAGAAACACTTGTAGTTGAGTGTTTTGTTTCAAAACTTGAGGACAAAATAAAAGACTGAAGACCCAATGTATTCCCCTTCTCAGGATTCTGCTCCTTCAGGAATGCATTCTCTCTTTCTAACCGTGTTAGGTAATCCATATTGATGGTTGTATTTACTGCCCTACTTCTGATTTCAATGGGCTGCTGAGATTTGATTCTTTTCAATGAGGTTTTCATTGATGCATTTGCCCTTTCTAAACGTTTTACATAATCCATATCAATGTCTGAACTCCTGGCTTTCTTAAGGGATGAAGGTTTAATTATTTCTGCTGTCATCAATGTGTTTGAAGAATCAACTTTAAGTTTCTTGTTATCCTTACCCTCAATTTGCAAGGCATCAGGCTTGATTCTTTTACCCTGGCATCTAGTTTCATGAATTGGTTCCAGATCTAAGTTTTTTGTTGGCACCCAATCAACATCTAAAACGTTTTGCGATATAGATGGCATTCCTGTTAAAAAAAAAAACAGAAAGATTTACTCAGTATACATAACAAGACACAAACAAGCCAAGACTACCAATATTGGACAAAGTTGCCTAGATGGGGGTGGGGCTACAACTTCAACAAAGACAATATAAATATTTTCAAATATTTAGAGGGGATATTAAAATATTCATGTCCTGCTTTAGCTTGGCAGCTTGTTGGTGTTATCAAGTGGATATCCAATAAAATTGGTTCATAACAAAATGATATTCAGGACCCAACAATATTCCATGGACCCATTGGAAACTAAGTATATAATGTTTTGCCTCTTTTCTCTTTATTTCACTGGGCTGAGAGTCATGAGGAAAAGAGACCTCTGCTCTGGGTCAAAACTTGCTTTGTTGAGCATGTGCTGCCCTTACTGACCATGGTCGCTTGTCTGCCCCATATGACAGCTGTCACTAGTTTTCGACTGTGTAGGTCCAGGAACATGCAGCAGAAACTGATTTGTTTGTGTTATTGATGAATAATAATAGTAAAAACATGCTGATATTGGCCAGGCACTATCACTCGCCACACTGTGTGACGAGGGGTCACGTAACTCAACTCGAATACCACAGACAATGTGCTACGTATTGCATAATGTCAGTCGGGACAAAAAAACATCACAAATCATGATTTTATCAGCTCGAAATCACTACCCTTGAGCATTTCAAAACAACTTTCATGGTCACGTCACAATTCTTGTGCATGAATCACAAAATAAGATTGGTTATTTTCACAGATCAAGAAAATGTAAAATGGTTGATCACGTTCACAAAAATACCCTTTGCGCCCCTGTTCAACTTTTGAGAGATCCATACTAACAAATATACACTACCTTCATATTTTTTACAGCATTACTGCATTGGCATAGATGTGTCCTAGAAAAATGCCAGGGATTTTAGAAATTCAGTCTCCTTTTGAACTTATGATAAAAAAATGAACTGCAACAATGTAAACACTACGTACATCATCACTATCTTTATGATACTTGCTACAAAGAGCCTACATGTGACCCTGGCGTGTTCTACAGTGCAGTCGGCAAATCGAACATGGCAACACTCAAAGCAGGCTTTAGTCAACTGAGCATGTTTAGGGGACTTTTCCCTCATGCTGCAAACTTGACCCAGTCAACCTTAAATCAGCAGCTTCATGCAAATGACGCTCAGAAATGAAAAGAGCATGATATTGATTTTAGTAATATATAGATTTAGCCACTGGCTAAAAGCGGAGCTCCCGATTATAAAATTTTCTGTGCGAATGAAAGGGATTCCCATGTGTTCATGGTTTATACTTTTTAAGAAAAAATGTCTCTTGATATGTATACAACAGTGTTTTCTTCGGTATGTTGCTGCATTGACACAATACAAATACAGGGAGGAAAAAAAGCATCCTGTCAAGTGAGATAAAAACCTCCTTCAGAAAAGTTAAGGTATTACTTCCTCCAAATGGAATGATTCAAAAGCGCAATAAAGAGAATATTTTTCAAGCATAATGGCGTCGTCTATGACATCATATCACCTGACCACTTCATTTTGCTCATCTGGTGACCTAGACTACACTACAAAAGTTTGGTTGTTTTAGAGTCTTCCCTTCACGAGATATTAATTTTTCAGGCATAGATAACGTCATCGCTGACGTCATATCACGTGACCACCTCAATTCGCTCATCTGGTGACCTAGACTACACTACCCAAGTTTGGTTGTTTTAGAGTCTTCCCTTCACGAGATATTAATTTTTCAAGCATAGGTGACGACATCGATGACGTCACATCACGTGACCACTTCATTTCGCTCATCTGGTGACCTAGACTACACTACCCAAGTTTGGTTGTTTTAGAGTCTTCCCTTCACGAGATATTAATTTTTCAATCACTGATGACGTCATCGATGACGTCACATCACGTGACCGTGTTACAGCACTCCCCTTGTGGCATAGACAAAATATCCCAAGTATGGTTTTCTTAGCATGTTCCCTTGAGGAGATATAATTTTTTCTTTGCATACCACAGGGTTCCCATGTGTACACGGACGGCGGCGGACGGACGGCGGACACTAAAAAATAAAGAAAAAATCATATCTCCCGAAGGGAAGCTTCAATAAAAGCCAAACTTGGACAAACTTTCAAAGACCATAAGAGGAACTCTACACCAAAGTCACGTGCCCACTCGTCATCAATGACGTCATCAAAATGATCCATAATGCCCGTGACGTTCAAAAATCAACTCCATAGTATACCATACGTTTTTCCCTTAGGTATGGTGCTCCGCTTGCGCTGGCGCTGAAGCTCCGCTAAAAAGCCCAAATTTCAGCAAGCTCTAATGCAAACTCAAACAATGGGATCAAAAATAAAACTTGCTTTTTTAATAGGGTTTGTATGGCTGGATTGCAAGCCTTGCTATTGAGTCATACAAACCCTAATAAAACGGGTGTCTAGAAAACTAAGATCTACAGGGCATCTGGGGAAGTGCGGCAGTGCGATTCCGCACTTTTGCACAAAAATCGCACTTTTCCGCACTTTCACACTTTCCTCGCACTTTTCCGCACTTTTTAAGAAAATAACTAAAAATTGTGTCGAAAAATCCTTCTAAACACGGTAATTTCAAAGATTTGCAGGTCAATATCTAGTTTATTATGTTGATGCTGAAGTATTAAGCGCAAAAACCTTGAAAACTCCGCCATTTTCCTCCGATACGATCGCCACCGAATGCAAAAAATACCAGGGGTTCCACAGCAGACCGTTTGAGCATACGTACGAGAAAACATCAATAAGGAGATCTGTAAAGCCGGGAAATACGAGGCACAAAATCCCTCAACTTGTCGCGCAACATTGTTGCGTTGCAAGTTGATGATCGATGTTGCGCGTTTTTCATCTCGCGCCACAACTTGTCACGCAACAAAAAACATTTGTTGCAGGTTGTGAAAACTTGTTGCGCGAAGTAGAGTGCGGGTCTACTTTGAGACACAAATTCTGGCTTTGTTGCTCGTTTTTGATCAAACACACAACTTGTCGCGCAACATCTTGCCTACAATTCAAGTTGATTAGTGAATAGAAATGAAGTGCTAAGGGCCAAATTCGCCTTGGGCTCGCATGTGTGATCATCATAACAAAATGTTGCGCGGCAAGTTGTGAATTTGATGAAAAACGAGCAACAAAACTTTAGACTTGCAACGCAGCAATGTTGCGCGACAAGTTGAGGGATTTTGTGCCTCGTATTTCTCCGGCTTAATTGGATCGTAGTTTGAGATAGAAATAAGTCAATAGCTGATCTTGTAAGAAATGGGTCAATACAAAACGTTTTTCGGTGACCCTGATTTTATTTGCTAAATTGGTCAAGTATTTAGCGGAAACAAAATAGCAGGAGAACGAAAAAACATTGTTAGAAGTTCGTCTACTTGTACTTAAACGCCGTAAATATCCTATGAAACTGCCGGAGCCATTTACCCTAGATTAAGATGGTGATGACAAAGCACGAAGTTTACATTTTGGAGAACTTTATTGCAAGATAGAGCAGATTTCGTATGACTGTGAAAAATGCCGCGATGCGGCGCGGTACTGTCGCGGTGGCGGTACGGAACCTGGCCTGCTGTAAACGGAATGAAATCGCCAATGAAATCGCGTAGTCACGGTACGGTCACGGTCGCGGCGCGGAACAGCTTTGTGGCGGTACTTTTCACAGTCATACAAAATCTGCTCTATTGTTATGAACAACGCATGCGGGAGTTGATTGTATGGAGAAATAGGCGCTCTTAGTGATTTAGGGGTTCAAGTTTTTAAGACTGATGCCGCGCAAGCAAGCAGGGTGAGCCCTTCTTTTTTTGCATTTTTCCATTGTTCTTGACCTAAATATTGATCATGCAAAGTTTAATAAGCTAGCTGTTACATCAGCTTTAAAAATGACAAAACAAATAGAAAATCAGCAGAAACGACTCGTTATGATCCCCCAAAGCGCAAACCTTCAAATTAAAGAAAATAATTTACCGCACTTTTCACCGTTTTACCGCACTTTTTTTCGCACTTTTTTCTAAAAAATCCCGCACTTTTCCGCACTTTTTTGCCGTTTTTACCGCACTTCCCCAGATGCCCTGGATCTAGAAAACAAAGATGAAAGATGCAAGACCTAGAAAACTAAGAACTAGAAAACTAAGATCTAGAAAACTAAGATCTAGAAAACTAAGATCTAAAAAACTAAGACCTAGAAAACTAAGATCTAGAAAACTAAGACCTAGAAAACTAAGATCTAGAAAACTAAGACTGACAAATTTTCTCTTACCATTTCGCTTTAATTGAGTTTCTGCAAGATCACACAGCGTCGACCCATACTCCTCGCCACATAAATCAAGGAAACAAAGAACCTCGAACTTTTCTGCTATAAACAGACTTCATTCCAAACAAGATCTACTCCAACTTCAAGAATACATCCTTATTGCATTGGTCCGTTAGGTTTTTGAAACTCACGATGTACATTATCGGCCAACAAACAGCGCAAGCATTTGATAACAAACTTATTTGTCCGCCATGTTGGATTCAGATGCTGGCTTGTGGGTTGCCTGTGGTGACAAAAATCCGCAATGTTTTTCACAAAAATAGAGAAGCAAGCGAAATGGAAACCACTCCAGCAGTAGGAATAAGCTATTATTACTTTTATTCTTTGAGTTTTACCTTACCACCAGTGATATTTTCTGAGTTTTCACAGGATCTTAGTTTTCTAGATTGCCCATACAAAAATGGGTGCAAATCTAGAAAACCAAGATCCTCAATTTTTCTCACAAAAATACAAGCAACCAAGACAGAAACAACTCTACTAGTACAAATAAACTACCAGTAACTTGATTATTTGAGTTTTACCTTGTCACCAGTCATATTTTCTGAGTTTTCACAGGATCTTAGTTTTCTAGATTGCCCCAAATCTAGAAAACCAAGATCCTCAATTTTTCTCACAAAATACAAGCAACCAAGACAGAAACAACTCTTACAGTACAAATAAACTACCAGTAACTTGATTCTTTGAGTTTTACCTTGTCACCAATCATATTTTCTGAGTTTTTCACAGGATCTTGGTTTTCTAGATTGCCCATACAAAAATGGGTGCAAATCTAGAAAACCAAGATCCTCAATCTTTCTCACAAAAATACAAGCAACCAAGACAGAAACAACTCTTATAGCACAAATAAACTACCAGTAACTTGATTCTTTGAGTTTTACCTTGTCACCAATCATATTTTCTGAGTTTTCACAGGATCTTAGTTTTCTAGATATGGGCAATTTTCCCAACAAAAATAGGTGCAAATCTAGAAAACCAAGATCCTCTATTTTTCTCACAAAAATAGAAGCAGTCAAAACAGAAACAGCTTTAGTAGTATGAATAAACTACCAGGTTGATTCTTTGAGTTTTACCTTGTCACCAATCATATTTTCTGAGTTTTCAGAGAATCTTAGTTTTCTAGATTGCCCATACAAAAATAGGTGCAAATCTAGAAAACCAAGATTCTCAATTTTTCTCACAAAAATAGAACATGGAAACAGAAACAGCTCTAGTAGTATGTATTAACTGCCATTACCATTACCCCTAGGGGACTCCCCTATTTTGGGGGCAGGCGTGCCCTGTGGCTCAAAATGAATCATTCAAAATCTGCTCAAATTTGCTAGCTATCTGGGGATGTGGGTAAAACATGGATGGGGACGCGGGACGGGGACGGGGACGTCGGCAGGGACGTGACCCGGGACGCGGATTTGGGTGTACGAAAATGCGAAAATATGAAATTTCATGGTACCTCATTCGCTCTTGGGTAAATTTAGTACATGCCGACACCACACTTTTGGTTAAATTTAATTTCATCAAAACAAAAAAATCCGCGTTTGAACAGGCAATAAAATCGTATCTCGAGGTAACACGGACGAACAAACTTGGTCAAAGTTGTTTAGAGACCAAGGGGGGTGGAACACATAACCACGTGATGTGACGTAATCGATTGCCGTTTATGACGTCATCGAAACAAGAAAAAATCATGTCTCGACAAGGAAACACTGTCAGGCAATCAAGCTTCATCAGAGCCTGGGAGAATGGTTTAAAGGGTATGTAACACCATGGTCACGTGGTGTCACGTCATTGATGACGTCATCAACATAAGAAAAAATATTCAAAGAAGGAAACACTGTCAGACAACTAAACCTGGGTAACTTTGTTTTGAGGGTGCGGCTTGAAGTGGTCATGTGATATGACATCGATGACGTCGCATCAAAACAAGAAAAAAACGCATGGAGGGAAATCGATGGCGATGGCGTGACCACGTGACCATGGTGTTGCACCCCCTTGCCCTTTAAAAAGCTTTGATCAAGTTTGCTGACAGCTGTTCCCTTCTCGATTACCTCGCCACGTGGCCATAGTGTTGCAACCCCTTGTCCTTGAAACAATCAACTAAGTTTGGTTGCCTGCCACAGTGTTCCCCTCTAAAGATGCGCTTTTTTCTTGTTTTGATGACGTCATCGACAGTGTCAACTAGTTAAATTTAACCAAGTGTGGTGTCCATGTACTAAATTTACCCAAGCGTGAACAAGGTACCATGAAATGTTATATTTTCGCATTTTCGTTCACCCAAATCCGCACTCCGGGTCGCGTCCCCGACGACGTCCCCGTCCCGCGTCCCCGTCCATGTTTTACCCATATCCGCTATGTGGGCACTAGTGCAAAAAATAAGCCTGCACAAAAATGAAGCAGATAATATTCCAGGATATTTGTCAAGATGCGGTAATGAGTTTTTGCATTATAGATCAATTTCTGCACGTTCCACAAAATTGACACACAATCTGCAATCGTTTTTGGCCTTTTTCGCAAAAATGTTTATAACCATTTTTGTCATCTTATTTTTGACCTAAAAATGGCCGGCAAAGTCAGAAAAAGTGCTGGCTACCACCAGCAGCTGGTTGCTATTTTGAACCCTGTGCTCATCCGCAACTTTCAATTTTATCCCTAAAAGGTAGCAAAAAGGGCGTGGCTTAGTTGATTTGACCCCTAAAGGGTAAAGGGTACCAACAAGACAACTGGTGTGATATTGATAAAACCATATTGTTGCCTTTTGCCCCCCCCCCCCCCCCCCCCACACACACACACACACACCACACAGAAGCGGATATAAAAATGACGGGGGGTCGGACATATCGTTTTGGGTATGAAATTTGTAGTAAAAGTATTTTGGGGGGTTGAAAATTATACCAGGTATTTTGGGGGGTTGAAACATCTGCGGGTATTTTTGGGGGGTTCAAACTTCTGACAGGTTATCAAGATACTGCCTTAAAAGCTGAAGCTATTTCCAGGAAACAATGGGATAGTTGATGACAGGCAAAGAAAAAATACAGCTACTCTTGGTTTCCTAGATTTGCACCTATTTCTGTATGGGCAATCTAGAAAACTAAGATTCTCTGAAAACTCGGAAAATATGATTTGTGACAAGGTAAAACTCAAAAGAATCAAGTTACTGGTAGTTTATTCATACTACCAAAGCTGTTTCTGTTTTGATTGCTTCTATTTTTGTGAGAAAAATTGAGGATCTTGGTTTTCTAGATTTTTGCACCTATTTTTGTATGGGAAAATTGCCCATATCTAGAAAACTAAGATCCTGTGAAAACTCAGAAAATATGATTGGTGACAAGGTAAAACTCAAAGAATAGAGTTAATGGTAGTTTATTTGTACTGTTAGAGTTGTTTCTGCTTTGATTGCTTGTATTTTTGTGAGAAAAATTGAGGATCTTGGTTTTCTAGATTTGCACCTATTTTTGTTGGGAAAATTGCCCATATCTAGAAAACTAAGATCCTGTGAAAACTCAGAAAATATGATTGGTGACAAGGTAAAACTCAAAGAATCAAGTTACTGGTAGTTTATTTGTACTATAAGAGTTGTTTCTGTCTTGGTTGCTTGTATTTTTGTGAGAAAAATTGAGGATCTTGGTTTTCTAGATTTGCACCCATTTTTGTATGGGCAATCTAGAAAACTAAGATCCTGTGAAAACTCAGAAAATATGATTGGTGACAAGGTAAAACTCAAAGAATCAGGTTACTGGTAGTTTATTTGTACTATAAGAGTTGTTTCTGTCTTGGTTGCTTGTATTTTTGTGAGAAAAATTGAGGATCTTGGTTTTCTAGATTTGCACCCATTTTTGTATGGGCAATCTAGAAAACTAAGATCCTGTGAAAACTCAGAAAATATGATTGGTGACAAGGTAAAACTCAAAGAATCAAGTTACTGGTAGTTTATTTGTGCTTTAAGAGTTGTTTCTGTCTTGGTTGCTTGTATTTTTGTGAGAAAAATTGAGGATCTTGGTTTTCTAGATTTGCACCCATTTTGTATGGGCAATCTAGAAAACTAAGATCCTGTGAAAACTCAGAAAATATCACTGGTGGTAAGGTAAAACTCAAAGAATAAAAGTAATAATAGCTTATTCCTACTGCTGGAGTGGATTCCATTTCGCTTGCTTCTATTTTTGTGAAAAATATTGCGGATTTTTGTCACCACAGGCAACCCACAAGCCAGCATCTGAATCCAACATGGCGGACAAATAAGTGTTTGTTATCGAATGCTTGCGCTGTTTGTTGACTGATAATGTAAATCGTGAGTTTCAAAAACCTAACGGACCAATGCAATAAGGATGTATTCTTGAAGTTGGAGTAGATCTTGTTGGAATGAAGTCTGTTTATAGCAGAAAAGTTTGAGGTTCTTTGTTTCCTTGATTTATGGCGAGGAGTACGGGTTGATGCTGTGTGATCTTGCAGAAACTCAAAAGCGAAATGGTAAGAGAAAATTTGTCAGTCTTAGTTTTCTAGATCTTAGTTTTCTAGGTCTTAGTTTTCTAGGTCTTAGTTTTCTAGATCTTAGTTTTCTAGGTCTTAGTTTTCTAGGTCTTAGTTTTCTAGATCTTAGTTTTCTAGATCTTAGTTTTCTAGATCTTAGTTTTCTAGATCTTAGTTTTCTAGATCTTAGTTTTCTAGGTCTTGCATCTTTCATCTTTGTTTTCTAGATCTTAGTTTTCTAGACACCCTAATAAAACAAGCAGTTTTTGTTTTGCTTTCTCTTTTTCGCGTATGCATCATAGAGAGCTGAAACTCTGGCTTTTCACTAAAATCATAATACTCTTTTTATTTCTGGGCATCATTTGGGCGAAGCTGCTCATTTAAGGGTGACTGGGTCACATGACCTCCAAGTGCAAAAGGCTTAATGGCGGCCATCAAAAGTAATCTTTTTAAAGGCCTGTTTACACATGCAATTTATGTTGCAATTTTTGTCGCACGAGTCATGGCAAGTTTTCCTCGCATGTACGCATCAACTCAAAATCACTAATGTAAACTAGGTGCAAGTTGACGCAGTCTGTCGCGATTTTTGACAAGTGATGTCGTGGAGATTTCAAACATGTTCGAAACTCTTTGCAACTTGATGTGATTTGAAGAAAAGAAAGCACAGAAATCGCACCGGATTTGCATCTCATTTAAACAAGAGACTTGGAATTGCAACTTGTGCTACAAAAATTGCCGCGGCAAATGCAACAAAAATTGCAAGAGTAAACCGGCCTTAAGGCTGACAATTCCTAGCTATAATTTTAGATTTCGCTCTTCTCACCACTAACATGTAAGCTTACTTCACAAAGTTAACTAGACTATGAAATGAAATTATCACAGAAAGGTTATGCACGGTTATGGGAGACACAAGTCGAGATTACACAATGGAAATGTGCCTCGCATTGGGGGGAATTAACGGGGCATTAGCAGGCTCAGAAATCTAATGTCCCACTATTCCCTGGGTAGGGGGGTGCAGGGCTTTCCACTGACTAGTGTCACTAGTGCATAAGCAATTGAATTTCGTACTACCAGGTAGTGCCACTCCAATAGGGTACAAGTTATAAGCTTACATTTTGTGGGCCAGGATGATAACATTCCAAAAAACAATGCAGTTTGAACCTAAAAATGAAGAGTACTACTAAATTATACCTTTGACAAAATGGTTCGTGCAGACAAATGCATGCTTTACCAACCCATTCGTCACAATCTCCCTGTCAATTGCTTTGAGCCACAAAGTTCGCCTTCTAGTTGATAAATGTAGCATCTGCTCTCCTTGATGCTTGATTATGGCAGGAATATTGTAGAAACCACAATCCTTCTCGCGATTCGACCTACTAGAGCATCCAGTGATACAACAAGTTCTCACCATTGCACCTTTTGTTATGGAATGTTTTTTTTTTTTTTGCAGCTGTCTTCCAAGATGGCGACACGATCGCAATAATATACGCGAATAACAAAATCCTGATCTTATTCTCCTAGTTATATCGACGTTTGATAAGACTCCTTAGAGTTCGCACAACCCCTGCGCTATAGAGGGATGTGGATAAACTGTAGTTCAACGCAAAAATCAGGACTGCAAATCTCCAAACTCTCGATCTTGTTTATTTCCAGTTGAGTGAAGTCACGTGGTATTCGTTCGGCGGGATTTTTCTGCCGCGCCAGCAGTTAAACAATCCAGCAGTATTCGCCATTTGCCAAGATGGCGGACGGAAAACACTTTGAAAGTCAACCCTGGCAACCTTTTAGTGTAGAAGGCCGTGATTATTTGGTGAAATCCTTCTTCTCTGAAGAGGAATGCTGTTATGAGGTCTCCGTTTTCGACAAGAATGATGTTTGGTGCGAGAAGATCAACGGGGATGCGTTTGCCGCACGGGTCAAAGTATGCAAAGATAGAAGTTGTCATCTGTGTTTTATGCGTTCATTGCAGTAGTATAAGCTTCTTTAGGGACGGCAAGTCTCTTCTTTTTTTTTTTTTGCAAAAGTCTCCACATACTTGGTGTCATCTGCTGGGTAGCATTTCCCCTGGAATTTGCTCAACTCCCCTTTTTAAAGGTGCCTACAGTTTTCTTGCACTTGACCTCTTAACTTTGAACAACTTCAATTCTGAAATGACTGTAAGTACCTATGGATTTGAAATTTGTAGCACTTGCTGTAGAAAGATTAAATATCATGGTGATGCATGATTCACTGTAAACAGAGTTTCCATAGCAATGGAACAGGGGGGTCACTGTTGTTAATTACAATAGCAAAAGTTCCATATGAACTTTTAAAATTCCACACCTAGCACCATTCCTTAGTTAATTCTATACATGTACAAAGTTTACAGAGATATTCCAGGAGACATTTTGCCATTAAAATTCAATATGTGACCTCTCTCTTAAGGCGACTGTAAACCTTCGAAGGTGCCCTTCGCTAAAAAAAATCCCTTGCGCGCGCAAACACAATTATACATATAAACTATATACCATTTTAAAGCTCAATAGTAGTAGTTTCCAAATATGCTATTTTTATTTCTTCTCTTTTAAAACCTTTTACGCTAGGCGCCGCACAATGAGTTTCTGACGCGCTCTAAAAATTGAATTATGCGCATAGTGAACGCGTTTCTTTCAGTCCAAAAACTGCATCATGTCCATCAGCACTCATAGGGCTGTCAAACCGTGTGGGGATTTGTCAATATTTTACTTAGTTTATGATTTATCAAAGGCTAAAGTCGAAAGAGTAAAAATTGCTTACATTCCTTTACTTACGGCGCATTTGCATCGCAGCAAAGCAATATTTCTTTAAAGCCCCACACGGTTTTAGAGATCAATGTTTAAACTAGCAATTGGCCAAGTTTCAAACGAATCCATCGTTTCCCTCTATGCGCATAATTCAGTTTTATGTTGGTAATCTGCTCTAAAACTACTAAAGAGTTACGGCTCGTAGAAGCTTTCCTGGCTTCTCAAGTGGACAGCAAACAAACGTCAAGCAGATGTCAACTGATAACCAATGAGAACGAAGCGCCCCGTTGGGCCAGAAAAGTTCGCGGGAAAGCTCTACCGATCTCGAATTTCAAGAGCATTGTTTATCGTTTTAAGCCTCGACTTATCAGGATAATGGAATGGCAAAGCCAAAATCAAACCGACGCAAATCAAGCGCTGCAAATCAAAGTAGGAAGACTAAAAACTCGCCAACAAAGAGGAAAAAGGGAGGAAAACAAAAGACAGCAGCGGTCACAGCGGCCCGATGTAAATCACATGGAAATCATGTTCAGGGAACGCGAGCTCGAGTAGCGAGAACGATCAGATTATCTAGCTTCTTTGGAAATATCGAATCTATTTACTTCAGCTTGACGGAACGCATTTTGCGGATAAGCTTAAATAGCACGCAGAGACATGGCCAAGCGCGAAAGCCACCAAGACGAATCAGAAATGTACAATACTTCAAAACGTTGTATTAATAGTTGAAATTCGTGAGATTGAAAGTTGAGTTGTTCGCGTTCACTCAAGTTCGATGTTTGAAGGAAACGTGCGTAAATATGCTAATGAGTCCCGGATTATGTTTTCGCGCGCAATCAGTGGGGAGCCTGTGTCATATGTAAACAGGATTAAAGGATTAAAGTCGGCTGAGTTAGTAAATGCTCCGACGAAATGAATAATTATTCTCGTTTTTACGCATGAAAACACTACTTCTTTGTATTTTTCTTTTACGAGTTGCTAGATTATGACACAAACTTTAAGTTCAGCCGAAAAAAGAAAAAAAGAAAAAAATTTGCCTCGAAGGTTGACAGTAGCCTTAAAACAGTTTTAAAAGAGTTAGCTTTCAGGGCCTGAAACTGTGACCATATTGGTGACCACACAATTGTGACCCTCTTTGGGAAAACGTATAATAACGATTTAGCATTTAATGAAAAAGTCGTTTATGAAGCGTTTAAACGATCTCACAAATCGTTTAAACGACTTTGAAAATCGTTTATACGATTTGAAAATTTGTTTAAACGATGTGGGAAAACGTTTAAACGAATGATGAAAGCATTTAAATGAGTAACAAAATCGTTTATACGAATTGAAAAATTGTTTATACGAGTGGAAAAAAGATGTTCGCTCCAGGTTGGAATTCGCTTTAGAGAGGTAGCGAGCATTCCACGTTCCATAGCGAGTTATAATTCGGTTTGCGTTCGGGCACGAAGAGCGAATACTATTTCACCGTTGTTTTAAAGCCTGGTAAGTACACTACGCTGCATTCAACATACCACTACATTTGATTCAATGTCAAAGTGTATAGATAGCATGAAATAATTGTTTTGTTTTGAATCATGATCCAAATGGCGCGACACTTTCACGTGGAAAGCGAAGCGAACTGAAGTAAAAGATGCGAGATTGAACGAGTTGCTTTCAAGCACAGAAAAGAAAAACGATCGGTTTGTATGGGGTACATCAAAACAGTAAAAATTACAGCAAAAGAATGAAGTTTTGCACTTGACTGCACTACTTACCTAATGTTTCCTGTCACGCAACTACAAAGTTGGTTGGTCGCATCGCGTGATACCAAAATAAATACTATACTTCTGCGTCTGATTTCCCCAACGCGAATATGTTTTTTTCTGCTATCAATGCCATAAAGCCAGTTTAAATAACCTTCTCCGGCTATTTGTTTCCATTTTACTTCTTGTGAGAAACACAGAGCATTTTCGTCGTGTAGCGCATTCGAAAAAGGTCAAGTTAATTATGCATTCAAAACAATGCGCTGAAACTCGCACATTTTATTATCATTCCGAATTTATTATTTCTTTCCCTTGGTGTTTCCTTCTCTCGATTTTCTCGTTTAATTTTTCGTAGATGCATCTTTTGATGTTCAGATTAGTTACTGGATATTATAATTATATAATTAAGCGTAAACTTATTTTATTTTCGCATAAGTGTTTGGTCGAGTTCGGACATTGAAATCTCCGGGAAATACGCGTAATGAATACGCGCTGGGTACACAAGTTTTTGTTCCGTGGCTTTTAGGTCGGTTTGGTGAGGGTGTCCGTTTATGAAGATCGTTTATACGTTTTGGAAAATCGTTTAAACGATTTGGAAAGTCGTTTATGTGTTTTGGAAAGTCGTATATACGTTTTGGAAAGTCGTATATACGATCTGGAAAATCGTTTTAAACGATTTGCAAAGTCGTTTAAACGAGTGCAAAAGTCGTTTACCGTTCGTTTATTTTGGCCATTAAACGGAAAATTGTTATTATACGTTTTCCCAAAGAGGGTCACAATTTTGAGCTAGTCACCAAATGGGACCCCATCTTTCTGAGTTCAGCTGAGATCCTTGTTTATGTGGTGACTAAATTTTGCTTTCTGGCGACTAAAATGTTTAAATTAGTTGCCAATGGCACCTTGGGAAAAAAGTTAATGTTGGGCCCTGGCGTTATAAAACTGTTAGTTTTCCATTTGTGAACTGCGAGCTAAACTTTAGAAAACCATGAGATTACTGTTAGTTCACTGCAAGATTACTGCAAGGTTACCATTAACAAATGCCAAGGTAACCATTCCTAAACTCTTAGCTTAATGAGCAGATCGCAAGCAATTCTGGGTAAAAAGAATAGCTCCCTGAAATTCCAGAAAATTTCAAAGTACTTTATGGATTTCATGGAAGTAAGAAGCACTTGTTGAAGTGCCTGATAGACCAAAACTTGATGCACAATACATGTAATCATATGTTTCACAAATAATAAACTCCCGATTTTCAATTAAAATTGTATGCCACTGTACTTTAGGCAATACTATGTAATCATTCTAATAACCAACACCTATTGTTTCTAGGAGTTGAATCCTAATCTTGAAGCCAAGGCAACATACCTTCTAAAACATCTCCAAAACCATACTGAAAAGCAAAACAAGGAAGCGTCATATAATTTTATTAAGGTATGTAACCCTGACTGAATGAATAAAAGATTGTCTTTTATCATGATAAATCATCCAAACTGACCTACTTTCATTTGTTATTCTGAATTATTGTTATACAAAAGAGTAAAATGCACATTTGAAGGCAAATCTAAATCTAAAACTAGTCAATAATATTTGTGACTGAACTTGATATATTTTTTTGTCTCAAAGTACAACTAGTTCAATACACCTTGTACATGTAGCTTTTGTTCGACTGAGTTTCAATCCATGGCACATGTCCTTCTTCCCTGGTCACCAGAGTCTTTATGGCCTTGTTTTTCTCAGTTCTGCCTAGTTTTCTCAGGCCAGATGCTCCTTGCTTCACTTGTCCTGTCACCTAGAGTTTTCAGTATCAAGTGACACTTGGAGACTCTGGTGCCCATTGCAATGTCATGCTGTATTGGAATCAGTTTTTATTAGATCCAAAGTCTTAGGTGACAGGGTCCGTACAGGTTTTGGAAAGTTTTGGAAATTGATAATGCCATTTTCCAGGACCTGGAAAGTTTTGGAAAAAGGAGCTTTTTCAAATGGGCTATGGAAAAATTATTAATTTTCATCTCAATTTTCTGAAATTATGATTATATTAATATTATTTATATCTGGCCATTCATTTTATTGTTTTTATTGATAACCTACTGGAAAAATAATAAAATTGAAAAATATATTATAAATACGGGAGGAACTGAACACTGTCGTGAGGGTTTTTGATTTAGCACACAGGGTTCCTGTGTATGCAAAATGTATGTGAAAAAGCTGTCTCATGGCACACTAGTGTGGTTTTGAAAATTTAGGGAATTAGGTCTATGGGCTTTGGAAAAGTTTTGGAAATTTTCAGTGAGGATTCTGTATGGACCCTGAAGAGAGCAAGACAAACATATGACAAAGTTTTTTTTTTCAATTTTCTTGTAGGATGATTTCATAGATACTGATAAAATGATGCTAAATATCAAGACAAAGCTTCAAGCTGGAGTACCATTTGCTTGGGAGTTCCACTGCACAAAGGCAAAACAAGAATTTGTAAGTCATGTTTGTAAGTCATGTCTATCTAAAAGATTCTGAAAAAATGTTAACTATGCACAAATCCCCAAACCGCAACCTATGGCAACACTCTTTTTCTTAGCTGGCAGCTCATTAAAAAACTCCCTTCTGGATACCTTTAGAACAGCAACTTTCTCTAATTTCAGGAGAAAGATCTTAAAATACAACTCTTTTAAAACATGTAAACAGTGTACCATGATAATTACTAGAATAAAATTATCCAGATTTCAAAGTATGAAACTATGGAGGTCCAGAAAATGCCTTGCCAACACCTTAGCAGGATTATATATAATTTTGACCAAATCTAAAAAATCCTTGTTGAAAAAGCTACCGAAGTCCTTAAAGGACTCTATAAGGGCTAGCGATGGGTTCCTTAAAATTTCGAAAGTCTCGGTAAAAATTTAGTAAAAACTTGGAATCTCGGCGTCTTTTTCGCACATCAAGGAGTCTCGTTTTTCTTTGAATTTTGGCCGTCTCGGAGTCTTGGATTTTTGCTACCATGGCCGGAGTCTCGGATTTTCATTTTGTTATTCTCACTTGTAAGCAAAGCAGGATACCGTCAGATACAGGGGACATCAACACCAGGATTTAAAAAAATTGGAGACTGCCTAATATGGCAAAATTTTGTACAATTCTCCCGGGAGAAATACAGTAAATGTATGGCAGTCGTCATGAATTTTTCCCAGGAGACAAAGCAAAAAGGCTTGGACTCAGAATTTGATTTTTCTCAAAACTCTCGGGCTCAGATTCTGAAACACACGTCACGGCAAGTCTCGGATTTACCCATCGCTACCCCTTCTTTAGGATCCAGTTCCTGTAGGATATTATAGGATCCTAAGCAGAGATCCTATAGGATAAAGAGCAGGATCCTGTATGATCCGTTTAGATCTAAGATTTATAATCCTGCTAGGATCTTGGCAAGGCTGGGGATGCTCTTCTGTGGTGTTAATTTCTAATTTATGCCAATTTTCATCATAAATTATTGTCAAGGTGCATCCCATTTGTTTTGGTAGGGAAGTCTTCACAGCCTGCCTTTGGGAAAGGGGAGTCACAAAATGGAAAAATTCATGATGACCTGACACCACTTTTTACAACTTTTTTTTAATGTAAATTTCCTTTATTTATTTTTTTTTACAGGGGAGTCAATTGGGCATCCTAGAACCCCATCTTTTCCCATGAGGATGTTCTTTAAAGAAAACAGGATTTTTAACTCTAAAACATACCCTGGTAAAAAAACAAATTGTTATAACCCACCCAAATCTACAAACAATAAAGCATAATTGTAGGCTGTTTCTCCATTGTAGGTATCCTCCCATCTTATTGTACCATTGCTGGGAATGGTGGCTGAGTTCGGAAGGAGACAAAAAGAGCTCCAGAATCTCTTGAAGAAAAAAGATGCAGAACTCAAAGATTTCAAAGAATCTGGATATAAACTGTCTAGAAGTATGGCTGCCTATATAATATACTTGTAGGATTTAGTTCCCCTTGTGAAAAACCTAAGTATAAGATCTTGCAGGATCATAAGAGGATATTATTTTAGGATCCTATACAGGATCCTGTACAGTGGACCGAATGATTTTCATCAAGTGAAACTTTCTTAGGATGTTTGCCTTACCAAAGGATCTTTGTTTGAAAGTTTGATTGATGGAAGCTATTTTGTGGCTCTCATGAAGTGAGATTCCAAAGAATTATCATGAAGGTTTCAGTAATGACACCCTTGATTATGTAATCTGCTCAATGCCACCAAAACAGAAGGCATCATATTTCTTGCCTTTCTTGTGTTGTCAATAATTGATTTTTTTTTTTACTTTTATGAAGGGATCTAGAAACATCAGCATTTGAAGAGGAAAGTTTTACCAACAGGATGAAATTGACATCAGTAAGTGTAGCAGTGGAGATCTCACACATACACTACCAGTAGCATGCTGTTTACTGACACACTTTGCTCCATAGGCATAAGCAGGGGGTCTGTCAGAAGTGCAAACAACCCACCCTTTTAGATGCATAATACTTATAAAGACTACATCAATTATGGAAAAGACCCAGGGTCTTCATCCCTATTATTTGGCTGGATTTCTGATGGTCATTCCTACCATGAAGACCCCATCCCAGACCTGCCAACCCCTCAGAAGTAAAAACCTGGAGACTTGCCATAAAAAACCTGGAGATTGTGGTCAAAACTGGGAGATCAGCCACATGGCTGTACAAACCAATAAAGCAATTTCTGAATATTAAAAAAAGTCAAATAACCAAAAAAAAAAAGGATTTACAATTTATTTGTGTTCCTTATTTTATTGTTCTGTTGCCTTCTTTGCTCAATTTATAATTCAAATCGGTTTACCTGTTTACCTGTTTTTACAGCTAGTTTCAATTTGGATTGCACAAATCATGGCTCAAATCGTATATTTTTCTCTAATGAAAAAACATTTTCAAAAAGCGTGAGATTTTCAAGGCAAACCATGAGACTGTGAGATCATGCCTCAAACCGTGAGTCTCACGGTGAAACCGTGAGAGTTGGCAGGTCTGCCATCCCCTTAAGAGAAACTATAAAGAGTGCCAGATTCGGGGTGTGTTCCATGGATTCCACGATTTCTGATGGTCATCCCTACCATGAAGACCCCCCCCCCCCCCCTCCAATTCCTTGAGAGAAGCATATGCCAAAGCAGCGGCAGATCCAGGAGGGTGTTGGAGCCCCCTTTAATGGATAAGAAAATGATAAAAACATACACAACTAAAATGGGAGGAACATAGCAATGGAACCCTTTTTCAAATTTGGTTGGAATACCCCTTTGTAAAGTCCTAGATATGCCACCGCCCATACAGGTGCTCTGCTGCTGTTGGGGACCCTAGCAAATGAATCGCAGGATAATTGACCCTACCTTTCAAACATTCAAAACAGAATTGTTGATTGAGAGTAGTATTGCCTGTACCTGGTGGATTGCAATCAGACTTGTTATTTTTTTCCTGTTAATACAAATTGTGTTGTCAGGGTTTTGCTGAATCGGTTGGACACTGCTTGAGGCATTCATTTTCTGACGACAGTCAAGAGCTCTACAGACAAGTCACCCTCAAGCGAACCTGGCTACAAAACCAAGGTAAATGTAGCTGGGAAAACACCATCTCTCTCTTGGCGACTATACAAAGTCTACAATACATGTAACACAAATCTGCCAAAGGAACGCTACATTTAATAGTAATATTCTCGTCACTAATATTAATTCTAAAAGAATAAAAATTCCAGCATCGGCTTTACCTTTGAATCAAATGTTAGGTGGTAAATAAATGATTCGTGGTGATTTGAAACACTTGACAGCTAATCGCCCATCACAACAACAATTTACAGGGTCACATAGCTTTAGATGTACAGTGGCAAGACATTGAACAGATCCGGGTTTTTTCAGCCACTCTTCTCTATCCACAATGTTTTTCATGTACTGTTGTCTCAAAGCTGCTCCAGCTGGCCTGTCTCTCATCAGAAACATTTTCACTTGTCTACGTTTAGTATTCAAATCCCAAAACTATCACAGCATCGATCACTTGTGTTTGTCACATCAATTTTAGTTATAGAGCTTTGTTTTCTTCAAAAAGTTGATCTCTGCTGTTTTGGGAGTTTGGGGATAATTTATTGTTGTTTTATTTTCTTTCTCCTGTCAGATATGGACACCCCAGATCCTTTAGAGGAAGGGATGAGCATCCCCGAGAGAGGCTTGTCCCCGAGAAAAAAACACCATGTCCTCGCCCGCCAAGTCTCCACGAACGCAGCAGAGTGCAACAGAATTGTCACCTTCTAAGGTACCATCACCTAAAATACCTCTTAGCTAGTTGTACCATGCTATAGCTACCTTACCTTACCTTGCCTCTTCACGCTCTGTTGCGCATAAGGCCTCGATGGATCGAGAAATAGCGGGATTAAAACGGATTGTTTTAGTGGTTTTCAGCCTTCGCTGGCCATCGTTACGGGACGATACTTCTTTGTTCTGAGTTCTTTGTTCTGAACCTCAGTCGGACTAATACTCGGGATTTTAAAAAATAATTAAGGCCAAGGTGCAGCCTTTGCTGTAACACCTGAAAATGGTTAGATCTTCGCGTCTTCTCGGATAAGGACGTAGAACCGTAGGCCCCATGTTTCACACACACTGCATAAACCAGAACCAGAGGGAGGCTAAAGAACCATGAGAGTGTAGGAGTGCCCTCCTCAGTGTCAGTGACACAGTCGTGACCGTACCGTGTTCCGTGCCGTTTCGTGTCGTGACCTTACCGTGTTCCCTGCCGTTTCGTGTCGTGTCCGTACCGTGTTCCGTGCCGTGCCGTGTCGTGTCCGTACCGTGTTCCGTGCCCTTTCAAAGACATGCGAAATTTGATCTATACACAGAAATCTTATATGATTTGGTTACGTTTGTTCCAGGAAATGGAGCTTCAACGACGCGAAGAACTCCAACGAAAGCTTGCCGATGAGGCCGAACGAAAGAAGAGAAAGAAAAAGAAAATCAAACTATAAATTGAACTTAATTTGAATAAGCTTATTAGATGTAAATTTAGAAAAAACATCTTTATTGTACTTTACTTCCCATGCGCTTTTGTAGTATTTTTTATAAATTCCTTTTTAGAGCTGTTTTTCGCTCTGCGTCTCAATTTCAAGACACAAACGAAAGAGACCAAAATTACAAAGCGCGTTGTAAAAATAAAATACAGCTCTACAGCACTTACGAATGAATAAAATATACTTTGTTCCGAAATGGCTTCCTTGTTGGATAGAAATTTTCATTTAGCACAGAAGATATAACCTAGATAACTTTGCCGTGGTTAATTTTTCTGTATATTTTCAAATCATTTTGGAAATTTGGTAATTAAAAATCTAGTGGTTCAAACACAGCTTTGCGTCACCTTTATTTGACCAGAAAATAAAAATGTGGTGATTCGCAAGCTTTTGATATTAATTTTCATATGACCGAAAACGATAATACGGGCTTATGAACATTTGCGTTCGTTATTAGGTTAACAAAATATTGATAGATTCGAATAATGTTTTACTAACATCTATAAACAGTTTTGTTTTGCTCAAATCCATCAAATCAGCCGTGATTTGAATGAGTTCTTTTCCTGTGCAAATACTAATAAAGGGTGTTTGAAGCACCAGGTCACTAATTTAATCTTCAATACTTTTGATATTATCGTAATTAATTATTTTAAAGTTATTTGAATTGTCCATCAATAATAAGCCATGTATACCGCAAAACTAGTGCACTAAATTCGAGGTTCATTGGGGGTTCTCTTGAGCGTTATTCTCTCTAAGATTCTTTGAGGTAAGTGATTTTCTCCGCAAATATACTTCTTTTACTACCTACTATCTACTTTTCATTGCTATCCTCCAAAATTCTGAAAGGGGACACAGCTTTCTTTAAAAACATGCCAAGTTTGGCCTTGGGCTTGGATATTCTAGAAAAATTGCTAGAAAGCTGTTACTTTACCTCTTACCAGATATCACCCATATGACCACAGCCTTTCTGGCCTTTCATGAATATGTATTACGACAACACATGATGTAACCATTTTCGTCCTAAAGAAAGAGACCGACCACTTCAATATTTTTCCGCACTGCATTCTGTTTTAGTCCTTTGAGAGTGCAAACATGGCTTTTATCTCGCTTCTTATGCTAGTAAGGTAAGAAAATTCCTATTAACAAGCTGGACATAAATATTTTCTTGGAATGATTTCTGAAAAGCGCATTTTCGAATTGTTTTACTGAAATTCTGACTAACTTAAATAAATGTAAATGTTTGCGACCGACTCCCAAGACTTGCAGCTGAATTGCGCTGGGGCCCAACGGCGCCACTGGTAGCCAAGCGGTCATAAGCACAGACACTGAGGGTGGTCACCGCCAGAGGGTTTATTACGTCCACAGTGGTTCTTTAACATCGCCCCTGAAACTAGGCAGAGTAGTAAGGCGAGATGGGACCTCGGTTTATTGTCTCAGCCGAAAGACGTGAAACACAGTGCCGTAACGCTGAGCCAACCGTGCTTGCCAGTACCAGTCTTTATAATAGTGATAACCAGTAATTCGCCAAGACACTCAAGGTCACCCAAAGGCTACAGTTATTAACCCTTCCACCATGTCTTGATCGTTTGAAATCAGAAAGTTGGCGAAAATTCATCCGCGTCACTCAATGAAAGGAGTTTACCAGAAACTAGTAAAAGACGAAATGTTGCAAATTGGGAAAATATAACCCCATATTTTGTCAATTTAATGTTTCGTTCGCGCGAGAAAAACGTAATAACTGATACAATCTCGTTACATCGCAGTTCCTCCGCCATTTTTCAATCATGAAAACATGAAAATGGCAAATTTACTCATTTTCAGGTGCTATTTTCAGTTTCGTGGGTGGATTTTTGCCAAATCCTGATTTTTCAAAAGATCAAGAAACTGCGGTTGAAGGGCCTATTGGACCGATAGAGAAGTTTGAAATCCCATTCAATACTCTCGGATTACTTAACTTAGTATTTAAAGTCGCCCATGAACACTGGATTTCCCTTTATTATTACTACGCTTGATACCATGCCGTCAGAAAACTAAAAAAAAACATTGCTTTTATAGATAACTTTAGACGATGTACCAAATTTAGTTGTTATTCAAAAATGATTTGATTACGATGAAAATTGAAAGCCAAAATTAATGTCACAAGTTTTTGTTATTCGATACTTGATTAATATTTACTCGTTATATTTGATTTATTGCAGCGTTGTATCAGCTGCTGCCAACGGTAAGCTAAAACCTGGTTCTAACTTCTTTTTCGAGAATAATTATCATTAAATCTCATGAAGTTGACCTGCATATAGGCGCTAGTGGTTTGCTGGGGAATGGGTTTGACGCGCACTTTCGAAAATCCGCTCTCCAGTTTCTTAGCTTTTGGCTCGCGCACGAGATACACAATGAAACCGACTTTTACAGGCAGCATTAAGAGCCCCCCATCTGTCGTGTAGTGCTTCCCATTCTCCCCCCCCCCCCCCCTCCCCCTATCGCCCTCCCCCTTTTCCTCTCCCTCTCACACGAACCTTTACCACGGTCTAACCCCTTAACATCTACGTACATGTTGTGTGAACAGGATGAACGTACTGAACGCTCTCCTTGTTAAGAGCGTACGTTTGAGCCAGTTAATGTTACCGTGTGACCGTATTTTGTGCAATCATTGTTCATGTTATATAGGAAGCTCACATGAAAACGAATTGCATGCGGAAGAGGTTGATTCCGCATCAAATTTGTTTTCCAAGAAGTGGGTGATAGTAGTATAGTATGCACCGAATCCCTTCTGGTGATTGCGCCTTACGATTCAACTTTAAAGTGAGCAATTTGATCTGATTCCGTACACCTGCTTCAATTAACGTTGCTTTTGAACAATGAACCATGCTTCATAGTTGACAACGATGATTCTTGCCTGAAAACGCAAATTATGTCCAAAGTAAATACCATTGAGTGTAGTTTAGTTTGGCAATCGAAGAAAATACGAGAAAAAGCGTCGTCATTTATGGCTCATGATTCATGGTTTTACTGAGCAACGTTAATTGAAATACTAGGTGTATACAATAAGCAGGAACTACAATTGAATTCCTGCATGAAGTGGGCTAAGCGGGTCCCAGTCTTGGGATACATACAGAGTATGGAGTTCTAGTTTCAATAGAGTTGTTTGTGACCGACGTATATTTACTATTTTGCGCTTTATCATCAGAATGCTCCAGATATTTGAACCTCAACACCGCAGATCGCTCCCAGAATGTGATCAGAAATCACCCTCCAAAATGCGATCGCGAAAATCTCCCCGGGAGAGCCTGGTACCGATTCACAGGTGACTCAGGGCTGGGAATGGCTTCGTCATGCGTGCCAATCAACCGCTGTGGAGCCCATGCCCCAGGATGGATGAAAGGCACGCAGCCAAATCCAGGCGAGGGAGCCGTGTATCGAACCGTGTGCTTCGCCTGGCAGAATGACTGTTGTAAATTTAATGAGACTATACGTGTGCGCAATTGTGGGGAGTTCCTTGTGTATGAGCTCGACCGTCCCGAGTATTGTGACCTCCGTTACTGTGGCAACGCTGGTAAGTTTAAGAGTTTAAGGTGGCCGGGGCTAATCGTTTGACATGGCGATTGGGCAGATCTAGCGATTCATTATTGAGTCTTGGAAATAGTCACCTTAATCTCCATGGTAATAACTAACACCATTTCTTTTCCTTTTTCAGATGTTGATGAGTGTAAAGGGAAAAATCCGTGCAAAAATGGCGGCGTTTGTACAAACACTGTTGGAGGTTATACATGCAAGTGTAGGGTTGAGTTTATTGGGAAGAACTGCGAGAAAGGTACGATTTTTATCTACTTTTAAATAAGAACAGTACATATAATTATGAAAGACTGAAAGAAAGAGTGGGAATTTAATGGAGCTGTTCCGCACAAAAGTGCTTGCTTTAGATATTCAAAGTATTGCGGCAAAAAACACTTGCATTGCCATTCTCGTACCCATTCACATTCAAGGAAACCACATGTGCGTTTCTGCCGCCATCATTGCATCTCTAAGGTAAGTAGTTGAATTTTTTTCTTTTCCATCTCTTGTGTGGGAGTAGCCTGCGTAGCAAGCGCAAAGGGAAAAGGGAGAGAAAGGGAGAGAACGGGCGCGCTTGCTACGCAGGCTAGTGTGGAGCAACTCTAGTAATGACTTGAAGGTATAAATTACAGTGAATAATACTTTATTTGTTATAGATGTGAACGAATGTGTGACGAGTCATCCTTGTAAGAATGGTGCGACATGCTCCAATACTAACGGAGCGTACACTTGTCGATGTGCTGATGGATATGAGGGCAAGAACTGCGACAAAGGTATCGACACATTATCATATAGACTCCATTTTGCAACTAAACCTGTCCTTTGTATGAGTCTCTACGAGAAAAGATTATATGAGTTGATAGGAGAAAGTCCCCCTCCGGGGACTAACCCTTAGAGATACCATTAACAACACGGAAAATGTCAATTCATCTTTCCCAACACTGGGTACAACGCCACAAAAACAAACAGAGGTTTTACAGCGATTCAAAGCGCTCTTTCTTAATTTGAAGTGCAAAAATGCTTGATTGGGCACCCTAAACGATAACAGATCTCAAAATGTCCTGCCTTTTTTTTTTTACCCCTAAAAGATACCGTAGGCCACGATTTTAACCGCTAAAAGAAACGACCTGCACCCCCGCCCGACCAATATGGGAGTCACCCAGGGATCCTACTTCGGTTCATCCTTCTATTCATTCTTCATTTGTTTTTTATCTATTACTTGCTTGCTTCTTCTGTGTTGTGTTGAAGAAAGAAGGAGGTAATAAACTCTTTTGACCTTCTTGGCGTTATAGATGTGAACGAATGAGACGAGTCATCCTTGCAAGAATGGTGCGACATGCTCTAATACTAACGGAGGGTACACTTGTCGGTGTGCTGATGGATACGAGGGCAAGAACTGCGACAAAGGTATCGAGAAATTAACATATAGACTCCTAAAAGAAACGGCTTGCACCCTTGCCCGACCAATATGGGAGTTCCCCAGGGATCCTACTTAGGTTCATCCTTTTATTCATTCTTCGTTTGTTTTTTTTATCTATTACTTGCTTGCTTCTTCTGTGTTGTTGAGGAAAGAAGGAGGTAGTCAACTCTTTTGACCTTCTCGGCGTTATAGATGTGAACGAATGTGTGACGAGTCATCCTTGTAAGAATGGTGCGACATGCTCTAATACTAACGGAGGGTACACTTGTCGATGTGCTGATGGATACGAGGGCAAGAACTGCGACAAAGGTATCGAGAAATTAACATATAGACTCCATTTTGCAACTAAACTTGTCCTTTGCATGAAGAATATATACGATAAAATCCTACTAAGGTGCATCTTTTTGGCTCATTCTTAATTGTTTGTATCGATTATTTACTTGCTTGCTTCTTCTGTGTTGTTGAAGAAAGGAGGTAGTCAACTCTTTTGACCTTCTTGACGTTATAGATGTGAACGAATGTGAGACGAGTCATCCTTGTAAGAATGGTGCGACATGCTCTAATACTAACGGAGGGTACACTTGTCGGTGTGCTGATGGATACGAGGGCAAGAACTGCGACAAAGGTAGCGAGGAATTAGCATATTAGACTCCATTTTGCGGCTAAACTTGTCCTTTGCATGGAGAATTTATACGAGAAAACCCTACTAGGGTGCATCTTTTTGGTTCATTCTTCGTTTCTTTGTATCAACTATTTGCTTGCTTGCTTGCTTCTTCTGTGTTGTTGAAGACAGAAGGAGGTAGTCAACTCTTTTGACCTTCTTGACGTTATAGATGTGAACGAATGTGAGACGAGTCATCCTTGTAAGAATGGTGCGACATGCTCCAATACTAACGGAGCGTACACTTGTCGGTGTGCTGATGGATACGAGGGCAAGAACTGCGACAAAGGTAGCGAGAAATTAACATATAGACTCCTAAAAGAAACGGCTTGCACCCTTGCCCGACCAATATGGGAGTTCCCCAGGGATCCTACTTAGGTTCATCCTTTTATTCATTCTTCGTTTGTTTTTTTATCTATTACTTGCTTGCTTCTTCTGTGTTGTTGAGGAAAGAAGGAGGTAGTAACTCTTTTGACCTTCTTGACGTTATAGATGTGAACGAATGTGTGACGAGTCATCCTTGTAAGAATGGTGCGACATGCTCTAATACTAACGGAGCGTACACTTGTCGATGTGCTGATGGATACGAGGCAAGAACTGCGACAAGGTATCGAGAAATTAACATAGTCTCCATTTTGCAGCAAACCTGAACTTTGCATGAAGATTTTGTATGATAAACCCTAATAGGACTAGTGACGGATCCGAAGAGAAGTGGGGGCCTGAGAGTGAACGGGACCAATGCCGTATTTTGCCATATAAATACTGTTTTAGAGTGAACCTGATCTTTTTATAAACTGAAAGAATTATGGTTCCGCTCGCGCTGCGCGCTCACCATCTACAACATAAATATTTCTCGACATATTTGCTGTGCTGACAGTTTGAATTCAAGTAATTTACTATTATCAAAACGAGTTTTCAGCTCCTGGAGAAATGTCATTTGCACTATTCTCGTAACTTATTTCAATTGATATGTTCAAAATCACAGCACGCCTCGCGCACATAAAAAGGATACTGCGATGCCTTATAAATTTAAAACATCGTACTGGGCCTTAATTTAGGAAAAAAGCTTCCATGAAGTTACGTAAGTCTTCTCAGTGACTCCTTATCGTCAAAGTGACAGTCGTCTCCCAAAAGTCTGATGGAAGTGTCACTGAAGTCCTGGACGTGCCACTGAAGGAGTATCTTTTGGGTTCTTTCTGTCTTTGTTAACATTTTTTCTTGTTTTCTTGCTTTTACTTTGTTCTTTAAGAAAGAAGCACGTAGTAAACTAGGTAGTAAACGACCTTCTTGGTGTTATAGATGTGAATGAAACCGGTACTATATCGCCTTTGAAAAGTCCCACGCACGTTTAGTCTTACAAAATTACCACCAGGAAAATGTTTCCGTAAAAAAAAGATAACTTGTGAATAACATCAGCGCGAGGCACATGCTCAGAACATCGCCATTCCTTTGTTAACCTCGCAGTTGAGGCTTTGATGGCAGCTATTTGAGGACCTTTTCTGATTGGCTGATTTTGAAAGATGGACCATGCGCAGAAAGACTTTTCTCTCAACGGCTCTGTATCACATCTCGCGCATGCGTCAGTGTTTGTCACCAGAGCTGAGTTAACGCGCCTGAGAGCTCTGGGCGCGAGAATGGAGTTCTCCGAGTTAAAGTAGTGCAAGACTGAATTTTTCCATGCTCATCATCTTAAATCCTCATTGGAGTTCTACAACTCTCTTGAGTGGCCATCCTTTAGCTCCTTCCTTATCTTCAAAGCATGGAAAATTTGGAGTTTAAAAGAAAGTCATTGAAGCCTAAAGTGTTTAATTCTGTGTCTGTTTTTTTTTTAGATAAGAACGAGTGCGAGGAGAACCCATGCCAAAATGGTGGAACGTGCAGCAACCGTCCTGGCAGCTACGGATGCGCATGCGCGGAGGCATACTTCGGAAATCACTGCGAGAACAGTAATATAAGATGAGAAGATATTCTCGTGCCAGGGCTCCTCCGCTCCCACACCTCGCGGCTCTGGTTACAGCCCTTTCACCATTGCTAATCGGCTGATTCTGAATTTTGGGCATGTGCAGAAATGTCTGTGCAGAAATGTATGTGCAGAAATGTATTTCTCTCAGCGACTCTGTATGAAATGTCGCGCGTGAGTGCGAAAATGGCTGTTACCAGAGCGCACCCCTCCCTCCTTGAGGTGGAGGTGATCGTAGAAGAGTTTAGCGCTAAGGTTGGGCTTCCTGTGGTACAGTTATTGAAGAACTGCGTAGGGAATCGTGGGACATATTGACTTCACAGGAAGTCGTTGTATAACCGTTTTGGGACTTTCGTTCCTTTGTCAATAAACATTTATTGTTGTTTTTTCTTCCAGAAAAGCCATCCTCAGGAAAGGTGAAGTACAAAATTGTGGGTTGCTTCAAAGATACAAGGCCCAGAATGTTCCCGAAGTTGTTGGCGAACCTGAGGGGGAAATCGACTGGTACAATATGAAGAAGACTGTCGATAAGTGTGCAGAGATGGCTAAGCAAAACGGGTAAGGTCACTAGGTTCTTTTATCTCAGTCATTACTATTTTAAGTGTCTCCTCATAAACAGCTAAAAATTGTGAAGAGACCTGAAGAATGCGCAAGAAATTAGGCGCACCCTAGACATTGAAGCGTTGGGTTGATCGCAAAGTTATGCGGCTAAATAATGTGCATGACACACGGGGATCCCATGACACCTACATAAGCTTAGCTCCTGTATGTTATGGTTATGACGACAATAGTGATATGGTTTAGGAAGGGGGCGGGGACGAGGGAGGAGGAAGAGGGAGTGGACGGCAGGAAAAAGGAAGAAGATGGGGGAGGAGGTAGAAGGAAGATGAGAGGGTAGAGGAGGAGGAAGAGAGAAGCCGGGTAAGAGGAAGAAGAGTGGAGGAGGAAGAAGAAGAATTGGGTAGGAAGGAGGAGGAGGAAGAGTGGGAGCGGGGAGGAGGAAGGAGGAAGAAGAGCGAAGGAGGAGGAGGAGGAGGAAGAAGAGGGGTGCGCTGAGGAGGAAGAAGAATTGTGTGGGAAGGAGGAGGTAGAAGGAGTAGGAGGAGGAAGAGGGAGGATAGGAGTAGGAGGAGGAGAAGAGGGGGGTGGGGAGGAGGAAGAAGAGGGGAGGAGGAGGAGAAGGAAAAGGGAGGTGAAGAAGATGAAGGAGAAAGGCGACGATGACGACAATGACGATCATAATTCAGAATTTTAAATGTCGTTTCCTGCACTTTTAATTGCTATCCAGTTACAAGCTCTTCGCCATCCAGTTTTACGGCGAGTGCTGGGTTCCAAGTCGAAAGAAGATGAAGCAAAGTTTAATGTTGAAAAGTACGAAGAGTCAGGTGACTGTTGGGAGGGTGTTGGTAAAACCGATACAAACAGTTCTACCGGTTGATGTAATCAGGTCAGTATCAAAGATTTATGCAAATTAGGTTTTGATGACGTGGCGAGAGATATTGTTTAAGACCCCGTCCACACTACACCGTTTTCAAACGAACACGGATACTTTTGGCTCGTTATTCATGGGGAAAACGTCACTGGATTAGAATCGAACTGGCTTATATTAGCATGCATTGTTTCGACCTCACACTACGTCATCAGATTTGCCAAAAACCATCATGATCTTACATATCTAGATATGAAGCAACATTTTTTGGCATTCTTATTTGTTCAAGCACAACTTTCAGCCCACGTTCTCTCCTCTCAGGGGTGTCCGCGGAGACAAATCCGTGTCGCGTCGCAATTCACTTCCCTCGGGAAGGAGGTACTCGGCCAGGACGAGCTAGACCACCTTTTATACCAGTCGTAATACCGAAATTAACGTATGATCTCTCGGTATACTGGGGAGCATGGGATGCCGACTTGACGGCGATAAGAACGTGTTCTACTGCTGCTCCAAAAGACGATATATTTCTATCTAAACTTAAGGCTATTCCCTGTTTTGCATGGCGCACTCTGTTCTGCGTTTGGACGCCGCGCGCTTTTCGTTCGAAAATGACGCAATCGAGCGCGCGCACAACCTAAATATCCCCATTGAGCGAGGAAAACTAAGAAAGTCACTTTTTGGGATATTTTATTTTGTTATTTTTATTTTACCCTTTTGGTAAGACTATCGTTTTCCTATTATAACAAAAGTTTAACGAAATTCTAACGACAAGTTTTTGAGTTATCGTCATAAAAAGCCCAAAATGAGGTATCAAAGAGCCTCAAATTATCACGGGCTGAGCGCACATTTTTGCACATTTTCAAGAGTAGAGCGATTTCAAAGTTTGTTCTAGATAATGAAGAATCCAATAGCTTAGTTCAAACTTGCAACGGATTGCGTCATTAGTGAGTCACGTTAGGGACGTGTCATTATTTAGCGGGGGGGAGGGCTCCTATTTTTGTGGGGAGGGTCCTAATTTTTTTCGCGTGTAAAAGGAGGGTCCAATTTTTTTCACTCCTGTTTGGGGGAGGGTCATATTTTTTTCAGCAACATTTGGATGATGAAAAGGGTTAAAACAAATAGCGAAGTGGTTATTTCAGCAATCTCCATAAAAATTTCGACGCGCTTCGCGCGCAGAAACAATGACATCTAATATACTCTTTGAGCAACGAGGACACTACCGGTTGACAAGAACAAGTTATCTTGACGAGGAAAATCAAACTCTCCCAAACTTTCCCTGCAAATGATAGGCCTGGAGGGCATGTCACTATATGTTTGAAAGACGATCCCTTAGGTAAGCGTGAGTTTTCGACGTTACAAGCATAGAAATTCGTCCGTTGGGCCGCGCTTCGCGCACATGAATATTAAACTTCGTCATTTGCGGAGCGCAGTTGTGCGCATGAATAATATAACCTAACCTATATAATTGAGTAGTGTACTTCCTGGCTCCTGACAGGCTTTGTTTATTATACCGTACACAAAACATGTTCATCTACCCTTTCTCTGAGGCTTGATTTGTCTTTGGTATAGTTTGTCTTTTGTTTAGTTTTGATGAAATGCGATGAACAAACAAAAAAAACGATGAACAAACAAACAAACGTTTATCAAAATTTGGGCGCGCTTCGCGCGCAACGAAGGATATGCGAGCCCGTTTTTCTGTAAAATGTCTACAGTACTAAGTCAAACAGGGACGGGAGATGTGGGATTATGTTAATCATTGTACAGGGAGGGAGGATCACTGCATTTTACCCGTGTATTGCCAAACATTCTCACGTAAATAATCGAGGCGATGAATAATAACCGCGGTTCCTTATGCACCAGTCAATTGACACCCGGCCCACACCCCCGGGACAGGGCGGGAAAGTAACGCGGTCAGGCCGGGGATTTACACATTAATCTACGGAAGGGCAGGGAATTTAACTCGGACCTTCTATAGCGGGGATATTCAGCGGGGCATTAACGGGGAATATTAACGCTGAACCAGAAGTTCGATTATCGTGCGAAAAACGAGGTCGGAGGATTTTGGGAGGGGTCACTTTATTTTTTTGCGAGTGAAAGGGGAGGATCTCTCGAAACCTGAAGCCTTGAAAGAGAGATTCCAGCAACGAGTTCTATATCATTTTCTAGTTTTATTTTACTCATTATGTTGAAATTTCGGCGCGCTTCGCGCGCATAAGGAATGACATCTAATCTAGTTTTAGAGAACTTGCCCAAAGAAAACAATACGCTTGTGGCGCTTAAATGGAATGCGTACGAATGTCGTTACAAGCATGGTATCTTGGCAAGGACAAATGAAAACTCCCAAAAGCCCTCCAGTGATACGCCTGGTTGGCAGTCAATATGTCGAAAGAAGTGAGTTCGACGTTACAAGCTGCATGAGAAATTCGCTTTTGGGCTGCGCTTCACGCACATGAATATTAATAATAATTTTAGCGCGTGAAGAATAAAACCAACAGACTTTTTGCTACACGCAGAAAATAAAATGTTATCTTCTCTCTGGAGGCTTGATGAAATGCGTTATCAAGATAAAGGCGCGTTTCGCCATGTTGCAAAAGTGCCGTGATGTCAATTGACTGGTGCATGACAGAAGTCGCTTGGACAATAGTCTATCTTTTTCAGAATAAATTGCAATGGGGAGGGTCCCAATTTTTTACCTACGACGGGGGAGGGTCACATTTTTTTTTGTTATGTTCAGGGGAGGGTCCTAATTTTTTTTAGCCTTGTTTGAAAAAAAAATGGGAGCCCCCCCATCCCCCGGTAAATAATGACACGTCCCTTAATATCCTAATTTTCCTGCTTCACGTAGTCCTGCACAAAATAGCCCTCTAGCACTAAAAATGGGGCATGTTTGTGCCATCACAATCCTAAACAAGCATGGGCACCCCCCTATATCAATAGTATTTAGACAAATTAAGAAAAAAATTCAACGACAAGTTTCATTCCAGGGGAATTACCTTAGCATCAAATAATTTACTACAAAAAGCCAACTCTTTTGTTGGATAAACACAATAAGATTCGAAAATTCTTTTGGAAATAGGTACATTTTCCAGTACGACCTAGCAATACTTGAATAGCCATATTTCTATTTTTTTTTTTTCACATTGTAGCTTGTGACATTATCGTTATTAAAAACAACTTGTTTGATGTAGAACGATGAGAGTTTTGTTGTGAGAACGTGTTTATTTTTTATATTTATAGGTTTGAGCTCCGGCCTAGTAGAAGCAATAAAGCCACCCACGTTAGGTAGAAAGGACATAGCTGGCAGATCGGATTGGAATGAATGTATAGAATATTTCCTTCATGACAATGAATAAAATGCTCTCAACAAATATCCCTGCTGTTTTATCAATAGACCTCCTCGGCTTGAGCGTAATGTTTTCCCATTCCAGATCACGTGGCATTCATTTGAATAATCTTTTTTGTTTGGAATGCTTCCATATTTATATATCCTTCGGTGCGTAGCAGAAAAAAAAATAAATAATACTCATAGGAATGCCATGTGATCTGAAATGGGAAAATTTACGCCCAAACCGAGGAGGTCTATTCTCTCTTTGAGGCTGGTTTCCATATGTTTATGTTGCAGCTGTAACTCGGATGGTAGCAGTTTTTTCGCGCGCCAGATAAAAATGGTCCCAGGCAGATATCTGTTGGTATTGGTGCTGTGACAGGAAGAGGTATATTGGTCAAAATAACCCTCGGGAATCATTTCACGAGTTCTAACAACACTTGTCGTTCCCCTAAAATATTCTTTTCTCAAATTGTCTATTGAAGGAAATAGTTTTATGGAATTCAATAGAATCGAAATAAATCTAATGTTTTTACACGATTTCCCAAAGCCGTAAAAACACTACTCGACTTATTAAGCTATTCCTCTTTCTTGCTTTCTGTTTCTTGCATTCTTGGACTGTTTCTTTACATCAGCGACTATACCGTTTTCAGGCCTGTAGCTGGAATCTTTCAAAGAAGCTCGTTTTCCTAATAACTTATTCAGGGGTGGTTTGTTTTACATGGCTTTTGTATGGATTTTTTTTGTAGTTTCTTGGTTAGTTCATGAGGTAAATAAAAAATGTACAACTTTTTATTTCAAGTGGTTCCTTTGAACCCCCCTCCTACGGGCCTGGCTTTATGATAAACTGAAATTTTACAATTCTTCGCGCGCTCGGAAAACTCAAAAATGTTATATTCTGTATGTTAAAAAACATCCAACGCCAGGGCCTTCGGCTACAACGGTGTATCAACCTTAGGTCTAAGTGGATAATATTAGCCTGACCGCTTCTTAGGAATATAGCTAGTATACTTAGCGGACGGGTTTATGAATTTATTAGGTAAAGCATCCTGTTTAATTCTATGCCGCAGCGGTCACGTATATTAAAAACAACAATAGCAGAGAACAACACGGTTCAAATTAAAGAAATCAGTGCTTGTACGTGAATATCGGTTATAAAATTTGATTGGTTAGAAAAACAAAGCTTTTTACTATTAGCGGTAAAACCATTCTAAAAATAACTTGGTCTTTCAAAATGCCTTATCAACAGGGCAATACCAGAGAGGAACGCCCCTATTTATGAGCCCCTGAAAGCATATAATTATTTCAATTATTTTCCATCGGTCCCCTTGGCTCTCCGTGTTTCTTGTGTTTGCTCAGTTTGCTTATCCCCTGAGAGACCAAGGCTGCCTCAAGATGCAAGATCTCAACGTTAATAGAACCTTGCTAAAATCCGAAGAACCTTTCTTCGCAAGGCCAGTGTGTACTCGTAGGTTTCTGTTGTTAAACTTGTTGCTGCTTGCTATTGGCTTCATTGTACTGATGTGGGGATAGTACTAATTCACAAGCGCGATGGAGCAGCATGCTCGATTGAAAACAATGGGAGGCTTTCCTATTGCGCTTTCTCTGTCGAGGCACGGCGCGTTGGACTGCCAGGACTACTTGTAAAGATAGAGGAGGCTTATTTCGAGCTGAAACCGAATGAAGTGCCTTCGAAACCATACACGGGTGACACGGAAAAGCGGGCAGCTTATGTGAGAGAGAGGTACAATGATCTGGACTATGGAATTGTGACGGGATAATTCAGGGTGGGCTTAGATAGATACATTATGCTAAAAAAATGCATGTTATTCTTTTTAAGCGTCAAGATTTTGTTTATTTCATTTCCTATATCAAATTACAATTTTAAACTTTTTCTACAAAACTATTTGGCTTATTGCTAAGTAAAGGGTATTTCAAAAGTAGCGAAATATGCAAAGGAAATACCTAGTGCCCAAATTTACTATGATCGAAGTTTCGAGTCAGGCGCTAGATGGTTTGTTGAATCTTTTTATGTGGAGCTCACTACAACCACTCCCCCCTCAACACACACACACACACTACCCGCATTGATTCTCAAAAGTATGCTCGACAAACTGTACATATATGCTCGACCTTTCTTGTATATTTGTTTCCCCATCTCCGATGTCCCTGAAGACAAAAATGTCACTCTTCATGCTCACAGCGCGGAGCGAGGAAATATCGTGAAGTGAAGTGGTCAATTTTTGAGATTGTAGAATCATGTCATTTTCATGGAAGAAGCGTCACCAGCTAGGAAGCACACTTTCTCATCTTTTTGTATATCTGTTTAGGTACGCCCCTTACAACCCCAGTCCAAATCACCTGAAAACTACAACAGACAGATCTCGAAGCCTTCTGAAGGAGTTGAAGGCGTTGAAAGTCAAAGGATTTGCTCAAGCCTCGAGAAAATAAAGTCATTGCTCAGGTAAGCGAGGGGAAGGGGAGACAAGAGTTTCTTTACAGGAATTATTGCATAGCAATGCGAGTTTTTGTTAAAATTCCCCGGTTAAAGATGACTATCACAAGAAAATCAGACTTGCGCTTTCTCAAGCTTCTATTGGTTGAGGTCTTGAATATTTGTTTAGTCAGCCAATGAAAATGCGTAGTAGAAAGATATAAAACACGCAATGACTATTATTATCTTTGGTCATTACTAAAACGCGAATCATACTTGGCAGTTTTATAATTCACACTCGGCAAGTAATCATGCATGTTCCACTGAATGTTCAGAACCAGGAGCTCATAACGAGCCTCCAACTGGCTTATGGAGTTGAGGCCTCATTTTGTTCTGACCTATCTACGTTTAGAATATAATTGCTATGTTAATTTTATTTGTTTAGCTGGTTATGCTAGAGACTCCTTAGAGAGCATACATGGATTAAGATATGAAATTAGAACAATAAGAGTTTTTCACGTGTAAATTGTCCGTTTTAAACACTGCGGCAAAACGTATTTGCCATGCGCTAAAGAACTTTCTGTGAAATGAAAACAAAAGAAATCTCGTTCTGTCTTGGAAATTTGGAAAACTTATCCCCAGACACAAACTTGCCAACAATTGCAGAGCAGCTGGAATATGATCATATCTTTCTGTGAACTTTTGCACCCGAGGCGAAAGTTATGATTCAAAGACCCATCACCAACTGAGAGCCTTTGCGGACTCTTAGCCAATCAGAGCATCCGAAAAACAATGGATCAATTTGAAAACAAAAGAAACGGGGCGCAAAGGCTCCCGGTTGGTAATGGGCCTTTAAAGGCAAAATTTATCGTTCGCTGTTGTTATGTAGATTTTTTCAATTTGTCTTCATTTCACAGGCCAGTGAATCTTTGCCGCGGTGTCACCGTTTTCATCTTGATATGTGGTGCGATACCTCAATCATCCAACAGTTTTTGATTAATCCCTTCTCACGAACACCTTTTTTTCCTACAGGCAACCACTTTTTAGAGCATTCATTTGGTCTCCCGTATGATGGTAATATTATGCAGGAGATTGGATGTTGGGACCGAACTTGTTTTGCTGGCAACCGATATGCTACCTTGGATACCACCTGAAAGCGTACGGGACGTACGCAGCTCCGCGCACGTATGATGACGTCACTAAAGTTATTAACACAATCAAGAGTCATCGGCATGTTTTCACTTCATACAGGCAAGTAGTCGACCTCTTTCCCAGGGTTTTCGGAATTTTCAAGATGGCGGGTCGTCGGGAGAAGACTCTACTTTTGATGACCTGCCATTTATGAATTACCCAGAAGACTCTGGAAACGATTTTGAGCAAATACAGTAAAAACCCGCATAAAAGAACAGGTGTTTTTGGGATTCAGGCTGATTTTGTTCTTATACATTGGGGTGTTTTCTGCAAAATCAGCCTGAAAATGTTCTTAAGGTGTTCTTAAAATTGTTTTTTAACATCAAATACTGCATACACTACCAACAGTCAAATAAAGAATATGATGGTAGAAAATTATGCTACATGGGTATTATAAATGCACCCTGGAAATCGGCATACAGTACCTGCTGTAGAATTTTGTGCGCAATGGTCTATTGATCTACTGTACTGTACCACAGTAGGTTACTGTACTCAAATCTAACTGGCAGCCATTTTTTATACAAGAACAATTTTTCATTTTTCAGGCTGAATGTGTTCTTATTTATAAGGTACCTTTTTGGCCAATTTTCAGCCTGAGTGTTCTTAATCCACTTGTTCTTTTATGCGGGTTTTTACTGTAGTCACTTTGTAGCTACCACGAAAGAATGTGTGTGGTTTGAGTTTGTGTGTTGTGGGTGGGGGAGGGGGAGGGTAGGGTAGGGGTAGGGGGGGAGGGGGAGGGGGAGGGGGAGGGGGAGGGGGAGGGGGAGGGGGAGGGGGAGGGGGAGGGGGAGAGAGTATTTTTGCGGGGATCCTCGCTGGACTAGACTGCTTGCAGCCCCTTCTTCGGCGAACGTCCGAAAATCCAGGGAAATGTTTTTTACCCGCTGCGTTTCCCCCCGTGGCGCGTCTCTCCCTTTCCTTAGTACTCGAAACAAATCGAAACGCGTTGCGGGTAAAAGACATTTCCCTCGATTTACGGACGTTCGCCGAAGAAGGGGCTGCAAGCAGTCTATCGCTGGACATATTACAATAACAAGGATATATGTTTATATTAGCTCATTGAAGGCGCAAAAGACTCTAGCCATCTATATTATACGAACCAATCACTTTTGCTCAAAGATTAATAGCCAATCAGAGTATCCGTTATATCTTATAAGACACTTTGAGAGAGGGAAGACATCAATTAGGTCCTCTGCTGAGATGTTTGACTAGAGTGAGCTAGAGATGTAACGTTAGCGAGGTGTTGCGTGTTTCAGAAAGAACATGGAACTGGGTGTGCGGTCCGGCATGGTTGGGTCCATTACAAGCTGCAGAGCAGGTGTCACCTCGTATAAGAATAGATTCAAGATGCTGACCAGATGGAACCAGCCTTCGGCATTTTTCGAGGAGATTTACACCAAACCCTTCACATCTGCAGCCTTCCTTGCAAACCTGGACTCGGGGGTTGCGCAACAATGGTCTAAGGACAACAAACAGAACATCACAGAGTCTATCAAGGAGGCGCTGATCGACGGATTCGCGCAGCCTATCCTGGAGTTTGTTGCATTTTTAGAGTTTGAACACAGCAGGTAAGGGGTCAAGCATAGTAAATTTGAGGGAGAGTATTTTTGCAAGAATTGTTTGGCCCCCAGTCGTGCGTTGGAAATTTATTCCACACAGATACAAGTAGTTTATTGGAGTTTTGGTCTGGAGGATCAACCTACCTCCCTCAAATGGTCAACTGGTCGGTCAACTTTCAACTAATGTGCATTGTCGTAGCTTGTCGTATAATCACTTGCATGGCTTCGATTGAGGTGCTTATACAGGCATCAAGAGTTCCAGACTCGCGGTGCACGAACAATGCATCATTAGTGTTGAACAAAGGAAAACAGTGAGCCCCTTGCTATCAAAACAGCTTTGTGCTCACTTTTTTCCTTTGTTCAACACTAATGATGCATTGTTCGCGCGAGCGAGTCTGGAACTCTTGATGCCTGTATTACTTCAAGTCGATGTTTTCCCATTTCAGATCACGTGGCATTCATTTGAATAATCTTTCTTTGTTAGGGATAGTTCAATATTCATGTATCCTGCGATACGCAGCAACAAAATAAGTAAAGAATACTTATGGGAATGCAACGTGATATGAAATGAGACAACATTACACCCAAGCAAAAGAGGTTGAAATTGGGAATTGGTTGCTCGTCGCGTGGGCGCTGTTGTTCGGTGGTCGCTCAAGATCGCATTGTATTCCGCCCTTCAACGGACTCCTTGCCAACGTGGCCTGAATTTTCAGCCGTCCCTCGATCATACTTTACTTTGCTAGAGTAAATGTTTGAATTCACCACGAGCTTTTCTCGCCCGTAACACTACCACTACCAAAAGCATACAAATGTTTTTTTGCAACGTATCCAAGACAACGCACGCCTTTCTTCGTCTTCTTGTAGCCCCTGACAGTCTGGTTTGGAAGTTGTCGCATGTAATTTAAGCTACCGTAAAATTACGTGTAGACCTGGAAATTAACGCACAAGAGCCGTTTTTAACGCACAAGAGCCACAGGTTACCCACCCCTAAAATGTAGAGGCAAGTTGGTCATTGGGTTAAGGTTATTAAAATTTGCATGAATTGTTTTGATAGGCATTGTCCGCCAGACTCGGTAACGAGTGGTCTCAGCGAGCTGCCATTACAGTACGTATGGGTGGACGGAAAACCGGACAAATCCAGGCCAACCAGCCGGACGCTTCCCAATGGCGAACCTTTGGACGGCAAAAAAGCATACCGTAGCATTCTGGAATACTTTACGGCATCTGATGTGGAACCAGATAAGATCTATGCTGAAGGACTTCAGCAACTGAATATATTCATGCCGCAGGTACACAGGTAGACCGCAATCATGCGCAATGCTATTAGGCTTAGGTACAAGTTGCCGATAAAGCCGATTTAAAAAGGGTCTAACAGTTGCTGTTTAAGGCTGGTTTCCATATAGTCGTATCTGTCGTATCAGTCAACCATGAAACAAAAGAATAATTCCAATTTCCATTGTTTAACGGTCGACTGATGCGACAGATACGACAGATAAGACTATATGGAAACTAGGCTTAAAGGTGCTATGTTCCAACTCGAGCCGCAAATGACAAGCAACGCTGGGGGAACATAGCAACTTTTCGGCAACTGTTAGACCCTCTAATCTTTCTTAACTTGACATTTAACTGAAAGTATGGTTAACAGGTCATTTTTATTGCATCCGACATCAGCAGTTACTTTTAAGCGGATTTTCATTGCTTTCTTTATGTAACATGAGAGCACTCTTACACAGTAGAACTAGCCGAAAGCTAATAATATTTGGAAGGAAGTCACAACGCGGAAGTGCTTCCATTTTCCTCGTCACAAATAATGTTTACACTATAGGGAAAGGCAAGCGTGAATTAGCTATTGATGTTTGAAATGCTAAAAATGCAAACGTTGCCGACTGAAGTCTAAAAGTAGCCGAAAATCTCAACAGTTGCTAGAAAGTTGCCGAGCAACTTGGCATTAGCTCAGTTTCTATGATATAGTTGCAGCATTATTTCCTGTTGTGTCGAACCAAGTTGTTCTGCGATGCGACTGCTACAACTATATTGAAATCTTGCGACTGCTTCACCTCGTGCCGCAGGAATAGCCCGTGGTGTTCTGTGACAGCTGCAACCTGGAGTTTCGCAACTGCTAGGGCAGCCCCACAAACGGATGGTGATCGACCCTACGACTGCTACGAAACGAAACTTATTGGAAACCTGGGTCACCAATTTCGTTACTGCTGCAATTTATATGGAAACTGGTGTGCTGCAGTTGTCGTAGTAGTCGAAGTTTGTTCGCGACTGCGGCGACCGCCGCAACTATTGCTGGCTTGCATGTGACGTCATTGGCAGCCATGTTGGTGTACAGGAACAAAAAAAGTTCATTTACTTTTCTTCTGTTCACCATCATGGCTGCCACGCTTTTGTGATAGTTATTCCCATAGGAATGAAGGCAACCCAAGAATATGAAAACCGGGCTTTAGGCTTTCTTCAACGGAATTTTTTTATCTGCTGCGCAGAGCTCCATAGTTGTAAAATATCTTGTTTAATGTTTTACCGTTGCACATATGCACTTGTTCTTATTAGGCAATCCGTATAGCCAAGGAAGTATCTGGTATTTCAGACGATGCTGCCGCTATCAAAGCCTTTGTGAAGAGGCTCAATGCTAGTGATCAATGGTACAACAACGGGGCGTTTCCCGCCAACGAGAGTAACGAGAATGCGCACAAGGTCTGCGTGGATTCCGGTACAGCTAAGATGTATTGTCCGAAACGATGGGAAGCCTTTCAAAAATGGTCCAGAGATATCGCGCTGGTTGTGAGCATGATAAATCCAAAGTTATATTCCTTGTTCTACTATTCTGGCCCTAAGACAACATCTGGCAACTGCCCGATCGAGTTTATACCGCATTTCCATCCGGGGAGCGGGACGTTCTTCTTTCAAGCTGGCGGCCCAAGATGTAGCAAACCGGCGTATATAAAATTCCCTTTCTTCCTGAATAAGTATGGTCCAAAGTACAAAGGTTGGACCATGGCCGGACATGAGACCCGTCCGGGACACTACACTCAGCTACAAGGTTGGTTATCGTTTATGGGCCTTTATCACACGCAGCCATCTTTGATAAAATCATTTGTTTTCCCCGTGGAAACTCGTAATCATGTTGAGGCTGCACCCTGGGCTGCACATTTATCTAAGATGACTGCCGTGTGACCAAGGCTTATTCCTGATACCTTCAAGACAGATTTCTGTTGTTGTTGTTCATTCAACGTATTTTCCCGCTTCTGATTGTTTGAGACCTGTGAATTCTTGATGTTTTTAAAGGCGAGCGACTTATGCCATGGATAAGATTGCATAAGTTGAAAAATTATTCACGCGTGATGGCAACAAGCGGGAAAACTAATTTTGAATGAATAATAAGACAATTATAAGTTTGAATGAATAATAAAACAATTAATGAGTTCAAGTTTCGTATGTTTTGGAGAATTATCCAGAACGCGGGTGTACCATCCCCTCTATCTGAATAATTCTCCATATCATACTCAAGGGAATTTATTTATTGTTAAATATAGATTTTCGAGATGTGGGGGCAAGCCAGTTTACGCACAGGTGTAACATTTCCTGGATATTGTCGTGTAGAATTCCTGACCACCTTTGACAAATCCCTGCGCACCCTCCCTCCCCCGTCTCACCTTTTGGGCTGCTGTACCGACTTGGAGCCGCAAAGGCAAGACACCCAGTTTTCATAAGTCTCGTTCATTTATTTAGCAGGAAAGAATTATTTGTGCAACGCTTTAGTAAAATTTCTCAGTGATTATAAGAAATTCCTCACGCTGATTGGATGAGAGACTTGTTGCCTAATGCTATAACTACCTACAGATGACATGAAAGTATCTGAGAATCGGGAGGGCACATCAAAGCAGCCTGAAGCGACCAATTGTCAAAATATCCACAGGGCATTATGAGCACTTTCAAGATAAGTGCGGTGGGATTGCCACTTGGCTGGACAGCAAAACCTCGTTTCATGAAGGGTGGGCGTTATACGCTGAAAATCCACTACTATCTGACGATGTGAACCTTTACCATGACAACAAACTCCAGAAATATGGCATGCTAAAATGGCAGGTGAGTTTACTCCGATTCTCCGTGACCTCCTTATAACTCATAAATTGCAGCACCCTGAAGGAGAGTTCAGGTACTGTACTAGTTTGATACACAGTTCAATCCTAGTATTTCATGAAAAGAAGATTTTTTTACAAAAGTGGTCTATGATCGTCAGAATATGTCCATGGGCCAAATATGTATTTGCATAGCTTTCCAATACGTACTCTATTTTTTGTGGGCGTTCTGTTCCTCAATAGTTATGAACATGCGACAAGTCTGATCTGTTGCTTGTCGCGGATTTGGGGCCATAGGAGATAATACAGACATGATGTGGGACCAGTTTATCAGATAACACACACACGATTTGGGGCCAGTTTGCAGTTTAGACGATAATACACATGATTTTGTGCCAGTTTGTATAGGTAATCATACGACTTCGAGTTCAATTTGGGATTAATTGCACGAGTGAGTTTTTCAAAAAGTATCGAAATTGCACGAGCCCGTTAGGGCGAGTTCCTCTGAATCATCCAATTTTTTCTTAATTGGACAGCATGGAGTCCTATTATATATACTAATTGCACTGCTCTCGACCAATCAGAATCGAGAAATTTTTGCATCCATATTATTAAGGAGATAATACACACATGATTTTGTGCCAGTTTAGGAGATAATACACACATGATTTTGTGTCAGTTTAGGAGATAACACACACATGATTTTGGGCCTGTGTTATTGTATGAGATAATACACACATGATTTGGGGCCAGTTTAGGAGATAATACACACATGATTTGGGGCCAGTTTAGGAGATAATACACACATGATTTTGTGTCAGTTTAGGAGATAACACACACATGATTTTGGGCCTGTGTTATTGTATGAGATAATACACACATGATTTGGGGCCAGTTTAGGAGATAATACACACATGATTTGGGGTCAGCTTTGGAGATAATACACACATGGTTTGAGACCACTTGATGAGATAACACAAACATGATTTTCTATTTTAGATATGGCGTGCGGTTCGTATCATTGTCGACACAGGACTGCATTATCGTGGGATGAAAAGGTATATCGAAAAACGAACCGCTGGAGAGAAAAGAATAAGAATGCATCTGAAATCCTCCAAAATTAAAATAGATTTCGTCTACTTTTCATCTCAACAAACTTTGTCGAATGCTATTCAATTTTCACGGGTTTCTGATTTGAATTTCGCGCCCTTAAACTCCCAAGTGCTGTTTCCGATGCAAAAATCGTGGGTTCTAGCCAACAGCCATCAATCCAAGGTACTTCACTAATTTCGCATATCGAGATTTTCCTTGTAAAACGTGTCTCTTTTCTCCACTTCCTTATATGGAAATATCTACATACCATAATTGGAATCCTAAACATTTTATGCTCTTTCCATATAGACTTAGAAGGCTGCAAAACTCACCAAAACTAACCGACATTCGAGAAATGTTGTTCCTCTTTTCCACATTTTTTCACGGTCGAGAGCTTGGAAACAAGGGGCTCGAGAAACCACCGGAAGCCCATTTAATTACTAGAAAAACGACATAGTTTTCTTGATGCCGAATTGTCGAATTACCGAAGTTACAAAGCGTCCATATCAGGAAATTTCCTCATTACTTTATTTGGAAGGTCTTATTTGGAAGTATTTTTCTTTATAATGAAAATAGCAAAACAAAACTTACATATACTCGAACGGAAACATCGATCATCAGCATCATTTTTATTGTATCACGTTTCGCCTTACCTGAAGAAGGCTGGTTTGGCCAGCCGAAATATTGTACTAAAGTACAACTAAAACCTACGTTGTAACGCCGACTTTTCTTATTTTAGCGGAGCTCCAGCGCGGGCCACCATACCTAAGGGAAAAACGTATACCATCGAGTTGATTTTTGAACGTCACGGGCTTTATGGATCATTTTGATGACGTCATTGATGGCGTGAGGGAACGTGACTTTGGTGTAGAGTTCCTCTTATGGTCTTTGAAAGTTTGTCCAAGTTTCGCTTCTATAGAAGCTTCCCTTCGGGAGATATGATTTTTTCTTTATTTTTCTGGTATTAAACCTATAGCGTCCGCCGTCCGTCCGCCGTCCGTCCGTCCGTCCGTCCGTCCGCCGTCCGTGTGCACATGGGAACCCTGTGGTATGCAAAGAAAAAATTATATCACAGGCGATCCAAGCTCTAGTCATGTGGGGTACTGTGAAAGAAACATGCAACGTTGTCGCTGTAAAAATTATACGTAAATGTAAATATTGAAATAAAATCACGTGACATCTCTTTGAATGTTGTTGTCAACTAAAGTGCTCCTGGAGCGATTTTATTGCATTTTGGGTGTTTTTTGTGCCTTTTTCTTAATACCCCTACCGTATGTTATAATAGATTGACAAGGTACGAAACGAGCATTCAAAACACCTTTTTCTAGCTCGATTTTTTTCGCTAAAAATCGAGCTTAGTCATCAAACAAAACAACCCAGACAACGAGGAATGAACCACAGCACTATGTTTTAGCAGTCATTTGAATGTGCAACTTACCTGAGAGAAGTGCGAGGTCTTAAAAGTCCAAACGATTTCGATTTGAAGGCGACGTTAGAAAAAGTGGTTGGGTCACGGTCGCACGGTCTGGGTCGAGAAATCCAATCGACTGCCACTATTGTGAATTTAGCCAATCAGAGCAAACCTGGAGCAATGGCGCGAAAACGGTCGATCTGGGGCGCTTTCCATTTGGCAAAAAATCTCGGTTTGAATTCCCAGTAGTTCTCTGAGTCAAATGGAAAGGTCTCAATCCGGTAATTCACGAGAACAGCCACGATTGGACGAAAGTCCGGGAACGGTCTGCACCGCTTTCCATTTGACCCGGAATTTCCGGGAATTTCGGTCAGAAATCAAATGGAAAGGGGCAAATTCCCGGAAATTCCGAGTTCTCCGAAAATTCCCAATTTTGGGGTAAGCTCAAAAGGTTGTCCCAAATTTCCGAAACTTTTTCCCGGGTTTGGCGCTTTCCATTTGACTTCTAACCGAAAATTCCGGGATTTTTTGACAAATGGAAAGCGCCCCTGCTTTGCGACTCTGATTGGCTAAATTCACAATAGTGGCAGTCTATTGGATTTCTCGACCCAGACCGTGCGACCGTGACCCAACCACTTTTTCTAACGTCGCCTCCAAATCGAAATCGTTTTGACTTTTAAGACCTCGCACTTCTCTCAGGTAAGTTGCACATTCAAATGACTGCTAAAACATAGTGCTGGGTTCATTCCTCGTTGTCTGGGTTGTTTTGTTTGATGACTAAGCTCGATTTTTAGAGAAAAAAATCGATCTAGAAAAAGGTGTTTGAATGCTCGTTTCGTACCTTGTCAATCTATTATAACATACGGTAGGGGTATTAAGAAAAAGGCACAAAAAAACACCCAAAATGCAATAAAATCGCTCCAGGAGCACTTTATTTGACAACTACAACATTCCGAGGAGATGTCACATGAATTTTTTTCAATATTTACATTTACGTATAATTTTTACAGCGACAACGTTGCATGTTTCTTTTACAGTACCCCACATGACTAGAGCTTGGATCGCCTGTGATTATATCTCCTCAAGGGAACATGCTAAGACAGCCATACTTGGGATATTTTGTCTATGCCACAAATGGGGTGCTGTAGCACGGTCACGTGATGTGACGTCATCGATGACGTCATCTATGCTTGAAAAATGAATATCTCGTGAAGAGAAGACTCTAAAACAACCAAACTTGGGTAGTGTAGTCAAGGTCACCAGATGAGCGAAATGAAATGGTCACGTGATGTGACGTCATCTATGCTTGAAAAATTAAAATCTCGTGAAGGGAAGACTCTAAAACAACCAAACTTGGGTAGTGTAGTCTAGGTCACCAGATGAGCGAAATGAGTTGGTCACGTGATATGACGTCAGCGATGACGTCATCTATGCTTGAAAAATGAATATCTCGTAAAGAGAAGACTCTAAAACAGCCAAACTTGGGTAGTGTAGTCAAGGACACCAGATGAGCGAAATGAAGTGGTCACGTGATGTGACGTCATCGATGACGTCATCTATGCTTGAAAAATTAATATCTCGTGAAGGGAAGACTCTAAAACAACCAAACTTTGGTAGTGTAGTCTAAGTCACAAGATGAGTGAAGTGAGTTGGTCACGTGATATGACGTCAGCGATGACGTCATCTATGCTTGAAAAATTAATATCTCGTGAAGGGAAGACTCTAAAACAACCAAACTTTGGTAGTGTAGTCTAGATCATCAGATGAACGAAATGAATTGGTCACGTGATGTGACGTCATCGATGACGCAATCTATGCATGAAAAAATATTCTCTTTATTGCACTTTTGAATAATTCCATTTGGAGGAATTAATAGCGGAGCTCCCGCGGGCGCCGAAGGCGCCCGCGTAGCGGAGCCCCATAGCTACATGCAGGAGAAGAAGGAGACATAACAGAAAAGTGTATACCCATCGACCTTGATTTTCATGGACTTCCGGTTGTGTGTGTGTCCGTCGTCGCACAGGTAGCCCATCAGTTTTGAGCGGGAAAATGAGCACGCGCGCGCCTTAAATTTTATTTGCAAGGGAATTTTTTTTTCAACCAGCGAAATGCAGAGAGAAGAGGCCTCTGGCTCTGCTAAGCAGGGGAGAATTTTCGACAAGAGAAGGAATTTGTTTTCTTGCTCTTCACGAAAAAAAATAAACGTTTCTGTGACAAGCTGCCTCATTTCAAGGTATTTCTAAAAGTCAAATTTACTGCGATGAGGTCGAAACGTCGAGATGGATATGTCGATGAACACGGGAGTTTCACGAAGGAAAAAGAAACGAAGTCAGAGGGCGAAGAGTGAGAGAGAAAAACCAGCAGCGAGCAAATGACATGTCGGAAGACAACAACGGCCGTCGATCGAGAGAGAACGAAAAATTATGTCTTCAGTAGGGGGTTGAAAGTACCCTAGCCGACATGTCGAAACCTGAAGATAAAAAGGCAGAGACTAAATACAACGGAAAAAAGTGTCTAGAACATTTTCCTTCTCAGAATTTCAGAAGGAAAGATAGAACGACAGCGCGGGAAGAAGAACGAAGGTCGAAACTCGTGCCGTGCAAGGAAAAAATATTCTCAAGGTAGGTCCTCACGAAAAACTTTAAAATTCAACCGTAGTTTTATAAACTTTTTTTTTTAACTTTTAATTTTCTTTTAAATTTTCGTTCCAAGTTTTTTCGCGTCCCGGCGGCTCGCTACGCTAGTTAGAAAATGATGAAAGTTCATTAAAAACGATGGTGGCTGTCGGAAGATTTACGTTACTTGTTTGTTTGAGGATTCCAAGTGTAATACGCATTTTTAAGTGATTTCAGTTTGACAGTGATTCTACTTCCGTTGCCATAGCTTTGAGCGATAATTATTGTACTTAGGGAGAATTTAGGTATTTGCTTGCCCATTAGGCAGCCATGTTGAATGAAGAACGCCATCATCGAACTTTACTTTGGCAGGGACGTCAACCTTGCCGCTCGAAAAACCTTGAGACACCAAAATATTGGGCTTTTGAGGCAGGAAAAGACCTAATGTCTATCATTTTCGCTGTATTTAGCGTTCTTTTAAGGTCCAGAAGCAAAAAAATCGTTTTTTCAAAAGAAAACCGGGAGATTTTACTTAAAAACCGGGAGACTCCCGGCAAAACCGGGAGAGTTGACGTCCCTGCTTTGGTCATCAAACAATGACACTGCAATGCAATCTCCGAACTTCCGATTAGGCAATGGTACAGTAATTCTTGAGTTTATTAACCTGTTGTTCTTAGAATTGTGGAATATTTTATCCATTTCACTAAGCCCTGAGGTTTGACTGAGGAATAATTGACTGCTTGATTTAATTTGTAGGTTTCCAGCTTATGTTTTTCTGGCTTCACAGTGTTTACCGCATATAACAGGCAAGTAATCATTAGATTATTTTGTTTCACTGTCGGATCAGGCACGAACATTTTCAAGCATATATCTTGTAGGTAGCGCAAGTTTATTTGAGATTATTTTTGTCTCCCAAATCATTAAAAAAAGTTAGTTTTTACATTGTAAATAAAGTGTAAGTATACTATATAAAACCAGACATGCTGGGAACAACTGACAAAGTGCATCATTCACAGTTGAAGGGGAATCTGAAATTGATTATCTTAATACAGGAAAAGAAACAAAATTTAGGCATATTTTCTTAGAACAAGATATTTCTCCCTCATGATATTTGGCCTTTGTCAAGCTTGAGTTTAGATGCAATTATATTTCAGTTCAATAAAAACATAGGACAATTCACAGATAGTTAATATTTGTCATAAAAATGAAAAAAGTGAACCTACAATCATTTGTATCTGTGACATTGTAGCTTCATGTGATGTTTTTCATAAGTCATCTTGTGAGGATTAGCTTGCACCCCCGGCCGGGCCCCCTGCAATCATCACACTAAGTGGAATATCCTCAGTAATGACTGTAGCCAAACATAAAATGTGTGGTTCCCAGGGGGTACTTGGATATAGAAATGACTGGGGGTCCGACAGAGCTCCAAATTTCATACCCAAAAAATGAGCCATAAATTTTAAACCGCCCGCCCATAATATGCAATTTTCTTAGTCTAAAAAGGCCATTTAATACCAGCATACACATGATGCTGTGAGCTGCTTATGTTTCCCGAAATAGCTTTAGCTTTCGATCAACCCCCCCCCCCAAATATCTGGTAGAATTTTAAACCCCAAAAAATTCCTTCTACAAAAAATTTCATACCCCCCAAAAAATGTCAGACCTCCACATCACTTTTATATCAAGGTACCCCCTTCGTTATGGTTCCAGAAAGTATTCAAGGAAGGGCTTGGAAGTTCTAGAGTGGTTGCGGGTCAATTTACCTGTTTTTTTTTATATACAAATACTCAGCTATTTTTCTTTTGATATTCCAGAGGGGTGTGTCACTTTTCAACACACTTCTGTGGAGTGAGGGAGAGAGGGAACCACACATAACACTCAGGGCCTTAGCAAGCCTCCAAAAACTGGGGGGGGGGACAACATATAAAAAACCTCAAAGCAGTTTTTAAAAAAAGTTTAAACTCTTTTGCCTGAATGTGAATTTGCCGCATGTTTGGGAGAACTTTGAAATGCAGGGTGCAAAATTGGGAGTTTTAAGGGTTGTTTGGGGAAAAAACTGGGTCCCCCGGCCCCGTAAGCGCTGCGGCCCTGACACTGTTAACGCACCATAAATCCTTGAATTAGTGCCTGCTGGACACTTATCCACATAAAACATTCCTAAGCATATTTTTAATCGATCGGAAGCAAATAATTTCTAAAATACTACCATATCATGAAATACTACATAAAATACTACCATAGCATAAGAATGTCAAAAACGATGCTTCTGTGTGTGTGCCCTGTGTGCCTCCTGGACAATCAAACAGAGACATGGTAATTATGGAGTGTTAAAAAATCAACCTTGCTTCAATCAATACATTCCTTTTAAAGTGGTGAATCTGAAAGTTTGAATGTTATTCATCCTTGATTTAATGTTTTCATTATTTTTATGGCTTTTACAAAGATAATGGGACTCCAGTATGTTCCGTTACTAAAATGTATAATAATATCCATGGCTATATGCTTTCATTTGGTAAATAGACAGGAAAAGAAGATCTGTGTTATAGTTTCAACATTTTTTAATGGGTTCCTATTCTCTTTCAATTTCAGTGACAAAGCAGCAGCCAGAGATCGCTCTTGGACAGGTCATCCATGGCATAAGGCAAAATAATATTAACATAATGGATGTAGTACATGGGACCCGGTTACATGGGAGGCAGAACATAAGTGAGGGGGCTGATAGACATTATGTATGGCAATGTGGGGGGTGGGGGAAAACAAGAAAATATGTTCAAAAGAGGATGCCCCTCCCTTCTGAGCTTCTAGGCCCACCCCCCTTACCATTCAGTGGAATTCTTAATAAATTAAAAAAGAAGGTGCAGCTATATGAGTGGAAAGCTCATTCTCATTCATGGTATACCATATATTGGATTGTACGGGGATGCTCGAGGCTAGAGGTATAAGAAAGGCGTAGGGTATTGGTATTTCCTGGAATTACGTATTTTAGTAAAAAATACACTGCTCATGTAATAAATGGGACATGTATATTGTCATTCAAATTTATAAAAAACTCATGGCAAATAATTACTTTTCTCTTTATTGCACTTTTGTTCTTTGTTAGAGTTATTCCATTGGGAGGGGTTAAGTATGCTATTTTTTCTGAAGGAAGTTTCTTTACCCCTACTTGATGACAGGCCAAGCTTTATTGTGCCAGTGTAGCAACATACCAAAGAAGACACTGTATACATATCAATAGACATTTTTCTTGTAAAGCATACTGTGACAAGCTATCTACAATGGCAACCTTGTTTTTGTTTCATTAACACAGAAAAATATGTAACCTGGAGCTCCGCTTTTAGCCAGTGGCTAAATCTATATATTACCTTAATTTTTCGGAAGGAGGTCATCTCACTTGACAGGATGCTTTTTTCGTCTCGTATTTGTATTGTGTCAATGCAGCAACATACCGAAGAAGAGACATTTTTTTCTTAAAAAGCCTATAGTATAAACCATGTACACATGGGAATCCCTTTCATTCGCACAGAAAATTTTATAACCGGGAGCTCCGCTTTTAGCCTGTGGCTAAATCTATATATTAAATTTTATTAATCTTACTGTCGGCTAGACCGTTAATTGGTCCAGCGTAAACCAACGAGTTGAGTCTGTCAAGTGGTTCGTCCTTCATTTACTACAGTTCTTTTACCCGCTGTTTTCTCTGCCGGAGGGGCTGAGACGAAATTGCAGGTAGTAGCCCGAGCGGATTTGTATAAAAACGACAACACTTTCAAATTTTGAAAATTTGACAGACCAATAAAGAACGTTCAGTGAAATTCAGTGTTGATGCTGACCGGCATTATTGCTACATAACTTGATATAAATGACGACGGTTTCAGGCAAGCATTACCATTTCTAATTATGAAGCATGCTTCATAAAAGCACCTACGCTACAAACAACCGTTTCGCCGCGAAAATTATCATATATTGAAAAATTCACATCTTGAGAAGGGAGAACGCATGGACAAAGTTGTTTCAAATTAGAACATAGTTACCTGGTATTTCGTCTTAACGTTACTGGGAGCTCCGCATTTAGGCGGTGCCAAAAACTATGTTATACTTAGTTGACTCTTTCTCATCGCGCAATTTACTATATTGTAATTCTAAACCTGATAAATTGTTTTTCAGGTCGGATGCGCTAGAGCTGTTTGCCAACTACACTTGGGACAAGAACGACTATGTATTTAAGGAGGTAACTCGTTACCAAACTGTTCCCGGCCAAGCCACTGGGTATATGCAGGGAAGACTGGAAATAATCAAACTTCGCCGTAAAGCCGAAAAGGAACTGGGCTCCGTCTTCGACATCCGGGAATTTCATTACCAGGTCCTTTCGCAAGGCTCGGCGCCTATATCCCATCTGCGCGCGCATGTTGATCGCTGGATTCGCTGTGCAAAGGGAAAGCTTAAAGGTGACATATGTGATATGATAATGACGTCATCCGCTGACAAACACGATGTAAAAGCATCCGAGGAACAATTACCACTGTTGCCGTCGCAGAGATATTACTACTGATGTAATCTATAACATGGTAATTGACTAATTAACAATTAGACCTCAAGGCCGAATGTGCTATGATGAATAGACCATGAGGCGGAAGGCCGAATGGTCTATTGATATCATAGCACATGAGGACGAGAGGTCTAATTGTTTTAGTATAAATCAACTAGTTGGTCGGTTTTGGCAATGAATTCCATTATTTTATGTTGAAAAAATCAAGTTTTCTTGCAAAGAAAGGTGTGTGTTTTTGCCAGGCACGGTCTATCACTAATAGACCATTAGTAGCTCAGCCAATCAGAATGCAGGATTTGTAATAGACCATTAGTTGGTTTATACTAATATGAATTAGTAAAACACCCCTTTAAGAAAAAGAACACATTTTTCCATGTACCATAGCCTGATGGTAGCACGCGTGAAGGGTTGGGGAGAACATTAAAGCACGCTTTAAAGAAGCAACTTTATGCCGAGAGTTTTGATGCGAACCCAGTGTGACTCAATTCGCTCAATTATTTTGTGTTTACTTAGACCATTTAAAACATGGAAATTTGTAAAGCACTTTTGTCCAGCTTATAACGAAAGAGATTTCATTCAGTGAATTGTCTTCAACGGAAAAATGCCTTGAAAGTGAATGTATAATTTACATGCGAAATCGGTGAAAAGTGGCAGCACCCCGGGGGAGGGGGGGGGGGACTCCCATATTTTTTGACCGGGGATGATCGTCGTATCTTTTAGGGGTTAAAATCACGTTGGTTTGGTCTCTTTTAGGGGTGATCTTGATCTTCAATAAATTTTAGGCAGATTGGTATCTTTTAGGGCCGAAACTGTGTCCAAATTGCTTTTTCTCATGATGGTGCTTCTAAAAACCTGTAAGAAAGAGAGATTATTCGATGAGAAGACGATGAATTAGAAACAAACACGGAAATGTCTTCATGGGTATTTTTCCCCTGTTACCTGTCCTTCGCGCCTACTTGGCACATAAGACCTCATCTTTTAGGGTATCTTTTAGGGTAATAATTTTTTTGAGCCACTCTATGGCCCGCCATGTTTGGTATCTTTTAGGGGTGAAACTGAAAATTTCCGACGATCATCCCCGGTCAAAAAATATGGGAGTCCCCCCCCCCCCCCGGGGGCAGCACACAGTTGGCAAAAATCTCCACAGAAAATTTTATGCGAGCCGTTGTTTTTGTCTTTTCGTAGCACAAAATGAACTCGAAAGGTTGTTTAGACATAAAGAAACTAATACCCTCTATTTTGTATGCAATCCTTCTTTTATAACTATCATAAACTGTGCAAATTATGAGTGGGGGGTTATGAGTGGCAAAACTTAACTCACCTTGCCGTTTTCACGTCGATTTGCCGGTTGCACATTTGATTTGATCGTTTCACTTGCTGAATCAAAAATAATCTGTCCATCTCGCTATTCCCTCACGCAGCCAATCTTTTCTATCGTTTTCTGAAGGTTTCATCATTTTATAGATGCTTTTTTTTAAAGATTTAGATGGAGAAATGGTAGAAACTCTTGTAGTTTGGCATAGTTTGGCGAGTGAAAACACACTTCCGGTCAAAGCCATTTACCATAAGATTACCATAGCGTTATGGTAATTGGTTTTCGACCAATCAGAGCGCGCGTACTATTGCAGTTATTTTATAAAGTGGTCTATTATCATTGCTGATTTGTTTAGCTACTATAGTAGGCTATATGTTATAAGAACCCGCCTATAAGAACCCCTGGAGATTAAATACAAACCGTATCATGTTCCTTGTGTTTTGAAATCAAATACGAACTTGTTTTAGGCGAACATTTTAGGGTCTTATACGTAGGTTTTTACTGTACTTAGGTTTCATCCCGGGGGGGGACTCCCATATTTTTTGGCCGGGGATGATCGTCGTATCTTTTAGGGGTTAAAATCACGTTGGTTTGGTCTCTTTTAGGGGTGATCTTGATCTTCAATAAATTTTAGGCAGATTGGTATCTTTTAGGACCGAAACTGTGTCCAAATTGCTTTTTCTCATGATGGTGCTTCTAAAAACCGTGTAAGAAAGAGAGATTAGACGATGAATTAGAAACAAACACGGAAATATCTTCATGGGTATTTTTCCCCTGTTACCTGTGTCCTTCGCGCCTACTTGGCACATAAGACCTCATCTTTTAGGGTATCTTTTAGGGTAATAATTTTTTTGAGCCACGCTATGGCCCGCCATGTTTGGTATCTTTTAGGGGTGAAACTGAAAATTTCCGACGATCATCCCCGGCCAAAAAATATGGGAGTCCCCCCCCCCCCCCCCCCCGGGGGGTTTCATATTGCCTCTGAGTCAATGGCCCATTCGCCCTTCGGCCTCATGCCGTATTGATCCAGAATCCATTTGGGCTCGAGACATTCTCGCACCGAGAGCTGGCTACCGCGGGGAGGGTAGAAAATTCGCCCAAGTGGGTGGGTGATTTTCGAGTTTGTGATCCCTTAGGGGTCTCGCGTTTGTGGTGGTACTTATCTCAGATAGCAAGCTTCGTAGTTCCTGTTTAGTAAATCCAAAATCTAAAATCGTCAAAATACATTTTATGCAAGCTAAAATCACTTGTTCAGAATTTTGAAATTATTAATTCTTCAGTTTGCTATCTCCTAGCTACGCCTAAAAATTTTTGCAGACCACACCTATGTTGCTATCCCTTAGGGTGAAAATTAAAATTCCCGACGAGCATCCCCGGTATTTTTTATGTTGAAAACACGATGCAAAGTAATACAGACGCTATACTTTGTTCTATACGCTTTATTTTGTATGATCTACTACCAAAGGCTAGCTTTCAAATACATTTCTTGATTACAGGCATATGTTTTAAACGTTCTTTCTTGGGTATCTGTTCTTTGGAACTTGAAATAACAGCTCTGCAAATAAAGAGCAAAAATGCATGTGCCGTCAAAACTTGTTTTCTTTCTTCTGAAGAACGTGGGACAATCCTAAGACGGCCAGTGTTTCGGGAGGCTTCAAAAAGTGTCGGGAATTTTAGAGAATTCTTGGTGTTCACTTCCGGAGACGTTTGATTTTTAGCGAGTTATTTCGAACGAAAAGCCAATATTCTGAACGAGGACTATATGTTCAATTGCTTTGCCAAGTCTTAGAATGGCATCTTATATTGCAAACGAGATATAAGCGAACGAATGTACAAACCGTTTACAGTAAAATAATGTATGGCGCCGCCATACTGGAGTCCCTCGGAAGGACTCCAACATGGCGGCCAAATTACCAAATGTGCCGTCAGCCCACAATATGAGCTATTATTGTCCAAAATTGATTTAGTTGCACTTATCTAGCATGTTGCTTTTCACCGAATGCTCCAAACGGGAGAAATGCCTGAAATATGTCGAGAAATCAATGCCTAAAGTAGCGTGACTAGTGTCGCGTGACAGAAATTGCAGCGCCGATTTCTCAGGAGTTAAAAACAGGAATCCGATTACATTTGGTGTGAGGATAATCCTATTGAGGAACTGTAGCTGGTCTGACTAAAGCACAGTTTCATAGAGTCCATAGATTCAAAGTTAGGATTTTGATGACGTCATGTGAACATAAAGAATAGGTCACTTGCACTAACTGGGTCACGTGACCCCAACTACCTCTTAACGAGATGTTTTGTCAAAATCAATTCGTGAAATACAAATAACCAATTGATATTTATCTCAGCACTTCTCTCAGCAAGATATATGGAAAAGCGGAAGGTGCGAGCTCTGCTATGCGCCGTGCTACGTTTTGCTGGAGGGAGGAAGACCAAAACACGTACTCGCACGGTTGGGATTTTTCGGCCACTAGATGTGACGTTTATTTTTCAACTCGTAAATTATGTAAATTGGATTACAGTACTAACTGAATCACTTCAGCAAAAGGTGGGGAAGAAAAAAACCGCCACCCACATTATCTAGACTATACACATGTATACTATACTCAACCTTGCGGACTCGCTTCGAAACAATGTTGACAAGATAAGATCAATAAAAGTGGGCTGGAGTTGGGGAGGCGGTGGGAAAAAACCTTGAACTGAAGAAGTTTTGGTTGAAGGGCTGACGCTGTTTCTTCCAAAGAATAAGCTTAACTGAAATGCTAGTCAGCCGATATATACAGGAATGTAACCACGTGAGTGCTCTGCCTTGATTGGCTAAAACAATTGCTTGGTATTTTCCCACTGACAGCCCGCGCGCCAGCTTGTCTACCAACTGACAGTATGGAAAGATACGTGCTCAGATAAATGCCATTATCAGTGCCAGATAATGTTTGTTTTTATTAGTTAGAAACTGAAGTTTCAGCATAAAATCTATAACCTGGAGCAAATGGCAGCGAGTCGAATTTTCAAGATTTGACTCAGAATGTATTGGATTTGGGTCACGTGACCCAGTTAGTGCAAGTGGCCTATTGTCGGGAATCGTGAGTACGGCCGTGTTTCTGGGAAAGAGCAAATAAAAGCGGGAGGCTGATACTATGTTCGGGAATTTTGATTAAAGGCGAGAAACACAGAACCTACAGAATATGACATGCCACAGATAATACAGCCAATCAGAATGCGCAGGAATGGCGTGGTTGTATATTCGGCCGTATTCCACTCAACCTTCGAATCTTGCACTTAATTTACGTAAAACGTTGTCTTCTATTTTCTGTAGCGTGGTATAAAATAGTTATACACTATGAATTTTCGTGGCATACTGCACAATATCCCACTTGTCACTTGCATTTTCTTAGCATACGCCCCCCCGCGTGAAGGCACGTGTGTCTACCAGAAAATACGCGTGACGCGTGGGATATCAGGCCCGTAGGAGGGGGGTTCGAACGAATCCCCCCTCGGGGCGCGGCTAGAAATCAGGTTTTTGGTCACAAAATAGGTAGGAAGCACCACCAAATGCTATAAATTTAGTTTATATAGGGTTTTGTTCCTGAAAAACGGAGGACAACGAACCATCCTTGGGGCAAGAAAAATCAGATTTTTGGCCATAAAACAGGTAGGAAACTCGAAACACAGCAAAATCCTATAAATTTGGCATATACAGGGATTTTTTTTTCCGGAAAAAACGAGAGCAACGAACCTCTCTCAAAGAAAGCGAGCTACTGGCCTGGATATTCTGCAGTAATGCCACTCAAAGCAGTGTATAAATAGTATATAACTTGGCGACGACTTCTCAAAATAGAGTGTTACCTATTACGGTAGCAAGAAACATATTTTCGAGAGCTGTGCTCGTCGTACCTGTCAGGGTTTAAAATCAGGCCTGTGGTACCTTTTAGGGGGTAAAATTAAAAACCTTGCAATATTTTCCAGATAGGTACCTCTTATTAGAGGTCCGTTCTAGGAAATCACGTAACACTGGTTCTTATCAATATCACACTTTTTCGACTTGTTGGTACCTTTAAGGGGTCAAAATAAACTAAACCACGCCCATTTTGGTACCTTTTAGGGTTAAATTCGGAAGTTCCCGACGAGCACCCCCGTCCCCATAATAGGGGAGTCCCCCCGGGTAATAGGAGCGTCCATTTCCCGTGTTTTTGTAACAGCGCATGTATTGGAAAAAGAAGCCTCTATGAAGATATTTTTTGTTTCAAATTCGTATGCTTTGTTCAGAAGTTTATTCACATGATTCATGCGGCAAATCTGTTGTTAAAAATAACTTGAGACCTACTGCATTTTCCAATTCGCTTTCTACTCCTAGATACTCACTCCTAGATGGACGCTGCTAGGTAATGGCTGATTGCGAGGACCCTGGAAATTCCAGGGGGCAGGGGTCTTTCTAAGCCCTGGAAATTCCAGGGGGCAGGGGTCTTTCTAAGCCCTGGAAATTCCAAGGAGAGGGGGCCTATCAAGACCTTGAAATTCCTAGGGGGAGGGGTCAAGGACCCCTGGAAATCTGGAAATTCCAGGGGGGAGGGGTCTGTTTAAGCTGTGGAAAAGGGCGTGTTTAGGCAACATAGAAATTCCAAGGGAGGAGGTGTTCAAATTCCAGGGGAGGGGGTGTTTAGGCCCCTTGGAAATTCCAGGGGAAGGGGGTGTCGAAGACCTGGAAATTCCAGGGGAGGGGGCCTTCAAATGGTAGGGTCCCCGACGCGACCCCGGTTTGGAAAAATAATGCGATCAGCCAATGGGATCCTGCCTTCCGTAGAAGAGACGTGGGAAACAATATCACCAGCTACTACAAACAATCACACAGGCATATAGTGGTTTCAATAAAGTTTGTCACCCCAAAGACTAAAGCCTACAAGCTGTCGGCGCCAAGCATTGTGGGTCATTCGTACTTTGAATAACAAATATTCTCCGTGTGTTAAAATGCCGCGCGCGGCGATGAGCGAAGTCGACCGAATTTGAGTGAGAGAATTGCACTGGCATCTAAAAATGTGCATTCTTAAGAGCGAATAGCTCATAAAAATTTCAGCAAAAGCTCAGCAAACTTTGACATTTCACGGTCACAACCCAAAATCTAATTTCCCTCAAAATTGTTTGAATGATACAATTAGCATTCTGTGTTTATTTGCTCAAAGAGTTCGCTTCTCAAAGAAATGAAATAAAGACAGTTTACAGTTATAATAATTGTACTTCATTCCAATCCAATGCTCAATTCGAATTTTATTTTGGGCGCCTAGAAAGCTTTAGCCTAGCTGAAGATGTATTACTATTTATTAATTAGCGCGTGTTTTGAATTTATGCGCGAGTGTTCGATAATTTACTTTCATTATACCTTCGAAGGTGTAGGATGACTAGCAAAAACGGACAGACGGAAAACAGAATAGAATTTGCGAAATATTTCTTTCTTTAGTTATTTGTTCTACAGAATACTCCAGCGGAGTTTCAGAAGTTCGGTTCTCGTGCAAACATCTCACAAAATACCCCGTCAGTATTTGATTTCCTTCTTGACAAAGGAAAAACGTGAAAAGTAAAACGGACAGCTTAATGCTGTACGCAGTACTGTCGTTCACGTTTAAGAATAAAATTATTGCGCCCTCCAATTTGAGATTTGAAGAAGTGCACATAAATTAAAAATCGCGCTGTTTCCAACACGCGCGTAAATCGAATTGAATTTTGATTAGCACGTGAGACAACAAATGACTCACAAGGCTTGGCGCCGACAGCTTGAGGCTTTAGTCTTTTGGGTGACAAACTTTGTTGAAACCACTATATACAATAGAACAAACCGAACCGAAACGAAATGCAACCCACCGTGGCCTGGGAAGGAGTCAAAAATGAATTTCTGAAGTTTGAATTTCGCGCCATTTTTCGCCACGTTTTAAATTGAGCTAAATTTGGGTGACGTCATTTTCCGCCAAAACCCGTTAATTTTGGAAAAATTCAAAAATATATTTTTTTCATCTTATAAATTCCTATTCATATGGCAAATATAGGATTCATTGGACAAACTTGTCGAAAGGTACTAAAAAAAACCCGTTAAGACCGGTGCTTTTGACTCCCTCCCAGCCCACGATCAAAACTACATAGGACAATCAAAACTACATAGGACTCGTTCTGTAAAGGTCTAAGCAAAAATGAAACTTACCTGTTGTGTTTAGGTAAGTTTGTAAAGAAAAACCGCGTTAGCTCCTCCGACACCGTTCCAGCAATTTGAACTTCGTTGGTGCTTGTCGTAGTCGATGTTATTAGAGCCACTCCAGCACTCTCCGTAGAATTCGATCCCGAACAATGTGTAGCTAGAACTAAGAGTTTAAAAAAATACATTATTCACACCCTACCTTGTTCACCCTCGACTCGAGCATTAGCACTAAACTAAAAAGAGTTGCGATCTAAATGCGATCTCAAACGCCTTTCTGAATAGTGGAGTTGTTAGCAGCCCGAAATGTCCGAATAGGCCATTTGCAGCTAAAACAGGCATGTGCTTGTTATTTCGCTACGAGCCTATGAATAGACTGAGCAAGACTGAAGGGCAAACGAACTTTTTAGTTGACTTGTTTATGAAATCGCAAATAAATTTACCTGATAACGTGGCATATTCAAAGTTAGTTATAACCAAATTCTTTATGAGCAAGTAAAGACGGATCTGATACGTTTCAATTTGTTTTGCTCTCCTGTAGAACCTAGTGACAGACGAACTGCAAAGGGCCTATTGGAACTCTCTGTTATACCGCTGCATAGGCATCGGCGGCGCATAAATACAGGAAACCTCAGTTTGAAGTTGAGAAAGTTGCGAATACCAACGAGTCCGAAAAGCTTCCACAAGTTTGTCTATTGTCTCCATTCAAGCTTCAACCAGTTTCTCGTTGCTATTCGCAACTTTCTCCCACTGTATTTATGCGCCGCTGATGCCTATCAGCGGTAGAACAGAGAATTCGAAACTGGAATAAGTGATGCAGGCATGAAATTTGAATGAAACAATAGAGCGGAATTCAGATGAGTGTCAGAAACTAAATAAATACACATAGCCAATCAGGAGCAGGAACAATTCAACAACTGACCAATCCAGACAAGTCGTGGCCCAAGAAAACAACAGTCTCTTTGTTCTCTGACCTAGTCCATCATCCCTAGCCGCCATTTTCTATTTTCCGGTATGAAATTGAAATGGCTTATCGGAAAACAACGCGTATTCATGTCAAATTCCATGCTTATTCCATAATTATCAATTTTTCCATTAAACTGCTCCACTTAGGACGCGAGCCGGCAGAGCAACTATAAAAAGTTTTGTTGACATAATTTGTGAGAAATTATAATAATATGAATCATACATACCTCTCTCTCACATATTTTGCACATGGCTTAACCACGGAGGTTGCCATTGCAGTCCAATTGATGTTCTCCCTTAGATTTTTAATTAGAATAGGAACCGGTTTATTATCACCCCCATGAAAACATCCAAGGCTTTCATATGTTGCTGTAAAACAAAACACAAAATACAGTCATAACAAAGCTGAACCATTAAAAGTTTCCTAAAAAATAAAGTGTAAACGTCAGTTAGCGGTGAAGACACTTTCCCGATCATTTAGAGACTGATCTACAGTAATTTTTAAAAAGAAATTAAAAATATATTTTAAATATTTGTTGGAACCTTCCTTCAATGGGGAGCATGCCTCCAACCCCCTAGAAACATGAAATGCACAACATTTTTTTTAAAAGAGGGTGCCACCACCACACCCCTAACAAGACGAATCCAAATATGTTGGGTTTGACGCCTGTACAACCCTGCAAATCTTTGTAGACATTTTGCAAGCATGTATGAAAAAATCAACACTCTGTTCTTCAGTGGCATGCATTAAATCTCTGCTAATGTGTTTCGATTATACTTTTTAAATGGTGGCAAACGCCAGTGCCCTGACATGATTTGCTGTCTATGAAACCGAGTACTTATGGCAGAATGGCAATGTTTGAAGGCAAGAGGGTTTTTTGTATAAAAGAACAAGTCGCAATTCATTTTAATATGTGATCGTGTTACTGGCTTCACAGGGAATTTCTGCAGAAACCCATCCATGGGAAAAGCTGAATTTCCCATTGTGCAAGAATGGCCGGGAAGTGTTCGGATTTCCCATGGCTATAGTATCGATGTGAATTCCGAACAGTCACTTCCCATGCGTGTGCCTTGGGACATTCAGCTTTTACCATGAATGAGTTTCTGCAGAAACTCCCTGTGCTTTAGGGTAATTGTTATTAAACTGGGAAATTTTTTTTATCTTTTTGGCGCGCTGTAATCCTTTGGCAATATCCGTAAAAAAAAGGAAACACTGTAGAAGCTTGGAGAGCAGGCTCAAAAGCTAACCGTCTACTTACGTGGACGAGTTCCCGAAGGCTCTGAAATATAGAAAAATGCTCATTACAAACCAACGGCGATAAAGTTCAAATTATACTTTTTTAACATTCACTGGAAATGAGCGAAATAATCGTCTACGTTTGTTAAAATAACCTTTCAACAGTACACATTTGGAGCATTTTCGTGTATTATCTATCGGATGGAATGGATTGTGTTGGCGTATTTGATTTCTTACCAGGCTGAACAACTATCAAACTTGTAAATTTGATAGCGAAGCTATTAAAGCTTTACGTAAGAATGCCTATATATATAATGCAAATGTAAGTTCCTTTTTCTTGTTAAGACTACGTAGAAACATAATATAGGATCCTGAGTTGTTTATATAGAACCCGTGCCGTAGCTAGCGGGGGGAGGTGGGTGGTCGAGGGTGCAGTTGCCCCCCCCCCCCCCCCCCTGTCCCCTTCGCTGGAATATGATGAACATAACAAATGATCGCATAAGGCTAAGTCTGACCTGTTTCGCAGTGCTGTCCAGTGTAGCCATTAACGCAGTTACATTTAAAGCTGCCAGGGAGATTCACACAACTACCGCCATTTTGACACGGATTCACGCTACACTCATCAATATCTGGGAAAATTGTGACCATATCATCAATTTCATCGTCACTCATAATCATCATAATCATTTCAATCCCCCCCCCCCCCCCCCCCCCACCTCTCTGATCTGCCCCTGTATCTAAGCCAATCAGGTTCTTGCCTGTTTCGTCTAGTGATCGCCTGGCTTTTTGTTGCGAAAGTAACCTAGTTGGTTTGACTGGCAAAACCGAAAAACCCAAATCTATTTCTATTAATTTAATACGTTCCCCTCACCGTTCTCGTAGTTCTTGCCCTTGTACCCCGAGGTGCAATTACAGGAGTATCCTCCAAGTAAGTTATTACAAACTCCGCCATTTTGACAAGGTTGGCTAACTGCACACTCATTCACATCTGAAAGTCAAAACGTGAACATTGATCCATTAAAATTCGAATTAAAATAAGTAAAATACTGAAAACGGCACCTCATGCCTTGATTGAATTGACGATTCTTATTTTAATGAATGCGTGGCCTGCAAGTAGTCAACGAGGGCCGTTTGGTGAACAACGATTAGAGAACGCCGAAGCTGCTGCATCCTCGTTTGTTGCAGGACGTGTCAAGGTCATTTCTAAACTGAAGATTGGCGCGGGCGTATTGCTATAACGGTCCATCAACAAATGTTCTGGACAAAATCTTGTGGACCCACGAGGCGCAGCCGAGTAGGTCCGAAGTGTAATTTGACCACTTTATCACGTCATTCCGTAGTTAAAAAAGTTATAAGAGGACAAACATACCACGGAAAATCAGAGGAGAGAGCGGACGGGAAACAAGTGGAGAGTACAGTTTTGAGATGACATTATTTGAAGGCGAATACGTCAGTCAACCTACCCTTTTCGCAGTTCTTTCCCTCGTATCCTGATTTACACTGGCACTTATATCCTCCTGGAGTGTTGTGACAAGAGCCGCCATTTTGACACGGGTTGTTACCAGAGCACTCGTTGATGTCTAAACAAACAAAAAAAGAAACTTAAATGAATATTAATAAGCTTTGAAAGAGGAAAATGACAGAATTCACGCTCTTGATACGGACACCTTTGTCCTAAATGTCAATTGTTCGTTACAATTTCGGATAGAGGAAGGTCATTTGAAATGGTGCAGTCTTATCGTAAGTCTACCTTTTCTTACCCTTTTCACAGTTCTTTCCCTCGTATCCTGATTTACACTGACACTTATATCCTCCTGGAGTGTTGTGACAAGAGCCGCCATTTTGACATGGATTTTTACCAGAACACTCATTCACGTCTGAGAAAGAGATAGTAAGAATGGTCGACTTTAAGGCTGGTTTCCACATGTTGCAGCTTTCGCGGCTGTCGTGTACAAACTTATTCTGCTTAAGCTATCGTTAACAAAGTTGCTCTAAGACAGCTGCGACTGCTTGAAACCGGAGTCGTAACAGTCGTGAAACTCCAGTTGCAGTTGTCGAGATATAAGGGACGTGTCATTATTTAGCGGGGGGCAATGAAGACACTACCCTGACGCCGTTTACAAGAACAAGTGTAGCTTCACGAGGAAAAGCAAACTCTCCCAAAAATGCCCTGCAATTATAGACCTGGCGGGCAAGTCACTATATGTTTGAAAGAAGACCCCATAGGTAAGCGTGAGTTTTCGACGTTACAAGCACAGAAATTCGTCCGTTGGGCCGCGCAGTTGTGCGCTTGAGTAATATAACCTTGTTGGCTCAGGAGCCCATCAATAGAAGCTTTCATCTAACCTATATAGTTGAGGTAGAGTACTTCCTGGGCTCCTGACAGGCTTTGTTTCCTATACCGTACACAGAACATGTTCATCTACCCTTTCTCTGAGGCTTGATGAAATGCGTTTATCAAAATTCGGGCGCGCTTCGCGCAAAACTAAAGATATGTCACCCCTTTTTCTGTAAAATGTGTTCAGTACTAGGTCAAATAGGGGACGGGAGAGGTGGAATCACGTTAATCATTGTATTTATAGAGGGAGGATCACTGCATTTTTCTAGTGTATTACCCAAAATCCTCACGTAAATAATCGAGGCGATAAATAATAACCGCGGTTCCTAGGCTTTGACAGAAGTAAGATCTGCTATTAAGAAGAATGAAAGAGACATTGCATCACTCGGACAATAGTCTATCTGACAGGTTTTTCAGAAATAAATTACATGGGGGAGGGTCCCAATTTTTTTACCTACGACTGGGGGGAGGGTCCTAATTTTTTTAGCCTTGTTTGAAAAAAGTGGGAGCCTTCCCCCCGGTTAATAACGACACGTCCCTAACACGGGCTATTTCTGCAACACGAAACTATTGCAGCAGTCGCAAGACTCGCAGCGTGTTGCAGAGGTCGCGAACGCCGCTAGTTTCCATTAGTTGCAGTTGTCGTAGCTGTCGTAGAACAACTTTGTTCACGACAGCCGCAAAAGCTGCAACATCTGGAAAACAGGTTATAGTCAACAAAGTTGTTCTGCGACAGCTGCAAAATATGGAAACCTGCGGCAATCGGGAAATCTGCGACTGCTCTGCAACTCGTGTTGGAGGAATCATCCGTGTTCTATCTCTGCGACAGCTGGGACTCGAGTTTTGCGACTGCTACGACCCCGGTTTCCATATGTTGCAGCTGTTGCAGAACAACTTTGTTCACGATAGCTGTTGCAGAACAACTTTATTCACGATAGCTGTTGCAGAACAACTTTATTCACGATAGCTGTTGCAGAACAACTTTGTTCACGATAGCTGTTGCAGAACAACTTTATTCACGATAGCTGTTGCAGAACAACTTTATTCACGATAGCTGTCGCAGAACAACTTTATTCACGATAGCTGTTGCAGAACAACTTTATTCACGATAGCTGTTGCAGAACAACTTTGTTCACGATAGCTGTTGCAGAACAACTTTATTCACGATAGCTGTTGCAGAACAACTTTGTTCACTATAGCTGTCGCAGAACAACTTTATTCACGATAGCTGTTGCAGAACAACTTTGTTCACGATAGCTGTTGCAGAACAACTTTATTCACGATAGCTGTTGCAGAACAACTTTGTTCACTATAGCTGTCGCAGAACAACTTTATTCACGATAGCTGTCGCAGAACAACTTTATTCACGATAGCTGTTGCAGAACAACTTTATTCACGATAGCTGTTGCAGAACAACTTTATTCACGATAGCTGTCGCAGAACAACTTTATTCACGATAGCCGCGACAGCTGCAACATATGGAAACCGGGCTTAGCGGTAGCAAACGCCTCCTTTTCTGGCACCTTTGTCCTAAACGTCCATTGTTTGTTACAATTTCGAATTGAGAAGGTCATTTGAAATTTTGCAGGGGAATCTAAGGCCTCCTTTCTTACCCTTTTCACAGTTCTTTCCTTCGTATCCTGATTTACACTGACATTTATATCCTCCTGGCGTGTTCTGACAAGAGCCGCCATTTTGACACGGATTTTTACCAGAACACTCGTTGATGTCTGAACAAAAAAGAGAGAAATTTTAATGAATGACAATAAGCTTGACAGAATCCATGCTCTTGGCACTGACAAGTATTCGGTGGAACTAGTGGCGTTGGATTTTCCTGTCCTAATTTCATTAATGATACGTGCAACGGGTTGTGATTTTTGCAAAGGGTGTGCCAGTTGCCGGACCATGCCTCGAACTTGTAGATTCAATTTCACTTACCCTTTTCGCAGTTCTTTCCCTCGTATCCTGATTTACACTGACATCTGTACCCACCATGAGTGTTGTGACAAATGCCTCCATTTTGACACGGATTTTTACCAGAACACTCGTTCACATCTGAAACAAAGACGGGATCGAATAAAATTGGAAACGACACGGCAATATTATTTCAGCGATATTGTATTTTAACGCGGGCCTGGCTTTTCTACCAAGGTGCCCTAAATGACCATTTTGAGTTTGATTTCCCGCTCCCATACAATGCGGAAAGACGAAGACCACTTTAAAAAGGGCAGTGGAATTTAAAAGTGCCTCAATTTCGACAGGGATTTTTTTTTAAATGAACAGAAAAAAATGTTTTTTTTTTAAACAATCGAAATAAAATGATTCGGTCTTACTCTAGGTTGACATTTTTTGCCACATGCAGTAAAAGGACGGAGTAGGTCTAGACAATGTTTTGTAAAAGTCAAACGGCTAACGGTAAAACCACCTTACCTTTTTCGCAGTTCTTCCCCTCGAATCCTGTTTGACATTGGCATTTATATCCACCATGAGTATTGCGACAAACGCCACCATTCTGACAAGTTTCTTAAGACACTCATTTTTATCTGGAAATAAAAAGGTTCTTCTTTGAACAGGCTGAGTGAACCATGCTGGATCAAAATTTAAAACCTATCTTTAAAACATCTCAAAACATTCTCCCCAAGTAACAAGCACAAATAATTTCGTGAAGTTTGAGAAATGTTTATTCAGTTTCTGGCCTTTAAGGTGGTTGTAAGTTATTCAATCAGGGTTGAAAAGATATTTCTATCGGAGAACAAAAAACATCGTGACTACCAACACATCGAGCACCCTTAACTATTCATAACTCTTGCCAGGTGAGCCTATCTGCAGTATATCCGATCAAATAATATTTTTAAACTAAGGTTTGCAAAACAGTTGTGGGTTGAAGAGGTAGTTCAGTTGTATAAAAGATATAATAACACTTGGAAACCAGGGCCGTCTCCTGAAAGGTTGGATAAAATTATCCATGGATAAAAGTTATCTGTTGTATAGGATTTGTTCAGGATTTATCCGTTGGATAAGCGTTTCTCTACAGATAACTCTTAACTGACCTTCTAGGAACCGGCCCCAGGACTACAAAGTGTCTGTCGAAGTTGCAGTCATCGATAAAAAATGTCACATATCTAGTTCCATTGGCGACATTGTTGGTTCACATTAGGACAGATCTCTGCTTGAAATTTTAAAGGAACAAAAATGCTTTCAAAGGCATGCCATCAGGTAAGGGTCGTTCACATGATACCAGGATAGCTTATCCCACTCTCATCCATCTATATGCACGTTCGAAAGGTCGTAGAAGTGCATGGGTGTGCTGCTATTTCTAATGTCATCATAAGAACTTCCATCTTAACTCCCCTAGGTCTACCCGACATATGCACAGCAGGATTAGAACTATAAGATCTATGTTTAGATTGTGGGTGGGAAATTGGTGCTTTGACAGTGAGTGTTGTAGCTGTCGCAGAACAACTTTGTTCACGATAGCTGTTGCAGAACAACTTTATTCACGACAGCTGTTGCAGAACAACTTTATTCACGATAGCTGTTGCAGAACAACTTTGTTCACGATAGCTGTTGCAGAACAACTTTATTCACGATAGCTGTTGCAGAACAACTTTATTCACGATAGCTGTTGCAGAACAACTTTATTCACGATAGCTGTTGCAGAACAACTTTATTCACGACAGCTGTTGCAGAACAACTTTATTCACGATAGCTGTTGCAGAACAACTTTGTCCACGACAGCCGCGACAGCTGCAACATATGGAAACCGGGCTTAGCGGTAGCAAACGCCTCCTTTTCTGGCACCTTTGTCCTAAACGTCCATTGTTTGTTGCAATTTCGAATTGAGAAGGTCATTTGAAATTTTGCAGGGGAATCTAAGGCCTCCTTTTCTTACCCTTTTCACAGTTCTTTCCCTCGTATCCTGATTTACACTGACATTTATATCCTCCTGGCGTGTTCTGACAAGAGCCGCCATTTTGACACGGATTTTTACCAGAACACTCGTTGATGTCTGAACAAAAAGAGAGAAATTTTAATGAATGACAATAAGCTTGACAGAATCCATGCTCTTGGCACTGACAAGTATTCGGTGGAACTAGTGGCGTTGGATTTTCCTGTCCTAATTTCATTAATGATACGTGCAACGGGTTGTGATTTTTGCAAAGGGTGTGCCAGTTGCCGGACCATGCCTCGAACTTGTAGATTCAATTTCACTTACCCTTTTCGCAGTTCTTTCCCTCGTATCCTGATTTACACTGACATCTGTACCCACCATGAGTGTTGTGACAAATGCCTCCATTTTGACACGGATTTTTACCAGAACACTCGTTCACATCTGAAACAAAGACGGGATCGAATAAATTGGAAACGACACGGCAATATTATTTCAGCGATATTGTATTTTAACGCGGGCCTGGCTTTTCTACCAAGGTGCCCTAAATGACCATTTTGAGTTTGATTTCCCGCTCCCATACAATGCGGAAAGACGAAGACCACTTTAAAAAGGGCAGTGGAATTTAAAAGTGCCTCAATTTCGACAGGGATTTTTTTTTAAATGAACAGAAAAAAATGTTTTTTTTTTAAACAATCGAAATAAAATGATTCGGTCTTACTCTAGGTTGACATTTTTTGCCACATGCAGTAAAAGGACGGAGTAGGTCTAGACAATGTTTTGTAAAAGTCAAACGGCTAACGGTAAAACCACCTTACCTTTTTCGCAGTTCTTCCCCTCGAATCCTGTTTGACATTGGCATTTATATCCACCATGAGTATTGCGACAAACGCCACCATTCTGACAAGTTTTCTTAAGACACTCATTTTTATCTGGAAATAAAAAGGTTCTTCTTTGAACAGGCTGAGTGAACCATGCTGGATCAAAATTTAAAACCTATCTTTAAAACATCTCAAAACATTCTCCCCAAGTAACAAGCACAAATAATTTCGTGAAGTTTGAGAAATGTTTATTCAGTTTCTGGCCTTTAAGGTGGTTGTAAGTTATTCAATCAGGGTTGAAAAGATATTTCTATCGGAGAACAAAAAACATCGTGACTACCAACACATCGAGCACCCTTAACTATTCATAACTCTTGCCAGGTGAGCCTATCTGCAGTATATCCGATCAAATAATATTTTTAAACTAAGGTTTGCAAAACAGTTGTGGGTTGAAGAGGTAGTTCAGTTGTATAAAAGATATAATAACACTTGGAAACCAGGGGCCGTCTCCTGAAAGGTTGGATAAAATTATCCATGGATAAAAGTTATCTGTTGTATAGGATTTGTTCAGGATTTATCCGTTGGATAAGCGTTTCTCTACAGATAACTCTTAACTGACCTTCTAGGAACGGCCCCAGGACTACAAAGTGTCTGTCGAGGTTGCAGTCAGCGATAAAAAATGTCACATATCTAGTTCCATTGGCGACATTGTTAGTTCACATTAGGACAGATCTCTGCTTGAAATTTTAAAGGAACAAAAATGCTTTCAAAGGCATGCCATCAGGTAAGGGTCGTTCACATGATACCAGGATAGCTTATCCCACTCTCATCCATCTATATGCACGTTCGAAAGGTCGTAGAAGTGCATGGGTGTGCTGCTATTTCTAATGTCATCATAAGAACCTCCATCTACTCCCCTAGGTCTACCCGACATATGCACAGCAGGATTAGAACTATAAGATCTATTTTTAGATTGTGGGTGGGAAATTGGTGCTTTGACAGTGAGTGAGAATCCTCTTCAGGCATCATGTGAACAGTTCCCAAGGCACATTTTACATGTAAACAACCCACTGACAGAAAGAGAGAAAAACATTCATGCTGGAGCACTAAGAGAGAAATTTGGTTATGTAACATTACCGATGGGATGTTCACAATGCCTTCCGGTAAAGCCACATTTACAAGTGCACACATACGCAGCCCCACGCACTACACACAGGCCGCCATTTTTACAGGGGTTGATGGCACACCTTTTGATTTCTAAAGACACGGAGACATACAGAAAGAGTGGCATTACCAGCTGATGGAGGATGACGTGTCACATGGCATTCGCAGCTTCCTCACATCACTTGAGCTCATGAGTAAATCCTAATATTTATATTCGCTATTTACTGCTTTCGCGGGCGAGCTCCACTGCTAATTGCAGACGTTTCTTAGACAATTTTGACAATAATTTCATATTTTATCTAACTGATTTGGTGAATAATAAAACGAATATTTCCCCCTAACTACTTTTTACCTTCCCTTCGGGGAACACTTGCATAATAAACTGGCAAATACTTGTTAGGTTCGGCAAATTTCAGGGCGAGTTTGGAGATGTGGTTCGTATTTTGGCGGTGATGCATTCTACGGAAACATTCATTTAAAAATGTATCTACAGCTAAAAACGATGGCGTTTGATTTGTAAACATGGATTTTATTTTGCTTGCAAAAGAAAACCCTGTTGTGTACACACGAACCCCCAAAAATAATTGATGTTATCAGATATTTCTATTCTATGTTTACTCGCGCATCTTTAGATTTAAACTATACATGATATCGCGGAACATCAGGAGAGTGACCTTATATCAGATCGCATTTCTGATTGGATGAGCAACTTTAGTTGGGTCATGAATATATAATCTAAATTACGCCTGATACAATAAGGGAGCGCAATGGCGGAATCCCAACACTAACTATCTCAGGATAAGAGAAATAACCAACAATCACACCACACCATACAAGCAAGATTCTGAGCATCATCCACAGCCGCGGTCGTTGCCATCGCCATTGCCAATTTTGAAATTATCACATCACTGTTACAGTGCTATCACTTCATCGACATTGCAAGTATTACCCTTATGCCATTGCTATAATGTCATCGCAATATTACCCCCCGGCGTCTCCACCGCTATTAATATCGCTATCTCAATTGCCACCGTCATTATCATTGCCATACAACTCTTGCCCAAAGTTTTCAGTTCGGACGCTATTTTTTGTTTGTTTGGACAAACAATTTCGGACACTTGTGTCTAAAAACATACCAAGAATAAATTAAAGTAAACAGGGAGAGAATGTGGATATTAGTAACATGTTTCTAAAGAAGACAGCTGAATTTAACGACTTGCTTTCAACAAATACACCGTTTGGGAAAATGTATGTAGCAGTTGCATTGTATGTACTACTTTTTCAGACTCGTAGAGATGCTCCAACCTTTGCTCTCGAAAAACGTTTTTATTACTGGTAAGCCGTGCTTTATATTATCTTGTGGCTAAGCTGACGAAAAGTCTAAACATTTTACGGACAATTTTTTGTCGGAAATAAGCTCGTCCAAATTTCTTTGTAAGTGTTGTATCGATCACGATCTCCACTGTCATATCGGCATACCCATTGTCACATCACCATCGCCCTCGCCCTCGTCATCGCAATATGCCATTATCATTATCATAACCATCACCATTGTTGTATTACCATCACTACCAAATCAGCAGTCTCAAGCCTGTCTCTCAAAACAGAATAGAATTAACAACTGTAGAACCCTTACCTTGTTCACAGTGCTTGCCAGTGAATCCAGTCTTACAAGCGCAAGAGTAACTTCCATGGGTGTTTTTACAAACACCACCGTTTTTACACGGATTTCTTGCACATTCATTCACATCTGAAGTAAAATAGAAAAATAATTGCTAATCATTACTCACCCCGAATTCTGCAAAGCTATCTCATAATTTAGTATGGATTCCAAAAATCAGCAGTTGAATTCTTGATAGATATATAGGTAAGTATCAGTATCCCAAAGAGCCTTCAAGAGGAACAGAGGAATGAGTGACAAACCCCCTCCCCCGGGTTTCGACCCTACACCCTCTGCAGGTTATTTACCTCGTTCACAGTGCTTGCCAGTGAATCCAACCTTACAAGTGCATGTGTAACTGCCATGAGTGTTTTTACAAACACCACCGTTTTTACACGGATTTCTTGCACATTCGTTCACATCTGAAGTAAAATAGAAAAATAATCGCGAATCATTACTCACCCCGAATTTTGCAGAGCTATCTCAGAATTTGGTATGGATTCCAAAAAAAGAAAAATTCTTATTTATTTATTTATTTATTCAGCTTCGCCCGAGGGCCGGGAAATCCTCACAGAGCGAGGCTCCAATTACGAGGTTCCCTGGTCAGTAGTGGGTTAGTAAGTTGTAAGCCCTGCACTGAGGATGGGCAACTTCCGACGTCCTCGTGGTTCTTTAACGTCCCTCTGGTTCCGGTTAGTGTAGTGCGTGTGAGAGACGGGACCTACGGTTTAACGTCCTTATCTGAGAAGATATCTTGATAGATATATTCAAATTACGACCGATTCTTACTAGTAAGCCTTCAAGAGGAATGAACAACAAATCCCCTCCCCCCGGGTTTCGACCCTACACCCTCCTGCAGGTTATTTACTTCGTTCACAGTGCTTGCCAGTGAATCCAACCTTACAAGTGCATGTGTAACTGCCATGACTGTTTTTACAAACACCACCATTTTTGCACGGATTTTTGAAGCATTCGTTCACATCTGGGGCAAAATGCAAAAATATTGCGCACCTTTAAACCAACACGAGTCTGCAAAAACTATATATTATAAAAAAAGTCTTAATTCCAGATCAGCAAAGCATGAGAGTAACCATTGTTGAACTCTTACCTTGTTCACAGTGCTTGCCAGTGAATCCCGTCTTACACGCGCAAGAGTAACTTCCATGGGTGTTTTTACACACACCACCGTTTTTGCACGGATTTCTTGCACATTCGTTCACATCTGAGGTAGAATGGAAACCATTTTGCGCAACATTACACATCACGATTTCTACGAAGCTATCCAGATGAAATAGATGTAATTCCAAATATTAGTAGTTTAAACCCTGCCTTTCAGCGAGGAATGCAACTAACTTTAGTAGAACCCTTACCTCGTTCACAGTGCTTGCCAGTGAATCCCGTCTTACACGCGCAAGAGTAACTTCCATGGGTGTTTTTACACACACCACCGTTTTTGCACGGATTTCTTGCACATTCGTTCACATCTGAGGTAGAATGGAAACCATTTTGCGCAACATTACACAACACGATTTCTACAAAGCTATCCAGATGAAATAGATGTAATTCCAAATATTAGTAGTTTAAACCCTGCCTTTCAGCGAGGAATGCAACTAACTATAGTAGAACCCTTACCTCGTTCACAGTGCTTGCCAGTGAATCCAGTCTTACACGCGCAAGAGTAACTTCCATGGGTGTTTTTACACACACCACCGTTTTTGCACGGATTTCTTGCACATTCGTTCACATCTGAGGTAGAATGGAAACCATTTTGCGCAACATTACACAACACGATTTCTACAAAGCTATCCAGATGAAATAGATGTAATTCCAAATATTAGTAGTTTACCCTGCCTTTCAGCGAGGAATGCAACTAACTATAGTAGAACCCTTACCTCGTTCACAGTGCTTGCCAATGAATCCCGTCTTACAAGCGCAAGAGTAACTTCCATGGGTGTTTTTACACACACCACCGTTTTTTACACGGATTTCTTGCACATTCGTTCACATCTGAGGTAGAATGGAAACCATTTTGCGCAACATTACACAACACGAATTCTACAAAGCTATCCAGATGAAATAGATGTAATTCCAAATATTAGTAGTTTAAACCCTGCCTTTCAGCGAGGAATGCAACTAACTATAGTAGAACCCTTACCTCGTTCACAGTGCTTGCCAGTGAATCCAGTCTTACACGCGCAAGAGTAACTTCCATGGGTGTTTTTACACACACCACCGTTTTTGCACGGATTTCTTGCACATTCGTTCACATCTGAGGTAGAATGGAAACCATTTTGCGCAACATTACACAACACGAATTCTACAAAGCTATCCAGATGAAATAGATGTGAATCCAGTCCAAATATTAGTAGTTTAAACCCTGCCTTTCAGCGAGGAGTGCAACTAACTATAGTAGAACCCTTACCTCGTTCACAGTGCTTGCCAGTGAATCCAGTCTTACACGCGCAAGAGTAACTTCCATGGGTGTTTTTACACACACCACCGTTTTTGCACGGATTTCTTGCACATTCGTTCACATCTGAGGTAGAATGGAAACCATTTTGCGCAACATTACACAACACGAATTCTACAAGGCTATCCAGATGAAATAGATGTGAATCCAGTCCAAATATTAGTAGTTTAAACCCTGCCTTTCAGCGAGGAATGCAACTAACTATAGTAGAACCCTTACCTCGTTCACAGTGCTTGCCAGTGAATCCAGTCTTACACGCGCAAGAGTAACTTCCATGGGTGTTTTTACACACACCACCGTTTTTGCACGGATTTCTTGCACATTCGTTCACATCTGAGGTAGAATGGAAACCATTTTGCGCAACATTACACAACACGAATTCTACAAAGCTATCCAGATAAAATAGATGTAATTCCAAATATTAGTAGTTTAAACCCTGCCTTTCAGCGAGGAATGCAACTAACTATAGTAGAACCCTTACCTCGTTCACAGTGCTTGCCAGTGAATCCAGTCTTACACGCGCAAGAGTAACTTCCATGGGTGTTTTTACACACACCACCGTTTTTGCACGGATTTCTTGCACATTCGTTCACATCTGAGGTAGAATGGAAACCATTTTGCGCAACATTACACAACACGAATTCTACAAAGCTATCCAGATAAAATAGATGTAATTCCAAATATTAGTAGTTTAAACCCTGCCTTTCAGCGAGGAATGCAACTAACTATAGTAGAACCCTTACCTCGTTCACAGTGCTTGCCAGTGAATCCAGTCTTACACGCGCAAGAGTAACTTCCATGGGTGTTTTTACACACACCACCGTTTTTGCACGGATTTCTTGCACATTCGTTCACATCTGAGGTAGAATGGAAACCATTTTGCGAAACATTACACAACACGAATTCTACAAAGCTATCCAGATGAAATAGATGTAATTCCAAATATTAGTAGTTTAAACCCTGCCTTTAAGGGAGGAATGCAACTAACTATTATAGTAGAACCCTTACCTCGTTCACAGTGCTTGCCAGTGAATCCAGTCTTACAAGCGCAAGAGTAACTTCCATGGGTGTTTTTACACACACCACCGTTTTTGCACGGATTTCTTGCACATTCGTTCACATCTGAGGTAGAATGGAAACCATTTCGCGCAACATTACACATCACGAATTCTACGAAGCTATCCAGATGAAATAGATGTAATTCCAAATATTAGTAGTTTAAACCCTGCCTTTCAGCGAGGAATGCAACTAACTATAGTAGAACCCTTACCTCGTTCACAGTGCTTGCCAGTGAATCCAGTCTTACACGCGCAAGAGTAACTTCCATGGGTGTTTTTACACACACCACCGTTTTTGCACGGATTTCTTGCACATTCGTTCACATCTGAGGTAGAATGGAAACCATTTTGCGCAACATTAGACATCACGAATTCTACGAAGCTATCCAGATGAAATAGATGTAATTCCAAATATTAGTAGTTTAAACCCTGCCTTTCAGCGAGGAATGCAACTAACTATAGTAGAACCCTTACCTCGTTCACAGTGCTTGCCAGTGAATCCAGTCTTACACGCGCAAGAGTAACTTCCATGAGTGTTTTTACAAACACCACCGTTTTTGCACAGATTTCTTGCACATTCATTCACATCTGAAGTAAAATAGAAAAATAATCGCGAATCATGACTGACCCCGAATTCTGCAGAGCTATCTCAGAATTTGGTGTGGATTCCAAAAAAAAGACAGAATTCTTGATAGATATATTCAAAACTACGACCGATTCTTACTAGTAAGCCTTCAAGAGGAATGAACAACAAATCCCCTTCCCCCGGGTTTCGACACTACACCCTCCGGCAGGTTATTTACCTCGTTCACAGTGCTTGCCAGTGAATCCAGCCTTACAAGTGCATGTGTAACTGCCATGACTGTTTTTACAAACACCACCATTTTTGCACGGATTTTTGAAGCATTCGTTCACATTTGGGGCAAAATGCAAAAATATTGCGCACCTTTAAACCAACACGAGTCTGCAAAACTATATTTTATAAAAAAAAGTATTGATTCCAGATCAGCAAAGCATGAGAGTAACCCGATTGTTGAACTCTTACCTTGTTCGCAGTGCTTGCCAGTGAATCCTGTCTTACAAGCGCAAGAGTAACTTCCATGTGTGTTTTTGCAAAGACCGCCGTTTTTGCACGGATTTCTTGTACATTCGTTTACATCTGAGGAAAAATGCAAAAATATTGCGCAGCTTTAGCCTAACACGAAGTCTGCAAAAACTATCTTGTGAAATAAGGTCTTGATTCCAGATCAGCAAAGTATCAAAGTAACTATTGTAGAACCCTTACCTTGTTCACAGTGTTTGCCAGTGAATCCAGCCTTACAAGCGCACGTGTAGCTTCCATGGGTGTTTTTACAAACACCACCATTTTTGCAAGGATTTCTTGCACATTCATTCACATCTAAAGTAATATGCAAACAGAATTGCGCAGCATCACTCACCACAGATTCTACAAAGCTATTTTTACAAAGACCGCCGTTTTTGCACAGATTTCTTGTACATTCGTTTACATCTGAGGCGAAATGCAAAAATATTGCGTAGCTTTACACAACACGAGTTCTAAAATGCATCCTATGAAATTAGTTGTGATTACAAAATGAGCAGTTTAAGCCCTTGCCTTTCAATTAACTATTGTAGAACCCGAACAACAACAACCAAAGTTTGAGATTGATGTTAAACGCCGTGGAAAAATGGTGTTTTGCTGACGTTTCGAGCGTTAGACCAGACCACCTAGTTTTCCCTTAAACTAGTCATACTATTGTAGAAGAACCCTTACCTTGTTCACAGTGCTTGCCAGTGAATCCAGCCTTACAAGCGCATGAGTAGGAACCATGAGTGTTTGTACAAACACCACCGTTTTTACACGGATTTCTCGCACATTCGTTCACATCTAAAGAAAAATGGAAAACAATAGCGCAGCTTTACTCATCACGAATTCTTGATAATATATTCAAATTACGACCGTTTCTTACTAGTAAGTATTTCTCCCCATGTAAGGTAATCCGTAATCCACGGAATTTCGACTTTTGAATCCGGAATATCTGACCATGAATCCGAAATACTTCTAATTGGAATCCGGAATCCACTCTCTCCCAATTGGAATCCGAAATACCTATATATTTTTATTCAACTTAGTTGCCTATTTGCAATAGCTGAATAGGAAACGTACTGATCTAGTTGAACTGGAAAGAAACACGCTTCTGTCTAAAATAGTGCGGTCAGCGGCCGAGGGATTCTTTAAAGGCTGTACAGTAGGCGGATCACGAAATGCCTACGGTCGTACAATACGCATAAAACGGTCTCCTTTTGTGGAGGATAACATGATGAGGATTTTTTCATACTTTACTGGACTCAGTTCGTATTACCCGGAGAAAATAAAAGAGAGGCCTAGTAACAAGAATGTGACAAAAGACCAAGAGGAGGCATTCAGGGAGTTCGCGAGAGAATACGGAACAGGGGTAAGGCAGCTTAATGTGAGAGCTAAGACCAGGGAGAAGACAGGGACACTTCCTCATGCCTTAAGGTTACTGAGTACCTTCGCGCACGTGTTCGAAAAAAAAATCATACACGTCCTTAGTTTAACCAAAACATATCAACCTATATATCGTTGGAAAGCTTATAGAATGGACTAGCGAACTATGGCAAAAAGAAATAATTTTTTCATAATTAGAAATTTTTAAAGGTTTTACTAAAAATTCGGGTGTGAGATTTCCAAGAGCTAACGCTGTCGAACTGCTCGACCTCGACTCCCAAGTAACACATTGTTTCAACCCTTAAAGGTGTTTCTCAAAAACCGTGTCTGCGTTTTTTAAAATTTTGCTTTGTTCAAAAGTTATCGAACTTTTAAATTTGGAAGGTCAAATTTTGTAGAATTTTCACGCTCTAAAAATTTAAAAAATTCATAACTTTTGAAGTAAACAAAATTTAAAAAATCGCAGACACGGTTTTTGAGGAACACCTTTAAGGATTAAAACAATATGTTACTTGGGAGTCATGGTCCAGCAGTTCGACAGCGTTAGCTCATGAAAATAGCACACCAAAATATTTAATAAATGCTTTAAGAAAAATTAATGGTATCGATAAGTGATTTCTTTTTGCCATAGCCCGCTAGTCAATTCTATAAGCTTTCCAACGATATATAGGTTGTCATATTTTGATTAAACTAAGGACGTGTATGATTTTTTTTTCGAACAACGTGCGCGAAGGTTCTAAGTAACCTTAAGCAGTCGTCAATTTTTGATTTATTCTGCTGCTACAAAAGTTAATTTAGTTCAAGAAAGCCAAGAAATCGGAGTTGACAAAGGAGCAGGGCAGGTTTTGAGAGTAACTGTGGCCTATCGCAAGGAAGATCTAGTTGCTATTCGCCACAACAGGCCTAGAGAGTCCTGGTGGCTGTCCTTGTGAAGCTTTGCACAGGAAGGAAAAGTAGTGGCAATTTCATTAAGGACACTCTTGTCTTTCGGTGGTTGAACGCCTCGGAAGATAACAGCCTAGTGTTCACGTTAGGTGGAGTGTGTTCGTTTAACTCTTGGGAGTTGAGCATTATTGGGAAAGTTGAGAGGTATTGCCAGGAAGATCTGGTCATTATTCCTTGACACCTGAAGAAGATGTACGCCTCTGCAGATGGCCGGCGAAGGGAACATCGAAGATGAACAGTTGCAGGAGCCCGAAAACCCTGAAGCTGGCGAGATGGTGCCCCGAATCGAGGGCACCAGTTCATCTGGCCGGCGTACCACCTGATTTCAGCTGTTGCGGGGAAGGTCAATTCAAACGTTACCAGTTTTCACAGTCTAAGTGTTCACCTCACATCGACAGTTAACCCAATGAATTTCTTCATTAAAGAACATTGCATTCGTGAAATTTTCACGGGTACCTACTAGTTCGTATTATAATTTGAACGACGCTTCCGGTGTAAACGCATCACTTACCATGTTCACAGTTCTTGCCATTAAAGCCAGCTTTACATGAGCACGTGTAACTACCTTGCGTGTTTGTACATGTAGCGCCATTTTTGCAAGGGTGTTTTGTACACTCATTCACATCTATTAGACAAGAAGGCAAAATTTGTCAGTTCAGTTACATATTTCTTCGCTCTTGCTAGACTCTAGTACATACATACATAGACTTTATTTAAACAAGGTTAAAACACTCAGTAGACAGGAATAAAAAGTACTGATTTACAGGTTTGCCTTGTGTGAGCCCAATACACTCTTAAATTTCGAAAGCGATGAGGCAATTCGTGCCTCTTTCGGAAGACTGTTCCATAACGCACCACTGAAGCTAAAAGATCGCTTTAGAAAGTTTGTACGCGGTTTCGGAAGGGCCAGTCTCTTTCCATTGTCCCGGAATTGTTATGGCTGGTCACGGTATGAAAATATATCAGAGAGGTAAGAAGGCGTTTGACCATTTAAAGTCTTAAACATAAGTACCGCTTTTTGCTTAGCCCTTGCTGAGGATACCCTGTGCCAGCCAAGCACACCGAGCAAGTATTCATAGCTGGTGTCATAGCTTGAGTTTGTTATAACCCTAGCTGCTCTATTTTGCAACTTTTGGAGTTTTTCTGACAGGAGCACAGCCAACCCATCCAAGACTGCACTGCAGTACTGGAAGTGGGATTCGATTAAGGCTTAGTATATTTTTACGGCTGTGCACCTGTCAATGAATGGTCTTATTCTCTTTAATGCTCCAATAGCCGAGAAAATTTCTTAGAAATCTCCTCGATGTGCTTTGACCAGGACAAGGTATTGTCAATATATAAACCAAGGGCTTTGGTGTGATGCACCTCGTTGATGTTCTTGTCATTTATTGAAATCTGAATTTTGGAGCCGTTTTTGTGTTTATATTTTCTGTCTTGACCCTATTATCATAAATTCGGTCTTTGCAATGGTAAGGCTCAGTTTGTTAGCAATGACCCATTTTTCAACTTTTGCAAGATCTTGGATTTATTGAGTAAAGAGGATAATATTGATTATTTGCTGAACTGGATTTCATATGACTTATACGACAGCCTACTCCATACCGTTCTACATTGCTTACCTGCGACTTCAGCGCAATACCGCAACTAGCATTCCGGGGTTGGAGTAAGTTCGTACACGTAGAACCCTTTACAGTTCCTCACTCGTATCATGTTACTCCATCTGCATTTGTTACCGCTCCAGTGGTAACACACTTTTCGGGAGACCACTTTCTCGTCTACGGTAGGGTGAGCCCCCTCCATCCATCCAGGTGCGTGGGTACCACAGCGGTTGATCGGGACCTCCGAAGTAGCGATTTGCGTCCCTGCAGCACCACTGAAGCGGTACCAACCTTTTTGGAAGTATTGTTTGTCGCACTTTAGCACACGACCCCTGTGAAGATTGCGGGAGCGATCTCGATCTTGCAAAAGTTTGTAGTCACGACACTCTGCGAGAAGAATGTAGAAAAACGCTCTCACTCTAGTGAAAACTGTGCTCCGGTAAGCAGATCATGGTCGTACACATAAAACCCTTCACTTATGTGGCCAGTCAAAGGAAACCCCGAGACCCCCCCCCGGGATATGTGGGGGCATTAGACTGAAATTGGTACTAAAACTTCTAAATTCCCCACCATGTGGGGACAGGTTTTATGGGCTAAATAGCAGGAAATCCCCCACCGTCCTGGGGCAGCCCAAGAGATGCTGCATTGTTATATTCATCAGTTGTTCAAAGCCAAAGATTGTACTAGTGAGGAAACCACACGGTAATATATGAGAGATGGCTTCTCTTCATCATTCTACTTTCATCAAACTCTGTGTAACTGGACTCCTTGTGCTTTTGGCTCACTCAATAGAAAACTCTCACATTCGGCAAAAACAATTCAAAATTAGACTGCACTCAGCCCTAGTTGATATTCTCTGATGATTATGTTGATATCTCTCAAATCAGCACAGCCTTAAAGAACCACAGTCTATCTGCCTTTTCATGACTTATTTGCTGTATGTTGTCACTGATTGTTTTTCCTTTTTTTCCTCCAATCAATCTAATTACCTAAGATAAATGATGCTTTATATATATGCTTATCTTTCCTAATTTTATTATACAGGTTTTCTGAACAACATAATATATATTCCTGTACAAATAATTACGTGTAATTATGTATTCCCGTATTTTTATTTTTAGCTTATTCAATACATCTTGTACGTTCATGTGACTGATCCGCCTCGATTAGCCTCGCTACCTGCGGATCAGTCTCACATTACTGTAATTTATTTATTTATATATAATGAAAGTCTGAAAAAAAAGTCTGAAACCCAACGGAGCTCCGGCGGTCGCCGGCTTGTTTTGACAATATCCCGATAGATATTGATATTTTGTATCAAAAGCACACCTATAACATATTGATCGTAGTTGTAGCTTTCTTCTGTAATTAATGCGAAGGGAAAATCTAAGCTAAAATTGCGCTAAAAAATCAAATATTTTCTTTTGGAAATTGAAATTTGCGTTAAGCTCTGAGAAAATAATACCCCCTTGAGATGTAAAGATAAAACAACCGCCTACAAAGCAATAGCGCGCAGTTAACTGCACATTTCTGCCTTTTACCGCAGTTTGTCAATCTTGTTATTAATTGATGTACATGATGAAATAAAACTGTTCTTTCGAATTTTCATATGCATTTTTCAGTCTGCATTTTAGACTTGCCGGCAAGAAAAGTGGCCGCCTTTTTTTTCTGAGCTAATCCCTTACTAAAGCCCCATATCCCTTGGTGAGAGATAGCAAAATGAGCTAATGCCCCACCTACACGGGACAAAGATAGCCACTAAAAAGGATCTAAATCCCCACCAAAGCCCCACGTATCCTGGGGTGGGGTGGGGGTGGGGGGGGGGGGGGGGGGGGGGGGGTCAGGGTTTACTTTGACTGGTGCATTACACTTGCACGTGGCAACACAATTTTCGCGAGGCCACTTTTTAATCTACGGTGGGTAAACCACCTTTATGGCTATAGTAGTTTTAATAATAGTAATACAGTCCACAAAAGGCACACTATGCATAAGGTCTTGATTTCGAACCTCGGATTGGCTGTATCGGACTTTTCTCTGCTCCGAGAGCTTTACTTGACTTTTTTTTATAAACAGTTGATGAGATGAGGCGCCGTTGGTGCAGCCGTTAAAAGGGTTAAACATTAAATACTGAAAGATGACAATAAACCTTCTTGTGCCTAGATTAAAAGGGAATAGCCATGACACACAATTAAATTGGGAAGAGTATTCATGTTGCAGAGAATGTTTTTGTATACACGTGCTGTACCACAGTTCTCATGCAAGAGCAATTTGCACGTCGTTCCTGTTTTATATAACAATTTCATTTTCTCGTGTAGATGAAAAATCTGTATTTGAGTTGATGTGATCATATTTGGCTGGAAGATATCGTACTAGCTTTCATATTTTAGCTTCCTATCTCTTTTACTTTGGCATATTTGCGTATTCTTTTACTTTGATATATTTGAAGAACCACACGAGCACTCGGGTTTCCGAGGAAGAATCCCTCTGGTTACGAAGATTAAACACCGAAGAAATAGCTTCGTCAGGGTCTTATGGTACAAAATGTGTAGAATCGTGACGATGGAAAGTTCTGAATAACAATATACAATATTATGGTGGTGACATATTATAATAGGAAGCTTTTCAATTTTCCAACTTACAAAATGGAGGTTTCCAACGAGTGACGAGTAGGAGAGAAATGTGGAAAAGGACTGCTGACTATGCTGTATGTTGTAATTTCACTTACCATGTGGTATAGAAGCTGCAAGGCAAATAGAAAATAAGTAAGTTAAATCGAAATAAAATAGCTGTGACCAGCTAAACCATATGAGCACCAACGCCAGAGGAAAATACATAAATCCAGACAACATTGATAAAAAACTTTCAAGAACTTTCATTATTTATCAATAAGATAAATCTCGTTAGTTATTTTGAGCCTAAGTTGTAAAATTATGTCGATTTCATGTTACAGGCACGTGAGTAATTGAACCATAACTCAGTTATAGGACGTGATCATTCTTCCATTAGGCTATCAGACCATCTATCAGGCTATCAGACCATCAGGCTATCAGACCACCAGGCTATCAGACCACCAGGCTATCCAACCACCAAGCTATCAGACCATCAGGCTATCAGACCACCAGGCTATCAGACCATCAGGCTATCAAACCGTCAGGCTATCAGACCGCATAGGAAAACAATCACTGATTTCAAAGCAATTACTTCGTAACATGATTAGATTGGCTGGCTTATGAACGCGTGAGGCTTTTGATTGGGTAAGCGTATAAAATCACGTATTTAGCTTTTCCGAACACCGCTCTATCTATTTATTCAAAGAGTTATTATGTGGACAAATTTATCGAATGCTTCCTTAAAACTGTATGCACTCTTTTGGGCTTTCTGTTAGCAAACGCATACAAAACATTTCTTCCACGAGATGAAAAAAAAACACATAGCCTTTTCGTTCAATACGCAATAGGCCGTCTTACTAGTACTGTGAACTCCACTCGTTCTACTTACATTGTTCACAGTATTTGCCAGTGTATCCACTCTTGCATTGGCAGACGAAACTACCATGGGTATTTTTGCAGGTTGCGCCATTCTTGCACAGGTTTCTTGCACACTCGTTTACATCTTTATCGAGAAAAAATACTTTTCAGAATTGTTCTTGCAGAAATTGTTCTTTAAGAAATTCAAGGGCGTGTCAAATCATGTCACATGGGAAAACATTCCTGCGATGTCATAATTCTGCGAACTCGTACATCGTTCTGGCGTTCTCCATAAACAATAGTAAAGTCGTCTTTGCCACGCGCGCTTTTTTCACCTTTTTAACATCTTTATTGGGTAAATTACCAAATTACTAATTAAATTACAAACTATGCTGACACTACATTCACAAATTACAGATTTACAATGAAAAAGAAAAAAAAAACAGGTAATCTTGCCCAAAAGGGTCAGCACGAACGGCGGAGCCATGCGAGGTGCTGCCCAGTCAGTAGGAAGTGTAAAAAAAAATTATAAAATACTAAATTACACAAACACATAACTGCAAAACGAAAAAGTCGTTGCGCGTGCGTTATTATAGATGGCGATGGCGCGCACGATCTAATGGCGGACCAAGTACATGGCCTCTCTACATCAAAGGTTTTAAGGTGGTCAGACAGAGTTTCGGTTACAAAGTTTTTGTGGACGGAGTGTGAAAATAGCGCTAGGTGCAGATTTACATACAGAGTTCCATAGTTTTACTATTCTATTAAAGTAGGAGGCCTGAATGTTGAGGTTTTACAGAGGGGAGTTTTCAGATTGAGAGCATTGCTTTGTCTTGTGCGGCCGTGAGTTACAAAAGAGACGAAGTTATGTACATTGAGGTCAGTGTGTCCATACAAACATTTGTAGAAAAACCCTAAGTCCTTGAGTTCTCTGTCAAAAAACCAGAGGTAGGAGGTTAAGCTTCTCTAGCCTCTCTTTGTAAGAGAGTTCGCCAACGCGGGTTCTGAGAATCCAGCGCGTGGCTCGTCGTTGTACTCGCTCGATCCTGGCTCGAACCTACGCGCCAAGGGTGCCTGAGACGCCAGTGCAACAAGGAGGACTATCCCCCGTGGTGCACAGGGCTGTGGGTAGAAACTCGAAAGGCGCGTAGGTGAATAAAAGCGTGAGTAGCAAAGACATTTCTCTTCAAGCTCATTCGAATGTATATCTACACACTGGTTTTAGCATCGTGTTACCTCCTGTGGCCATGGATTGTTTTTTTGTTGTTGTTGCGGTCGTGTTTAAAATTAGGTTTATACCCATGCACATATACGTAACTAATTGTTAGGTTGTATGCAATGAAGAGAGTAGCTCATGGGAATTCAGATATGAGAGTGGCCATTAAAGAAGATTATAATTTACACTATAACGAGCTTGGATGTGTGTTCTCTCTCTCTCTTAGTCTTGCATTACAATTGTTTACTCAATGCATGCATGTATGTGACATTTCAGAGTTACGGAATATGAGTTATGAGATAGTTCTGAGTTAATTCTGGGTTATGGGATAGTTCTGAGTTATGGGATTGTTCTGAGTTATGAGGTTCCTCTGGGTTATGGGCTATTTCGGAGTTATGAGATCTGCAACAATTATTTAGGTCAGGCAGTGAGGAGTTGCTCGAGCCAGTGCATGCAAGCGGAGCCAGTTCTCCTCTCCCCATATCTTATATAGCACTGACACCCAGTAGGGATATATACACTATTTCCACTGGGTCCCAGCAGTAGATATATAAGAGATAACTCACATTAACATAATGTTGGTTGGTTTGAGAACAAGAGCCTGAATGGCGTTTATCGAAGATGCCGTGTATTAGTGGCGGGTGTTGGTTCTCATTTTGCTTACCTTTGGACCTGGTGGAGCCGGTGGATATTTCTCTGCTCCCACCCTCCCTCCCCTTATTTGCCATTGCCATCATCGGCTCCACCAGGTCTCCTCTCCCCACATCCTATATGGTACAATGGGACCCAGTAGGGATATACACACTAGTTTCTGAACGAATAACGTGGAATTTTCCATTTGCATCACCGACGTGTTTTGAATTTTACAAAAGTTCAGCATCCATTTCTTCCATTAACAACAGACATCATCATCACGAACTATCATCATATTTGTCATATTTGTCATAATTTGAAAGACGTCACGCTTCCAGTGTAAACGCATCACTTACCATGTTCACAGTTGTTGCCATGGAAACCAGCTTTACAGGAGCACGTGTAACTACCTTGCGTGTTTGTACATGTAGCGCCATTTTTGCACGGGTGTTTTGTACACTCATCCACATCTATTAGACAAGAAGGCAAAATTAAATTTGTCAGTTCAGTTACATATTTGCTCGCTCTTGCTACACTCTAGTAAAGAGGATAATTAACAATTATTCGCCGAAGGCGAAGTGAATAGTGGCGAATAGTCCCCGAGACCGGAGGTCGAGGGGACTATTCGCCACTATTCACTGAGCCTGAGGAGAATAATTGTTTTAGTATATACTACACGGGAACACTCCCTAAAATATCCGTAAGACACTAAATGTGGCATTTGCCGACATTTTGTAGCCTCTTTCTGTATGCGTGACGTTTGTCACACACGTGACATTACGTCAGACTTCACTACAAGCATTCGGCTACTGAACACATGGTGGAAACTTGCTGCTGTTTTAGAGAAGCAAAAACGCTAGAAAACACTTGTTTTAAAACCTTAATATCGACTACGATAAACGATTTAAGTTTTTAGAAGGTTGCAAGGATGGATTCAAGGGATAAATTCGCATTTTGTGCCTTGGATTATGGATTGTGAAACTGCAGAGTTGCTTCGCTGAAAACACTTTGCCTTTGGTCGCCATTTCACCACCGATGGATGACTATATTTTTCAACCTGCTGGCAGAGAAATTCAAGATTCGTTTGGAATATTCAAACAGAAATTTGGGAAATTAACCTCTTCAAACTCTGGGACAACGAGGAAGACCTTGTTCATAAAAAGAAAGACCACTTTAAATACGTTTGATGTCGGATGGCTCGTGATCAAGCGAATCAACAAGTCGACGGTTGAAGCTTAACTGAATTCTCTCTTAAACTGCACCCAATGACTGGCTTCTACGATTTACTGTCCCTTCCAACCTACAGGTACATGTAAATGTTCGGCAAAGTAGATATGTTTTCGACAAAATTGCCTTAATTAATATGTTGTTGTGAATGTAATTCGTCTCTCAAAGTGCCGTGAACGAATCGTCGATCTCTGTGATTCCGAAGAACTGACAAACAAGAACAGCACATTTTCGAAGTTCAAGAAATACATTCTCTCTCTGATTCACCTTAAAAACTAAAGAGACAACATAAGTTAATTGAGAAGGATTTTTCCGTTGCATTTCGAATCAGATAGTTCCTTTAGAAAGTAAAAATATCCGAACCACTTGCACTCGGGCTTCTCAATCTCGGAATAATGCTTTCGATCTCGGAATATTGTGGCATTATCCCGAGATAGCGAACCAATCAAAACGCGCGATCTATGGAGGTTCCCGTGTAGTATATACTAATATTGATTATTTGCTGCACTGGATTTCATATGACTTACACGGCAGCCTTCTCCATACCATCCTACTTTGCTTACCTGCGACTTCAGCGCAATACCGCAGATAGCATTCCGGGTTGGAGCAAGTTCGTACACGTAGAACCCTTTACAGTTCCTCACTCGGATCATGTTACTCCATCTGCATTTGTTACCGCTCCAGTGGTAAACACACTTTTCGAGAGACCACTTTCTCGTCTACGGTAGGGTGAGCCCCCTCCATCCATCCAGGTGCGTGGGTGCCACAGCGGTTGATCGGGACCTCCGAAGTAGCGATTTGCGTCCCTGCAGCACCACTGAAGCGGTACCAACGTTTTTGGAAGTATGTTTGTCGCACTTTAGCACACGACCCCTGTGAAGATTGCGGGAGCGATCTCGATCTTGCAAAAGTTTGTAGTCACGACACTCTGCGAGAAGAATGTACAAAAACGCTCTCACTCTAGTGAAAACTATGCACCGGTGACAGATCATGTTCGTACACATAGAACCATTCACAGTTCCTCACTTGGATCATGTTACTCTACCTGCACGTGGTAACACAATCTTCGCGAGGCTACGGTAGGGTAAAACCTCCCTATGGCTATAGGTGGCACAAGGTGCGTTTTTTAAAACATGTTTATTCAACCTCGTTCCCAGGGTCTTCCGGGTAATTTTCAAGATGGTGGGTCACTCGGAAGAAGACCCTAGACCCTGGCAAAGGCTGGGGCCTTTCCACAGGGAGACCGCCTAATAAAATCAGTAAAAAACCGATATGGTGGGCGGGCAGCCGGGAAGATGACACAAATCAGTAAGACCAGCCTGGTCCCAGGCGTTCCTCGTCTGCAGTGAGAAGGTAAACCGCTGGGTGAATGTGCGCGGGCTCAAACACTGCCAGAGAACGCCTGGTGAAATTCGCCAAAAAAAGTCCCTGTTTCGGTCCCTATTTAGAATGCGCACAGTTTATCGAGTATTAGCTCAATTTCAAAAATTTCTTCAGTTTTAAGTAATGAATAGACCCGTGTTCACGCCTATGTCTTCGTTTTTAGTATCGAGGATTGTAGTTTTTTTCTACTAAGCCTGCAAATGGTCGTACTCAATGTTTCATCAAAATGGTTGGTAATGTATGCTAGATCCTCTTTAGAAACACGTTTATTCACCTTAAATGCAACTTATGACATCCCTAATTCTTTTCTTGTGTTTTCGTAATTATGGGTTGCTTGAAATTATTTAATTTTTCTTGATTATTTAAATGTGCAGTGCATTTTCACGTTAGTATTGGGCGATCAACCTCATACATGGATTTTGTGATTTTAGTGTTCTCAATTTAGATCAGTTCAGTGCACTTTTACTGCTTTTTGATATCGTTATTTAAAGCCTTTTGCTTGGCTGTTCGACTGTTTTGGCTCATGGAGTGCTTTTAACTTAATTATTCTCGACTCTGCATTTTATCTCTTTAGTTTTATTGCAAAATGAAATGCCCACAATACAGTACCATACCTGCCATTATTCTGAAAACTTATCCTGTAAATATATGGAAAAGTTCAACTTTTCCTGGAAGCTACCAAGACTCCCAATGAAAAGTGGGAGAGTTGGCAGGTATGCAGTACTCTTGCAACAATCTTGCCTGAAGAGAAGGGGTATTTCAGCAGCCCATACAATGAATTTTGGAAAGCTCTGCAGGGCTGGAAATCTCCATTCAATTTTGAAAGAAACAATGAGGTGAGTCTCCCATGTCAAATGTGCATATATTAAAATAAGGACTAATGATTTCTAAATAGATCTGCTGACAGATCCCTTATGCGGCAAACCAGGTTTGGAAACAAGTACCTACTTGTCTCTTGTCAGATCATACAGTACACAAAAGAAAACTCCTTCCCATGTCTGGCCTGCTATCTTTCTAAGATGCCTTGTTGTATAATGTAAGAACAAAATGAGCTCCTTCATACCTGAGCTGCGTATGTGATAAGAGATTCAGTATTGACTGTCATTGTCCCAGAATTCATCTTCAGTGGCAGATTTAGAGGGCTCCCCCTTTCTCGGGAGGTTTCCCATACATTTACTGTATTTAATGAAGGAAATTTGACAATTTTCTATCTGCCCCCCCCCCCCCCCCTTTCTGAAATCCCTGCTTCCGCCCCTGATCTTCTTGTGTTCTAGACCGCCAACTTGTTAAAAATTGTAGGCAAGGCAATTGTTTTATTAGGGTGACAAGTTTTTAATGGAAACAAATCCGAAGACCTTCCCAAGTAACATAGTTCCATGACAATGCCAACAAAATCAGTACACAAATCCCCCCAAAAACACTCAGGCAGGCTTAGGTGAGAAAATCAGAATTGCATAGTTTAGGGAAGGAAAACCTGCCTTAGGTGAGCAACCACATTCAACATAAAATAAAATGTTAGGGCTCCTTAACCAGCAAATTGTGATCTTTGAATACCTTGTTCTTACTGTATAGCAATTTTTGTCAAAAATAGCGCTCCTGCATTAAATAATAATCACTGATCAATCTCTGTCATAAAGCAGAAATTGAATACAAATTAAATATGAATGGTTGGGTTTCAGACAAAATACAAAATACTTCCTGTGAAAATCCCAAGAAAGAATGTGGCAATAGGCAAAAGCAGCTGTCAGTGTTTACAACTTGTTGCCACCTAATACAGATCATGTGATGATTCCTTTGTGTGATTGGGTACTTTTGTTAGTTCTGCACAAAGATTTGTGTACTGTACTTGGTAATGTTGATAATTTGACAATTGTAACCACACAAAGGAATCATCACATGATTGGGTGGCCATAAGATGTAAACACCATTAGCTGCTTTGGTCTATTCAAGGAAAACCAGAGGGTACCTGTATGATTATTAAAATACTTGCATTACCTGTGTTGGAATTATCTGAAAGCTGTGAATGCACCATTCACCTTGAACTTTACTAGTGATACTCTACAGTCACTACAGATGCCTTTACAGAAGGTTTTTGTTCTAGTATTTCAGCATACAGGATTTTAACATTTGTAAGTGGGTGAATGGAACCAAGATCGAGACTGACAAGGGAAGGGAAAGGAGCACTTGGTAACAGACCTCATTAATATTTTGTTGTTTGTAAAAGTTGTGCTTTTGAGGCAACATTCCCATTGGTCAATACCAGTAGGTGTTACTAATATCTCTCAGAATATACACTTCACTTTTGCTATGCCACTGTAATTCTAGAAATGATCCATAACTTGCACACATACATAAGGAATTTGTAGGTATTTGTTTGAAATGTGTGATATTTGGCATAAACACGGCAAATAATAAGTCTCAAATGTGTAATTTCACTACCTGAAAGGCGACTGAAATTACAAACATTTTAGACATTTCACAAGCGGTATTTACATGTATGTCAAATATAACCAAAGACATTTACACTGACTTTGAAATCACCAACAGTGATTATTTGGAAATAAGAGGTATATTTTGACCTGCCACCCTGGAAATTTTCCAATTCCCTCCATGGTGGGGGTTATGAATATTATCTGGAATTATGCACATTTTGATAACCAGTGTGAATTGGGCAATTCCAGAAAATAAAGGTACCCACCCCACGGGCAGCATTTGGAAATTCCGATGGGATGGGGGGGGGGGGGGGGGGGTTTAAGAGCTCGGAATTCTGATTGTAAGGGGGGTTTTCGAAGCTGGATTTCTTTAACCTGCCGGAATTCTATATGCATGGGGGGGTAAACCATTTTGGAAATTCTGGATGCATGGGGGTCAAAAACTAGTGCCGCCCATGGGGAGGGTATCTTTATTTTCTGGAATTGCCCGTTCATAGTTCCAATCAAACAATGAAACCATTTCGCGCTATCTGGAGATACCAATCAGAGTTGTAAAGATTCTCCCACGGGAACTGATCGTGTCCCACAAACAGTATTTCAGGACTTCCGAAATCAATCCGATTTACAGCACTTTTTTGCCATTTACGACAGTATAAGCTTCGATGATCCGAAGACAAAGATATCTGGTAAACCAAAGCGGGATCAGAATATTTTTGGACTTTTTTAAAGGAAAACTCTGGTTTGTTTGTGGGACATAACAACAGTAACTATGGCTTTGGTGACTATGAATTATATTGCCACAGTAGTATCTTTATCTTGGTTTAATCAGGATACAGAGATCTTGTCATCCATCAAAGAAATAACTCTACAAGTGGTGAAACCTGTCACAATTTCAGTGGTTAATAACTTTCACCATGTTTGGTTTGTAAACTACATAAAAAAATATTCAATTGGAAAATGAGTACTAGAAGTGGATATTTGCAACAACCATGATTGATAAACTAAGTTATGCAACCCTGGAAGAGGGAAGTCTACTTGGAAAAAATTAAGACAATGTTAAAATAACGAAATAAATCCATTCATAACAATGTTCAGTGAATTACTAGACCTGGAACACGAGTGGTTATCTTCAATCTCCGTATTCATGCCAAATAACGCTTGACTTCCATACTGAATAGTCGAATTTGGAATTATTTTAGCAGTAAGTTCTTGTAAAGGAGGTAAAAGCAGGTAAAATTCCTCGTTTGCCGCTTCTACTAGTGCTGCAGTACACCGCATAAGACGGGGCTCAAGGTGCTTTTCCTGAATGCTAATGGCGAGAGTCGAGAATGGTATCTGATCAGAGCCGTCCCTCGTGTTGTTCTGTCAGACCGAACCGGAACCAGTAGCTCTTCAGTTTGTACCTCGTATCGTAGCGCGGAACCGACTACGTGTCATTAAACTTTAAAAAAAATAACGTATCCTCAAGTCTAAAACAACTGTATTGAAACAGTGTACCAGTCTGCGGATGTTTTGCCACTTTTGTTGTGTTTCGGCGAATTTTCTTGATCCCGCAAAATCCCCGCCATCTTGGATTTGGCGAATTTCACTAGGCGTTCGAGGAGGGCTTTTCCTGTGACGTCACGTTCCTGTGACGTCGCGCTTCTACCACAGGAAGCCCACCCAGAACGCCAGGGACTAGGCTGCAGTAAGACAAGTCATTCAGATAAATTCTAGCTCCGATTTCCGCCCTCTCTTCCCGCGGCTGTCTAGACAATTCGACTTAGCCGTCTCTAGTATAAATTTGTTGATGAAGTTCACAAGTGAGCGACGGGAAACGACGGTCACAATTGCTGCCACAGCTCGTAATGCTGAATTAGATGTATTAATATTTTTTGGCTTTCAGTTTTTCGATGAAGATTGATACAATATTTTTTTTTTGTGATAGGTGAGTCTTTCTTACCTGGTGGTGTAGCTGAGGACCCTGAAATATAAATAATGACAAAAAAATGATATAGACTGATGTAATGCCTAAAAGGAAAGCACCCAGTTAGCTTTATGGCTTTTCATGACTTCATCGCTAACATCATTTGTGACGTCACATCACGTGACCTCTTTGCTGCGTTCGTTTGGTAACCAGACAATGAAGGGAAACTGTGTCGTTTTTCTAGTGATTATGCCGGCTTCCCGTGATTCCTTGAGTCTCGACCGTGAAAAAAATGGTGGAAAACACGAACAACATCTTTCTCGAATGTATGTTAGTTTTGGTGGATTTTACAGACTTCTAAGCTAATAGAAAGGGCAAAAAGGTTTAGGAATCCAAACATGGTATGTAGATATTTCCAAATATCGAAGTGGAGAAACACAACACGTTTTACAATGAAATTTCTTGATATGTTGCCCGAATTTGGGTGCCTTGAAATCATCCTTTCCTGAGATATGAATGTTTCGGTTATATTGCAATATTTTTAGATATACTACCTCATCCTAAGATACGGACCAAATTAGCTATTTGCGTGCACTGTCATTGAGGAGAATGATGGGTCAGATCAACCCTATATTTGATCATTTAAACTTTGATATTCCCTAACTTTCCTCCGTGTGGACCCCAGATAGAAAACGAGCAATCTGGACCCCTTCTCCCGGATATAAAGAGAGCAGTAAACTATTCTTACCACCGTTTCCGTTTCCACAGTAACGAAGATGACAGACAGGCGGTTTATCAAGCCAATACACGAAGAAGTCCCCACAGTTCCTGACTTTGATGTCGTTGCTCCAGTTACAACAATTTCCGCTCCAGTGGTAGCAAACCTTTCTAGTAGCAATGCCGTCTTTGACACTAGGGTGTCCCCCCTGCATCCAACCAGGGGCATGGGTGCCACAGTACTTTGTTGGAACACAGGACTCGGCTATTTTGCTTCCTGCAGCCCCTGTGAAGCGGTACCATCCCGGACGAATATCCTTTTGATCGCAGTTGATTTTAACACTTGGTACTTTTTGTGCACGATCTTTATCGCTGAGTGATTTGTAGTTTTTGCATTCTTTGGAGAAAGCAAATATATATACTAGCTTAGAGGGGAATACCTATGACACACAATCAAATTGGGAAGAGTATTCATGTTGCAGAGAATGTTATTGTGCTGCACCGCAGTTCAGATCAATTTGCACGTGGTTCTTGTTTTATATAACATTTTTTTCAAATAATTAAAAACACTTAGGGTGGTCACTGCCAGGTTTTATTACGTCCCCAGTGCCCCCCTTGAAACTAAGTAGAGTAGAAAGGCGAGATGGGACCTCGGATATCGTCTCATCCGAAAGACGTGAAAAACAGTCCTAAAGTGATGACGTTTCAAAAACCAATTCGCTCGAGACCAGATCAGAAAGAAAATTTCCTCTGTCCCGGCCAGAAGTCAAACACGGACGTCAGCGATGAGAGACCCAGCGCCGAAACGCTGAGCCAACAGTAACGGCTGAGCCAATAATTATTTAAGTTGATGTGATTATATTTGGCTGGATATCGTACAAGCTTTACATTTTTAGCTTCCGATATCTTTACTTTTACTGGCATATTTTTGAAAAACCACAAAAGTATCGAGTTTCCGAGTAAGAATCCCTCGGGAAGCCTCTTATGGTACAAAATGTGTAGGATCTTGACGATCTAAAGTTCTGAATAGCGATATACAATATCCTTGGGGTGACATATAAGGAAGCTTTTCAATCTTCCAACTTACAAAACGGAGATTTCCAACGAGTGATGTCAAGGTAACAAATGTGGAAAAGGAATGCTGACTATGCTGTATGTTGTAATTTCACTTACCATTTGGTATAGAAGCTGTAGGGCAAATAGAAAATAAACAAGTTAATTCGAAATAAAAATAGCTTTGACAGGCTAAACCATATGAGCACCAAAGCCATCAGAGGGAAAGACATAATTCCAGACAACATTGGTCAACAACTTCCAAGAGCACAGCTTTCTATGACTTTATCGGCGCAATAGAGCACGCGTGATGTTGGGAGAACCACGAGCCGCAGGCGAGTGTCCCTCACAACATCACACGTGTTCCATTCACCAATAAAGTCGTAGAAAGCTGTGATGTAATGCTTTTATGATATAGCGTGAGGGAAGCATTACTTTGTCGGTGAAATAGAGCATAGATTTGGACCAATCACAGCGTTGAGCCTAAGTTGTAGAATGATGTCGATTAATGTTACAGGCAGGTGACTTATTGAATCATGACTCAGTTATGTTATAGGACATGATCATTGTTCCATCAGGCTATCAGACTGCATAGAAAAACAATTACTTTTTTCAAAGATATGGGCGATTCCAGCTATAACGAACGCGCGCGCTGCGTGTCTGTAAATAAAGGACATTTTGTCGAATATCAGAATGTAGCGCGCGCTTTTTAAGCACCTACAATGGTGGACAAAAGTCGTTGAGACACACACGTAAAATTGGTCGGCTATGTCCAAAAGACCTCTCCCCGGTAAACCAGCCTGTTTTCACCCCCTCCCCTTTTCAATGTTGAGCTCCGGACCCCGGCACAACTTTTGCCACACATGACCAACATTGAATGGGTGGGGGGAGGGGAGGGGGACTAAACCATTTCGGGTTTTAGTAGAATTGAAGAGTAATGGGTGCAAGTGTCTCAACACTTTTGTCCGCCATTGTCTGAGGCAAAAACACAGTAGGCTATACTACTTTGGTGCCTTTTTTTTCCTATCGGATATTTAACGTATTAGACCATGTATTTTTTCCAAGTAAGGTATGGAACAAGGATAACGTTGCTAGGTAATTTTTTAATTAGTGACGTCACAGTCAGAAATTACTAAGAAATCAAGGTCAACCTGAGCGCGCGCCATTCGCGGCTTTTTTCATATCACTGCTGTGTCAGCAAGCGTGATGATGTTTCACTGTCCTGTTTCTCCGCTAAACATTGCGTACATTTACTATGCACATATAGATCAAAACATTTCGGCCCAGAAAATATGTCTGAGACTGAAAAATTCAAGATCGGGCTTATATCAGTTGAAAAACTGCATTAATTGGAACACTAAAACAGAATGATTGAGTTAGAAACCGATCCTTAGATCTGATAGTCGAAAAAAGGGGGAAAAGAATTGAATGTTAACTATGTATCCTGCATATTTATTGTATGTTTTTTGATTGTAATGAGTGTAGAAATTGATTTTACATACAGAAAATTTAAAAAGAAGAAGTGTTTCTCCTAGATCGTATTCGGCATGCGGCTTGTCATGTGTCCCCCACCCCTCCCTCCCAGTGAAGTTATCCACAGGGAGCCCCGCAGAGCTAAGAAACAACCCTTAAGAGCGAGTTTCTGTAAATATCAACCAAGTTGGGAAGAGTCGAAAAAATCAAAATTTCACAAACTTTCCTTAAACATAGTCTATGATGAGGTGTCTTCGGCGCTGAAAGAATTTTTTGATTTCATTTAAATGTCGGTGACAAAACCCGGATATTTCATTTTTTGCCCAAAAAGGGGTGAAAACCTGGTAATTTTTGCCCCAATTTAACGTCTCCCTACAGAAAAACCGCAAGTATTTATCAAAATACCAAGTTATTTTCTGAAAAGTACATCATATGTGCGTTCGTTTTAACTTCTTTGCACAAACATCCGCTACACATAAAATATTTTCTGTATTTTTAAATATTTTTGAAAAAGTGCACGTTTTCGAAATGTAAAAAAATAACCATATTTGCGACCGAATATCGCCCATGTTGGGACGTGTTTGAACATAAGAAAGATATCATAGAAAAGGGCATTCATTCCCCTTCCAGAAAATACAAAAACATTTTTGTGCAATTAAAATGGCGAGTTTCTGCAAATCCTTGAAGGCGACGCTCTAACCGCCTAAATTAACATGGGATTTCTATGTATATGCAGAATATTTTATTTTTACCACGCAATACGTTGTAAATGTTTAACAAAAAATAACTAAAGTAGCTATTAAATGCATTGCATTATAGCAAAACATATTTTATTGTCACATTTTGCTATTTTTATAGCATTTTAGTGATGTTTGTACAAGGGAGAGAGGGGAGGGCCACCCCCTCTGAGGTTTACTTGCGATATTTTCGACAGGCTTTAGAATTAGGACACCAAATTTTCAGTAGCTGTTGATGTTTCCATCGCACAATATTTATTGGGAAATTGTCATTTCGTTACCATGGTAACGAGTTAGAGCGTCATCATAATGTTCAAGTTAGAGCTATGCTCGGCAATTTCTTTCTCCTTTGGCTTTCAATCAAATTTTTTAGGGTTTAAGACTTACTACCTATAGCAATAAGTTACGGAGGTTTCAAATCAATTTCGATCATGCCATCCTTAAAAAATCTTGACGGGAATGAGAACCCTTATTTGCATAAAATTTGCCTTTTTGTGCATATATTTGCCAGCCTTTGTGCTGATTTTGTGGAAAGCTGGTGAAATATGTAAGGCATTCTAAGTAGTCTACTAACAGGGTTTCAGTTTGTTTGCAACATAATAAAAATACAGGGAAACAACGGTGAGTTCTATTTCGCTGATTCAGCACTTTTGGCTAATAAACGTTTCACTGGGTTGGAAATGACTACCGCAAACCAAACAACAATATATCTAGTAAATATAGCTTCAATTAACTTTAGCTTAGAAAAATAAACAAATACACGGATATTTTCAATTTGTAAAAGAAAGTGTAAGCCGTACTCACTTGGCTTAAAGGCAGACACGCCCCTGGCATTAACTGTGTCAGCGGATTATGCGCCAAGCAGATATTAAATTTGCATTTTCGACTTTAATGAAAACATGTTTGATCCTAGATGTGAAGATAAAATTCGTATCTCCGCGCGGCCATGTGATATCCTCTATGTATTATCAAAGTGGAAACAATTTGGTTCATCCCTTCCCAAGATATAAACCTCACGCAGTTGTACCCCCATTGCCACTTAGACATTTTCACCAAAGTTTGGTTGTCTGAGGCTCATCCCTCCCTAAGATATAAACCGTTTCTCGTTTGATGACGTCATCTATGATGTCATAACACGTTACAACGCAATTCCACCCCTTTGTCACTTAGATAATTTCACCCAAGTTTTGTTGTATGAGGTTCATCCCTTCCCAATACATATACACTTTCTCGTTTGATGGCGTCATCGATTACGTCATACCCCGTGACCATGCTGTTGCACCCCCCTTGCCATGGGAAGGTTCATCCCTTCCCATGATATACATAACTTTTTTTAGCTCCGCTAAAAAAAAAACTGGTGGGTTGCCTGTGTGACCCCGGACGAACGCCCAAACCGGAAGTCCATGACAAAACAGGTCGATGCCAATCTCGTTCCCAGAGCCTACTCTGCTGTTGTTGTTTGTCGTAGGCACTGACGGCAGACAATCGTAGCCAATTCTGATTGGCCGATATTCCCGCCCGCTATTTGAAATTTGCCTAACGAACAAAGACGGTCACCATATATGGAGAACCGGATACATCCGATTTCGTCTGCGTCCCGAGTAAGCATGACCGAGAGGCTCTGGAAACGAGATTGAGGTCGATGCATTACACTTTTGTTTTCTTTCTTCTTTTTCTGCATGTAGCTATGGGGCTCTGCTGGAGCTCCGCTAAAATTAAATTTCAAGTTTGAAGAAAATGTGTTTTTTTCTTCTTTGAAAATTGAAGGAAATTTTTTAAGGTGATAAAGAAATGAAGGTGATATTTTTACCGTGGATAATAAAGTGGAGATACACATAGGCATTTCGTAGCGCCTAATAATGTATGGACTGTTTTATTTGTCAAAATAGTTTGATATATTTTTCGTTTGCATCAATTCAAACGACATTGTTTTCAACGAACAAAGAATGATTAACAAACAGAGATGGAGAAACCCGCATGCTAAAATATATAATTTAAACACGTATCTATAAATCGTTAAGCCAAACAAAAGCATTTCATTGAAGTTCATTTTTACTATATTTTTTCCAATTTGCTGCTAAGTATTATATTAATGTTTAGTCCATTCCAGTAAAAGTAATTAAAAAAATACAGAAAAACAGGCTTAATAGTTTATTTTTTAGCCAATAAGTGCTGAATCAGCAAAACTGAATATTGAGTTTTTTTCTACCTTGATCTTCATTACGCTGCAACCAAATCGAAACCTTTTTAGTGGAAAACTTATAGTTCCTTATCTTACCTGCTTGACCAACTTTCCACAGACTCAGCACAAAGGGTGGCAAATATATTCACAAAAATGTCGACTTTTATACAAATAAGGGTTCTCTATCCCGTCAAGGTATCTTGTCTGCAAAACCTCCGTAACCTATTGCTAGGAAGTAAGTATTGAACCTGATAATAGTATTGGACATCTTCATCGAAAGCCTGCGCGGACAAAGAAATTGCTGAACATTTTTTGATGTTATACCTCGTTACCATGGTAACAAAATGACACCTTCCCAACAAACGTTGTGCAGTGGAAACACCAAAGCTACTGAAAATTTGATGTCCTAATTCTAAACCCTCTCGAAAATATCACTAGCCAGTAAACCTCAGAGGGGGTGGCCTCCCCTCTCCCCTCCCTTGTACAAACATCACTAAAATGCTGTAAAATTAGTCAAACGTGACAATGAAATATGTTTTGCTATAATTCAATGTATTTAGTAGCTACTTTAGTTATTTTTCGTGAAAAATGTACAGGGTATTGCGTGGTATAGACAAAATATTCTATATATATCTGGAAAATCTATCTTATTTTAGGCGATTAGGCCGTCATCTTTAAGGGTTTGCAGAAGCTCGCCATTTTAATTGCACAAAAATGTTTTTATATTTCCTGAAAGGAGAATGAATGCCCTTTTCTATGATACCTTTCTTATGTTCGAACTCGTCCCAACATGGGTGATATTCGGTCGCAAATATGGTTATTTTCCTACATTTCGAAAACGTGCACTTTTTAAAAAATATTTAAAAATACAGAAAATATTGTATGTGTAACGGATAATTGTGCAAAGAAGTTAAAACGAACGCACATATGATGTACTTTTCAGAAAATAACTTGGTATTTTGATAAATACTTGCGGTTTTTCTGCAGGGAGACGTTAAATTGGGGCAAAAATTACCAGGTTTTCACCCCTTTTTGGGCAAAAAATGAAAAATCCGGGTTTTCTCACCGACATTTAAATGAAATCAAAAAATTCTTTCAGCGCCGAAGACACCTCATCATAGACTATGTTTAAGGAAAGTTTGGGAAATTTTGATTTTTTCGACTCTTCCCAACTTGGTTGATATTTACAGAAACTCGCTCTTAATATTTAATCCAAACACACATATATCAACATGAAAAGAAGAAATGCCGTCTTTCTCATGAAGCTCTTTCTACCGAGCACGAAATGGTGGCGCTGAATTCCAAAAAGTATCGATAAACCACGGTTAACCACGATAAACCACGAAAATTATAATGAAAAGAGATCTTTATTTTTATTCAGGTTTACGTGGTTAATCGTGGTTTATCGTACTGAAAGCTAAGCATTTCTTTCTTGCTCACCACGAGTCACTAGAGTAGTACTAGATTACTTCAAGTTTACTTTCTCTATGAGCTACATTGCATAGTTCCTAAGAAACTCGTGTCCGAAATGGTCGATTTACCGATTTACCGAATTGCCGATTTACCGACTCTCCATGGCGCATTACGAAATCTTCCCTGCTTTTAAACTTATGTCCGCTTGGCAATACGTTACAAGATAAAACCAACGCAATGCCTTCCCTACAGACTCTTCGCTACCTCAATCAGATGAACATTCACGCAGCAATTCCATGATTTGTATTCACTTAGTTCGGAGACAGAACGCACGCTCCCAATTCCCTTAGTCGTCACTGGCAAAAACCACAGGGTTCCCAATCTGAGAGAATTGTTTAAGCCTTAACAACGTCAATTCGAATTTAAAACGAATTTCTTTTTTCAGAAATGCTATCTCTGGTCCTCTATTTACGATTCATTAACAAATTACATTTCTTTACTGAGAGACAACGGCGTAAAGCAACCCCTTTTTCTATTTATGTTTTCAGACTACAAAAGTCGTTGAGACACACACGTAAAATTGGTCGGCTATGTCCAAAAGACCTCTCCCCGGTAAACCAGCCTGTTTTCACCCCCTCCCCTTTTCAATGTTGAGCTCCGGACCCCGGCACAACTTTTGCCACACATGACCAACATTGAATGGGTGGGGGGAGGGGAGGGGGACTAAACCATTTCGGGTTTTAGTAGAATTGAAGAGTAATGGGTGCAAGTGTCTCAACACTTTTGTCCGCCATTGTCTGAGGCAAAAACACAGTAGGCTATACTTCTTTGGTGCCTTTTTTTTCCTATCGGATATTTAACGTATTAGACCATGTATTTTTTCCAAGTAAGGTATGGAACAAGGATAACGTTGCTAGGTAATTTTTTAATTAGTGACGTCACAGTCAGAAATTACTAAGAAATCAAGGTCAACCTGAGCGCGCGCCATTCGCGGCTTTTTTCATATCACTGCTGTGTCAGCAAGCGTGATGATGTTTCACTGTCCTGTTTCTCCGCTAAACATTGCGTACATTTACTATGCACATATAGATCAAAACATTTCGGCCCAGAAAATATGTCTGAGACTGAAAAATTCAAGATCGGGCTTATATCAGTTGAAAAACTGCATTAATTGGAACACTAAAACAGAATGATTGAGTTAGAAACCGATCCTTAGATCTATAGTCGAAAAAAGGGGGAAAAGAATTGAATGTTAACTATGTATCCTGCATATTTATTGTATGTTTTTTGATTGTAATGAGTGTAGAAATTGATTTTACATACAGAAAATTTAAAAAGAAGAAGTGTTTCTCCTAGATCGTATTCGGCATGCGGCTTGTCATGTGTCCCCCACCCCTCCCTCCCAGTGAAGTTATCCACAGGGAGCCCCGCAGAGCTAAGAAACAACCCTTAATATTTAATCCAAACACACATATATCAACATGAAAAGAAGAAATGCCGTCTTTCTCATGAAGCTCTTTCTACCGAGCACGAAATGGTGGCGCTGAATTCCAAAAAGTATCGATAAACCACGGTTAACCACGATAAACCACGAAAATTATAATGAAAAGAGATCTTTATTTTTATTCAGGGTTTACGTGGTTAATCGTGGTTTATCGTACTGAAAGCTAAGCATTTCTTTCTTGCTCACCACGAGTCACTAGAGTAGTACTAGATTACTTCAAGTTTACTTTCTCTATGAGCTACATTGCATAGTTCCTAAGAAACTCGTGTCCGAAATGGTCGATTTACCGATTTACCGAATTGCCGATTTACCGACTCTCCATGGCGCATTACGAAATCTTCCCTCCTTTTAAACTTATGTCCGCTTGGCAATACGTTACAAGATAAAACCAACGCAATGCCTTCCCTACAGACTCTTCGCTACCTCAATCAGATGAACATTCACGCAGCAATTCCATGATTTGTATTCACTTAGTTCGGAGACAGAACGCACGCTCCCAATTCCCTTAGTCGTCACTGGCAAAAACCACAGGGTTCCCAATCTGAGAGAATTGTTTAAGCCTTAACAACGTCAATTCGAATTTAAAACGAATTTCTTTTTTCAGAAATGCTATCTCTGGTCCTCTATTTACGATTCATTAACAAATTACATTTCTTTACTGAGAGACAACGGCGTAAAGCAACCCCTTTTTCTATTTATGTTTTCAGACAGTCTGAGGCAAAAACACAGTAGGCTATACTTCTTTGGTGCCTTTTTTTTCCTATCGGATATTTAACGTATTAGACCATGTATTTTTTCCAAGTAAGGTATGGAACAAGGATAACGTTGCTAGGTAATTTTTTAATTAGTGACGTCACAGTCAGAAATTACTAAGAAATCAAGGTCAACCTGAGCGCGCGCCATTCGCGGCTTTTTTCATATCACTGCTGTGTCAGCAAGCGTGATGATGTTTCACTGTCCTGTTTCTCCGCTAAACATTGCGTACATTTACTATGCACATATAGATCAAAACATTTCGGCCCAGAAAATATGTCTGAGACTGAAAAATTCAAGATCGGGCTTATATCAGTTGAAAAACTGCATTAATTGGAACACTAAAACAGAATGATTGAGTTAGAAACCGATCCTTAGATCTATAGTCGAAAAAAGGGGGAAAAGAATTGAATGTTAACTATGTATCCTGCATATTTATTGTATGTTTTTTGATTGTAATGAGTGTAGAAATTGATTTTACATACAGAAAATTTAAAAAGAAGAAGTGTTTCTCCTAGATCGTATTCGGCATGCGGCTTGTCATGTGTCCCCCACCCCTCCCTCCCAGTGAAGTTATCCACAGGGAGCCCCGCAGAGCTAAGAAACAACCCTTAATATTTAATCCAAACACACATATATCAACATGAAAAGAAGAAATGCCGTCTTTCTCATGAAGCTCTTTCTACCGAGCACGAAATGGTGGCGCTGAATTCCAAAAAGTATCGATAAACCACGGTTAACCACGATAAACCACGAAAATTATAATGAAAAGAGATCTTTATTTTTATTCAGGGTTTACGTGGTTAATCGTGGTTTATCGTACTGAAAGCTAAGCATTTCTTTCTTGCTCACCACGAGTCACTAGAGTAGTACTAGATTACTTCAAGTTTACTTTCTCTATGAGCTACATTGCATAGTTCCTAAGAAACTCGTGTCCGAAATGGTCGATTTACCGATTTACCGAATTGCCGATTTACCGACTCTCCATGGCGCATTACGAAATCTTCCCTCCTTTTAAACTTATGTCCGCTTGGCAATACGTTACAAGATAAAACCAACGCAATGCCTTCCCTACAGACTCTTCGCTACCTCAATCAGATGAACATTCACGCAGCAATTCCATGATTTGTATTCACTTAGTTCGGAGACAGAACGCACGCTCCCAATTCCCTTAGTCGTCACTGGCAAAAACCACAGGGTTCCCAATCTGAGAGAATTGTTTAAGCCTTAACAACGTCAATTCGAATTTAAAACGAATTTCTTTTTTCATAAATGCTATCTCTGGTCCTCTATTTACGATTCATTAACAAATTACATTTCTTTACTGAGAGACAACGGCGTAAAGCAACCCCTTTTTCTATTTATGTTTTCAGACTGTCTGAGGCAAAAACACAGTAGGCTATACTACTTTGGTGCCTTTTTTTTCCTATCGGATATTTAACGTATTAGACCATGTATTTTTTCCAAGTAAGGTATGGAACAAGGATAACGTTGCTAGGTAATTTTTTAATTAGTGACGTCACAGTCAGAAATTACTAAGAAATCAAGGTCAACCTGAGCGCGCGCCATTCGCGGCTTTTTTCATATCACTGCTGTGTCAGCAAGCGTGATGATGTTTCACTGTCCTGTTTCTCCGCTAAACATTGCGTACATTTACTATGCACATATAGATCAAAACATTTCGGCCCAGAAAATATGTCTGAGACTGAAAAATTCAAGATCGGGCTTATATCAGTTGAAAAACTGCATTAATTGGAACACTAAAACAGAATGATTGAGTTAGAAACCGATCCTTAGATCTGATAGTCGAAAAAAGGGGGAAAAGAATTGAATGTTAACTATGTATCCTGCATATTTATTGTATGTTTTTTGATTGTAATGAGTGTAGAAATTGATTTTACATACAGAAAATTTAAAAAGAAGAAGTGTTTCTCCTAGATCGTATTCGGCATGCGGCTTGTCATGTGTCCCCCACCCCTCCCTCCCAGTGAAGTTATCCACAGGGAGCCCCGCAGAGCTAAGAAACAACCCTTAATATTTAATCCAAACACACATATATCAACATGAAAAGAAGAAATGCCGTCTTTCTCATGAAGCTCTTTCTACCGAGCACGAAATGGTGGCGCTGAATTCCAAAAAGTATCGATAAACCACGGTTAACCACGATAAACCACGAAAATTATAATGAAAAGAGATCTTTATTTTTATTCAGGGTTTACGTGGTTAATCGTGGTTTATCGTACTGAAAGCTAAGCATTTCTTTCTTGCTCACCACGAGTCACTAGAGTAGTACTAGATTACTTCAAGTTTACTTTCTCTATGAGCTACATTGCATAGTTCCTAAGAAACTCGTGTCCGAAATGGTCGATTTACCGATTTACCGAATTGCCGATTTACCGACTCTCCATGGCGCATTACGAAATCTTCCCTGCTTTTAAACTTATGTCCGCTTGGCAATACGTTACAAGATAAAACCAACGCAATGCCTTCCCTACAGACTCTTCGCTACCTCAATCAGATGAACATTCACGCAGCAATTCCATGATTTGTATTCACTTAGTTCGGAGACAGAACGCACGCTCCCAATTCCCTTAGTCGTCACTGGCAAAAACCACAGGGTTCCCAATCTGAGAGAATTGTTTAAGCCTTAACAACGTCAATTCGAATTTAAAACGAATTTCTTTTTCAGAAATGCTATCTCTGGTCCTCTATTTACGATTCATTAACAAATTACATTTCTTTACTGAGAGACAACGGCGTAAAGCAACCCCTTTTTCTATTTATGTTTTCAGACAATGGTGGACAAAAGTCGTTGAGACACACACGTAAAATTGGTCGGCTATGTCCAAAAGACCTCTCCCCGGTAAACCAGCCTGTTTTCACCCCCTCCCCTTTTCAATGTTGAGCTCCGGACCCCGGCACAACTTTTGCCACACATGACCAACATTGAATGGGTGGGGGGAGGGGAGGGGGACTAAACCATTTCGGGTTTTAGTAGAATTGAAGAGTAATGGGTGCAAGTGTCTCAACACTTTTGTCCGCCATTGTAGTTGTGGGACACGACCTAGGATTTTTCTGAATAAAGAAGAGCGCGCGCGCTTATAGCTGGTCCATTCTAGTCAGGCGGCCAAGCCAAATGATTGTGCGTTTTTTGATAAAAGCATGAAACTTTCAAGTATGATTGGCCTACGGTGTCAATTTTTGATTGGGAGGCATCTCTGAAAATTGTTTTTACTAGAATTATTTAGACAACTCGCAAAGCTATTGTTCAGCCGCCATCTTGTCCTTTGTTATTCATGAGTTTCGCGGCACTTGCTGTGCAAGTCAGTGAAGTGATTCTCCAGACTCTGCAGCAAAATCCCTGCAACGTTGTTTCATTCAGAGGCCATAAATACCTTGGCACATATGGTCTATACTCTGGTAGCTATGTCGCAAGCTGATATCAACATGTGTGCTGAAGAATCCCGATATTTTTCCTGATTTTCTATCTCCGAAACAAGTCTTACTGGGAATTCGAAAACATGTTTCGTAAATAGAAGAAAACATCTAGAAAGTAATTTAGCTATCAAATGTTCACTTATCATATTCCAATGATCGTTTTTCTTTGCCATTAATCTTTAGAGTTCTAGTCTTTCTGGCGCTACACTCTATAAATTTATCTCGTAGAACAAGAGCTCAAGTGCCATGAAACTCATGAATAACAAAGGACAAGATGGCGGCTGAACAATGGCCGCCCAAATTGTCTAAATTCTCAGGCAGATTAAGGCTTGGCTAGACACCAATTTGCTCAATAAATTGATTTTTAAGACATTTCATCTTACAGACTGATGGAATATCAAATGTTTTGGTATGTATTAATAGAAAACCTTGAACCCAAAAAATTTAGTCACGTGACAAGCTAGCACTGGAATTTGAGCCAAATTTTTCAATTAAAAATGGGGAGTGCAAGGAAAATATAGGATACTACAAATAACCATTAATTTTGCTCCTTTCCCAGAGTACTTTAAGGAATAGTTTTTGAAGTTTGGAAAAACCTTTCAGAACGTGAGATATCCTGCAAAACAGGTCACGTGACCTAATTTGCATATGAGATTTTCCTAAATATCTCCTTCCCAAGTAGCGTTAGTCAACCTGCAAAGTCTATTTCATATAGCTACCCTAACCCTCTCATAAATAATATATATTTCACTTAGCTATTTTAATGCTAAGTACTCCCCATTTTCGAAAATTCATTTTAGCTCCCTTAAGGTCACGTGACCCTTGAAATGAAATTTTATCCCCATCAAAATGTCACGGGTCTTGATATGCACCTCCCATAAACAGATGAACATGATATGTCAAATAGCAAAAGTGTTATTGCAAAATATAATTTTATGCTATTTTATTCGAAAGCCAAGCCTTAATTCACCTGAGTTATTGCTGTAAAAAGAATTTTCAGAGATGCCTCCCAATCAAAGATTAACCGAGTACCCTCTGAAGTCTAATCCTGGAAAGTTTCATGCTTTTATCAGAAAACGCACAATTCACAATAAAATTTGGACTTAGCCGCCTGACTATTCGTAACCAGATTAGATTGGTTGGCTTATGAATGTTGTGTGGCTTTTGATTGGGTATAGGCGTATATAATCGCGTATAAACCCTTCTATCCAAAGAGTTATTATGTGCACAAATTTATCGAATGCTTCTTTAAAACTGTATGCACTCTTTGAGTATTCTCTTAGCAAACGCATACAAAACATCTCGCCGGCTTTCTTCCGCGAGATGAAAATAAACAAAAACAAACAACAACAACACTACACACAGCCTTTTCGTTCAATACGCAATAAGCCGACTTACTAGTACTGTGAACTCCACTCGTTCTACTTACATTGTTCACAGTATTTGCCTGTGTATCCACTCTTGCATTGGCAGACGAAAATGCCATGGGTATTTTTGCAGGTTGCTCCATTTTTGCACGGGTTTCTTGCACACTCGTTTACATCTTTATCGAGAAAAAATACTTTCTGAATTTTTCTTCTAATATCAATCACTTGTATGCAACGTTTTTTTGAAAGTCATTTTCTCGAGTAAAACGTAGAACAATTCAATTCAATACATAATAATACTTTTAAGTAATTTATATAAAAAAACCTATTCCTCGAATCTTGGTTTCTGTTCGTTGTGCTGATGTGGATAACATGGAAATTCTAATCTATCCATCCCTTACCATGTTCACAGTTGTTGCCATGGAAACCAGCTTTGCACGAGCACGTGTAACTACCATGCGTGTTTCTACAAGTAGCGCCATTTTTGCACGGGTTTCTTGCACACTCATTCACATCTAACAAAAAGAGGATATGACACATAATCAGAAACATCAAGAGAAAACATGTAAGTGAGTTGAAACGTGTAACAAACATACATTGCTTTAGTGTCAAGCTGCGGAACATTCGCGGAATAAACAATATTGAAACAGATATTGAAAATAATGTTGTTGCAAGACTTCGTGGACTTCAAGATGTTAAATGTTAATTGTCAGCATGTTATCACTTACCACTCTTGCTCTACTTTATTTGAGCGAAAAATGAAATATAATGAAGAGAAAACCTGCCAAATATGATCATAAACTGGCCACGAATAATCCACAGCTTGGTTCGCCGTTACATGTTTCAACTAAGTTATATATTTCTGATATTCTATTCTATGCTCCCTAAAAGATCCCATAACAAATTTGCATCCCCCGACAGAATGCCATACGACTCGCAAATATAAAATGGCGCCACAGGAATTGCAAATTATTTCAACCTAAACTCCATGACAGTTACTATTTATTCAAGATTTCTAATTGTTTTTCGAATGAAACTGATACAAGGTTCAAAGAACGTCTTGAATTTAAGCCCGGTGCACACTAGCGACATAAGGACGTTATGTTGCAACGAAAAATGCATGGGAAAATATTGAAATAATCAATATTTTACATGGAACATCATTAGGTTACTGCATTATCTTATGTTGTTTTTTGTGGATTTCAACGTTTTCAAACCACTAAATTTTGATCGCGTGATATTTTCCTTATGTCGTTATGTCGCAAGTGTGCACCAGCCTTAATGGACTCTTATGCATACCAGCTAATTTTTCTACTTTACTGTAACGACAAGCTCTAACTGCCTTGTAAGAAAAATAGATAATGTTAATATCAAGAATCATAGTTTGAACATGGCTGATCGAATGTATCTATACATGTATCTATACACGGATTATACATGTACTAGTGGGTGCCCATGAAAAATTAACGTCATAATTATTTTGGACTCAAACTGCATACCGTTTTCAATGGACGATTCCAGCTATAAGCGCGCGTTCTTTTATAACTACCAAAATGCAGCGCGCGCTTTTTAACAGGTTGTTCGACAAATGTCCCATATCTACCGACATGAAGCGCGCGCGTGCGTTAAAGCTGGAATCGTCCATTTGCGATAAATGAAGCCCTATTTCCTTTTCAGGGAAATAATTTATAGCGCTCACGACGCTAGAACATGCTGGCTACAGAATTTAGTTTTCTCACTTAGATGACATGGTTAAATATACTTTATTACATGAAGTAAACACACAAGCTGTAAAACCGTCAATGTCAAAGTCTACCCATCTTACCTTGTTCACAGTTCTTGCCATGGAAGCCAGTTTTACATGAGCACGTGTAACTGCCATGCGTGTTTCTACATGTAGCGCCATTTTTGCACGGGTTTCTTGCACACTCATTCACATCTAACGCAAAATGATAACAGAAAGACAATTTTATAATAAGGCGCCGTCCGCACGTATCCGGATATTTTTGAATCTGCATCTTTTTCTTTCCGGATACGGCTAACGTCCACACGCATTCGACGAATTCGCAGACAAATTCGGATATTTTTTAATCCGCTCTCCAGAGTGGACATTTGCTTGCATCCGATAACATTTCGGATACGTGTGGACGGTCGAATCCGGATATTTTCTGATACGATAACCGGCTGCGAATTTACCGGATGCGTGTGGACGATAGCCGTATCCGGAAAGAAAAAGTTGCGGATTCAGAATATCCGGATACGTGTAGACGGGGCCTTAGAGAGGATATGACACATAATCTATTTTATGTTTCCCCAAAAACTTAGATTCCCAAATTTTGGCTTGATGACATATTTATCTACTTTTATACTATTTATTTCATGAATATAGCAAGGGCTGTTACGAATGTAATTTCGTAGGCCTCTTTTCAGACTTTGCGCTTGGACCAAAAGACCCAAAAGCCTAATCAATGTTTTGCCCCGCAAAACCACGACTTTAACTGTAAAGCACTTGCACGTGATAACCAAATTATTTTCCCCACCAAGATATGTTCACTGTTTGATATATTTTGACAAAACAAACAAGCAAACAATTTTCAGCGGCACAAAATGCGTCCCCTATTACCGTGTTCACAGTTGTTGCCATGGAAGCCAGCCTTGCATGAGCACGTGTAACTACCATGCGTGTTTCTACATGTCGCACCATTTTTGCACGGGTTTCTTGCACACTCATTCACATCTAACGTAAATGATTACAAAAAGAGGATATGACACATAATCTATTCTATACTCCCTAAAAGATACCATCCCAAATTTGCATCCCCCCGACAGAATTCCATACGACTCGCAAATATTAAATGGCGCCACGGGAAATGGAAATTATTTCAACCTAAACTCTATGACAGTTACTATTTATTTCATATTTCTAATTGCTTTTCGAATGAAACTGATACAAATAATATTAGATCAAAAGAACGTCTTATGCAGATCAGATAATTTTTGTACTGTTCGGATGATTTCAGGGGCGGATTTAGACTATTGCAACGGTAGCAAATGCTACAGTCAGATTTCATGGAGTTTTTATATTTGTTTTGTCATATTGACATAAATCACAACTGCGCTACAGTCAGATTTTTCCCTGGATCCGCCACTGGATTTAACTGAAACTGTAACAAGAAGCTCCAGCGGCCTTGCAAGAAATATAGATAATGTTATATCAAGAATCATAGTTTGAACATGGCTGATCGAATGTATTATACATTTTACTTGTTCTAGTGGTTGTCCATGAAAAATTCACGTCATAATTATTTTGGACTCAAACTGCATACCGTTTCCAATGGACGATTCCAGCTATAAGCGCGCGCGCTATTTTATGTTCAGAAATGCCCAAGCCGTGTCCCACAACTACCAGAATGCAGCGCGCGCTTTTTTAACAGGTTGTTCGACAAGTGTCCCATATCTACCGACATGCAGCGCGCGCGTGGAATCGTCCATTTGCGATAAATGAAGCCCTATTTCCTTTTCAGGGAAATGATTTATAGCGCTCACGACGCTAGAACATGCTGGCTACCAAATTCAGTTTTCTCACTTAGATGACATGGTTAAACATATTTTTTTACATGAAGTAAATACACAAGCTGTAAAACCGTCAATGTCAATGTCTACTCATCTTACCTTGTTCACAGTTCTTGCCATTGAAGCCAGTTTTACATGAGCACGTGTAACTGCCATGCGTGTTTCTACATGTAGCGCCATTTTTGCACGGGTTTCTTGCACACTCATTCACATCTAACGCAAAATGATAACAGAAAGACAATTTTATATTAAGGCCCTGTCCACACGTATCCGGATATTTTTGAATCCGCATCTTTTTCTTTCCGGATACGGCTATCGTCCACACGCATTCGACGAATTCTCAGACAAATTCGGATATTTTTGAATCCGCTCTCCAGAGTGGAAATTTCCTTGAATCCGAGAACATTTCGGATACATGTGGACGGTCGAATCCGGATATTTTCTGATACGATAACCGGCTACAAATTCACCGGATGCGTGTGGACGATAGCCGTATCCGGAAAGAAAAAGTTGCGGATTCAGAATATCCGGATACGTGTAGACGGGGCCTTAGAGAGGATATGACACATAATCTTTGCTTCCCCCAAAAAATCAAATTTTGGCTTGATGACATATTTATCTACTTTTATACTATTTATTTCATGAATATAGCAAGGGCTGTCACGAATGTAATTTCGTAGACCTCTTTTCAGACTTTGCGCTTGGACCAAAAAACCCAAAAGCCAAATCGACGCCAAATCCCCAAAACAACGACTTTGACTATAGCATGTGCTCGGGTTACTTGACATGGTTACTATTTGACATGGTTAATATATTGTATTACATGAAGTAAAACCACAAGCTGTGAAACCTTCCGTGGCAAAGTGTACACATCTTACCATGTTCACAGTTGTTGCCGTGGAAGCCAGTTTTACATGAGCACGTGTAACTGCCATGCGTGTTTCTACATGTTGCGCCATTTTTACACGGGTTTCTTGCACATTCGTTCACATCTAATGCAAAATGCAACCAAAGAAAACTACAGGTTCAAATTAAAATAGACTTACACTTATCTCTATAAGTGATGGATGTCACATGAGTGCAAATTTGTTGGCTCACATGGCATTGTACAATCCGCGCGTGCGCAGTAACAAACTAGTTACCATACTTCCTGATACACTTCAGTTGTCAACTATTTAGATACATTGGGCAATTCCAGAAAATAAAGGTACCCCCCCCCCCCACGGGCGGCATTTGGAAATTCCGAAGGGATGGGGGGGGGGGGGGGGGGGGTTTAAGAGCTCGGAATTCTGATTGCAAGGGGGGTTTTCGAAGCTGGATTTCTTGTCAGAAGGGGGGGTCTGAAGATGCCCAACTTCTGAAGGAGTTCGCGGGTTTTTCAGTCTGCTAAACTAGCGTTTTTCAGAAAGAAAATAACGTCATTTCACGCGCGGAAAAACCGTCTTCGCCGCCATTCGATAGATAGAGAATGCTTGCCAGTTCGTACTTGTCCCTTCTAAGACAGAATCTCCATAATTTTCTACTGATTTCGACTGTTGATTTCCCCCTAACATTTCACGATCGAATGGCGAAAGTCTCAAGTTTTTCTGTGATAATATCATCCGATTCTTTGCCCCTACAATTCAAATCTTACAAAATAGCCAGTTAGCTACTAGTTAAACACGCTAAAAATGTAGAGCTCATATTCAGTGGATTTGTGAATGCCGGTGGTATTTTTTCCTTCAAAATCAAACTATCATGCTCTGTATTAATATTCTGAAACAAGATTATGCGCTTTTTGTGTTTTCTTTACTTTGCAAATTTAATAAATTCCCGCAACAACCCCCGCAACTTTTGCCTTTTTCTCCGCAACGTTTCCCTCTGGCAAATTTTTACTTTTCTCGCAATAATAAACAAGGTGGTGATTATTTGGATTTCGGAGGGGAGGGGGCTAAAAGTTGAAATTTCTGAAGGGGAGGGGGTTTAACCTACCCGGAATTCTATGTGCACGGGGGGGTAAACCATTTTGGAAATTCTGGATGCATGGGGGGGTCAAAAACTACTGCCGCCCGTGGGGGGGTACCTTTATTTTCTGGAATTGCCCATTTCATGAATCATTGCTCCGTGAAACTACGTAGAATTCACAATGCATCATAATAAAGTCTTAACGGGGCACTGTCAATAAACAAGTCAGAATCCTGAAACTTGCATTATATAGCCATTCTTACGTAAGACTTAATAGCTTTCGATATCAAATTTCGAAGTTTGAAAACTGTTCAGCCTGATAAGAAATAAAAAATGTTATTTCACAATCCAATTCCATCCGCTCGATAGCACACGAAAAATTATTTTGCTCATTTCTTGTGAATCTGACTGCATTTTAAAATTTTCTAAAAGCTACCTAAATTAACCCTAAAATCGTGTAAAATGGTGACAGTGCCCCTTTAAATGAAAAAGCTTTTTATTCGAAATTGAGAATTTGGCAAACTGCACTAAGAACACTCAGTAACATTGAGTTATTTGAGCTGCTGCATTTTCAAGCAAGAATTATCATTGTCATTGCCTATGATGCCTGGTTTGTGATACATGGTTTCAGGAGCAACGTTAATTGAAATTAGTCCAAACCAAATGGCATTGAGAAATAAACACAAAAAGGGTTTTGAAGGAAATACTTTACTTGAGCTTAATTTTGCAAACCAAATGTAGTTCGCATTATACAGTTTGGATTATACACGGATGCTATTCACCCATTTGGATTAGGAAAAGCCCCGTTTACTTTTCAATAGAACTGGGTTATCAACAGTAAAAACGAGCACAGAATTTGGTGCTTACCGCGTTCACATTGTTTGCCTTCAAATCCCGATCTGCACGTGCACGTGTAGCCATGACCATTCGCATGGCACGTCCCACCATTTTTGCAAGGGCGTGAATGGCAGACGCTTACTATAACGAGAAACAGTGTCTTTTGAATTTAGAAATTTAAAAATCGCATCGTCAGTGATGGCATTAGTATGAAAATTGTTGTGCTTTTCGCATAGACCCTTTTTCAGAATGGCAACCGAAAAATTAACGCATCGAAAAACCAATTCCAGAACCAGAAGGAGCACTTCCCTGTAATAAATATAGAAAGTCTAGTTGCGCCAGATTAGTCGAGAACTCCTATAGGTATTGTTCAGAATTGCTGGTGTACTTACTTTGCGTTTGATTTACTGACAGTGTCATGTGAAATCGGCTCTATTAACTTCGCGTGAAACTAAACTGTGAAACTGTTTTAGCATCACAAAATTGTTCGAGATTCATCCAATTCCCATCAAATGGATACGAACCGTAGTTAGAGGCCAATGTGGGCATTTACTATTTTAAGGTTCAAGATACGAAGACTTGACCCAGTTTTTTTTTTTGGGGGGGGGGGAGGAAAGAGAGGCACAGATAATGTAGGTGAAATAATATCGGGCTGAGAAACAGAAAATGCAGAAGTTTAAGATGTGTTGTGTTGCTCCCTCTACAATACTTCAGTATCGAAATAAAAGTTTAACAGATTCCTACTGAAACAAACCTTGTCCACCATTTCCACAGTAACGAAGGTGACAGTGTGGTGGCCTTTTGAGGAGATACACATAAAAGTGGCCACAGTTTCTGACACTGATCATGTTATTCCACATGCACTTGTTGTTGCTCCAGTGATAGCAAACTTTACGGGAGACCACGCCATCATGCTCGCTAGGGTGAACCCCCACCATATAGCCAGTGGCATGGGTACCACAATGGTTTATAGGGACTGGCTTGTCAGCCATTCTGTCACCTGCCGCACCAGTAAAACGGTACCACTTCTCCCGAGGAATTTCGCTTTGGTCACATTTTAAGACATTTCCTCGCTGTACCTTAGCTGAGCGGTCTTGGGTGTTGAGGTCTATGTGGTGTCTGCATTCTGTTGTTGAACAAAAAATAAAAGAAACGCTTGTTGCTCTTGCTCTTTTCAAATTTTTTTACTTATTGCAAGGTAAATACTTTTGTTAAAGCTTTTGAAAGCCACTACAATGTTTAAATACTTTATAAGACAACAACACCAATAACAATAATAACTATGATCGATAACAATAATGATAATAAACTGAAAACTAGCTCCATTTAAAAGTTGTGCTTTTTATCGTACCTGGTGGAGTTGGAGGTGGTCCTGTAAAAAGAATCAGATATTGGGCAGTTAAGGTATACATTACGTTGGAGAGGTGTCCACGAAAAAAAATCGTGTCGCGCTGCAATTGTAGCTTAAAAACTGACATAGGTGCCATTTAAAAGGTAAAAGAATGAATGTTTATCTGTTGCCAAGCAACGGCTCTACATTACTGTATATACAGCCCCACTCTCACTGTTTTCTTTTTTTGCTCCGACGAAGGGCTAACGCTCGAAACGTCAGCAAAACACCATTTTTCCACGGCGTTTAACATAAATCTCAATCTTTTGTTGTTGTTGTTCATGAACTGCAAAATTGTGTGAGCGATTTTCGATATTTTGCATATTTACGAAAATATTAGGTCGCCAAGTTGTAAGTCACATTGTAAAAATTTTTGGCCGCAAAAATTAGCATCAAATATTTTTGACATCAAGTAAAAATAAAAGTTCCCTCATTGGTTTTTTTTAGGTATTATCATTATATTTTAACGACACCGATACCTTAAACGTACGAGATCAGGAGCTTCGCGAAGGTGAAATTTGATCTAAACTTAAAGGTGGCACGCGGGTAATTATTTGTGTGACGACACATATTTTGCAATGCCAGTTATTGGCTCTCAACTTTATCTGATCGCTCTAAAAGTTTGCGTACCTACTGACCAATGCTTCTATTTTTCGTGATTTTTTAAAAACTAGAGTTGCAAATCACTTAGTATTGCATGTACGAAGTCCTTAACTATTCTGCATTCATGAAGCAAAAGGTACTCTCCATTGAGACCATACACTTCAAGAAATTCACAAGGCTCAAAATCAAACACAGGAATACATGTCCCATACATATATTTTAGTTAATGTGTATAGCTAAACTCGTCGTCCTAAAAATTCGCACTCGCCATAAAGTAGTAAACTCTTTCACTAAGGGCCAGTTGATGGAGAATAGGAAACGGCATCTCGGACAAACCATCGTTACGAATACACACATCTGTTGCCAAACTCTTGCGAATAATAGATGAAACAAGCATCACATCATATGTCCGTCGCGTACCAGGCCATTTCTAGCCGCCCTCCCGCGCATGCGAAGTAAAGCAAGATGAAGTACCTTGCTAAGTTTGAGCACGTTTCTACACGGTATCGAGAACTTAGCAGGCGAAGTTGGCTATTTCGAGACTTAGTAAAACGCATTGAATGCATCAAGCTGAGAAAAAAACAGCTATATTGTAGTTTGTTGACGAAGGCAGACTGGACGCACGATTTTAGTCTAGGAGCAGCGACCGGAAAAAATCGCGTCGTAGCACCCAAGGCGCAGACACAGGAAAATAACATAGAAAGACAGGTACATGCCTAAGGTTCAATTTGATCCCTATCGGGGGGGGGGGGGGGGGGGGGGGGGTATGGATATTTTTTGGAAACACACATTGAATTGAATTTCAGAAAATATTTAGCAAATCGAAAATCCCGCAAACGGTTTTTTAGAACATTTATGTGTTATTAATTCCTACTGAAGCATACCTTGCTGGCCATTTCCACAGTAACGAAGGTGACAGAGTGGTGGCTTTTGAGGAGATACACATAAAAGTGGCCACAGTTCCTGACATGGATCATGTTGTTCCACATGCACTTGTTGTTGCTCCAGTGATAGCAAACTTTACGGGAGACCACGCCATCATGCTCGCTAGGGTGAACCCCCACCATATAGCCAGTGGCATGGGTACCACAATGGTTTATAGGGACTGGCTTGTCAGCCATTCTGTCACCTGCCGCACCAGTAAAACGGTACCACTTCTCTCGTGGAATTTCGCTTTGGTCACATTTTAACACATGTCCCCGCGGTGCCTTAGCTGAGCGGTCTCGGTTGTTGAGGTTCATGTGGTCTCTGCATTCTGTTGCCAAACATAAAGTATTAACGTAATGCTTGCATACCCTAAGATTAATTATTTAAATAATTAATGCTTTATTCTGAGTTTCTACTACTAAATAATTCATCTTATCAAAAAATTTAGTCATGAGATGTACTGAGCAATTTTCGATTTTTCAGCAATATTCAATGGCGTTTGAGTCCTTTCGCGTTTGAGTCCTAAAATCATGTGGGAAATGATGGATGTTCCTGGAGGCAAGTGCCTATTCCCTACATCCAATAATTGCATATTATATTTCCTATACATATTAAACATTCTCCAAGAAAATCAGTTCCATTTATTAGTAAAAGTTGTGATTGTTCATCGTACCTGGTGGCGTTGGGGGTGGTCCTGTAAAAAGAATAAAAATTTGGACAGTATAAACTCCTAATATAATGCTCTCTATCATGTTTGCAGTCATAATCAAAGCAGGGTTATTCGCAATGTCGGGATATGCGTCAACATCACTTTAAAATTCTGCAAACCCTTCTACGCTAACATCAGAGATTTCTTGTGTAGCTAGACCAAATGTTCCTTTGCTATTTGTCAGCTTGTTGCTGGCTGAATGAGTTACCATTCCGACTTATTGATTAGTACATGCCGCACTTACAGCGCGCGAACAAGAGACAGCAGACATCGAATGAACTCTTCGTGCCACCTTTAGTTTTGCCTCTCGGTATTTAGTTCTTGGATCGCCCAGTCATCAATGCTATTAGCCGATTTGCCGTTATTAATGCAATCCGTTTTTTAGCACGAAACAGCGATTTGAGCTGTGAGAACGGATTAGTTAAACTATCCCTGCTCAATTTGTCAAGAGTTACCTCTATGCGACTTCACGGCGCTCAGAACGAATACAGCATATTTCTTGCCTTTCATGAAATACAAACTAATATTATGTTCTTAGAGATAAAATGCTAAAGTGATAACGAAGCCCCACTACAACTCTTTTCTATGCTCTGCACACCCCGAATCAAACACCCCGAGTCAAAAATGTTTGAGTTTAACTGTAAAGGAGTTACAAAGCTCCAGGAAGCCACTCCATCCAATTTGCTCCATCGCCCTTCTTTTCTTTGCTTTGAATCTGGAAAAGGAAATCACAAAGCAGAAAGTATCTATGACCAGATTCTCAAATTTGCCAGGTAACATACCTTGCTGGCCATTGCCACAGTAACGAAGGTGACAGTGTGGTGGCTTTTTGAGGAGATACACATAAAAGTGGCCACAGTTTCTGACACTGATCATGTTGTTCCACATGCACTTGTTTTTGCTCCAGTGATAGCAAACTTTACGGGAGACCACGCCATCATGCTCGCTAGGGTGAACTCCCACCATATAGCCAGTGGCATGGGTACCACAATGGCCTATAGGGACTGGCTTGTCAGCCATTCTGTCACCTGCCGCACCAGTAAAACGGTACCACTTCTCTCGTGGAATTTCGCTTTGGTCACATTTTAAGACATTTCCCCGCGCTGTCTTAGCTGAGCGGTCTCGGTTGTTGAGGTTTATGTAGTCTCTGCATTCTGTTGCCAAACATAAAGTATTAATCCAATGGTTGCATACCGGATTAATTAAGGTTACGGAATACCTTCGGGTGCTTTTTCGCTAAAATGACATGTTTGTGGTTTCGTAAACCACTCTAATTAATCAAATGGCACAATTTCACGAAAAAATAGTCGTATCTTGACAAGTTATGTTATTTTCCTAGATTATCCTATGAAACTCAAGGTGCCTTCTGGCAAAAAAGAACAGATACATTTTTAAAACTCGTACTGTGAGAACCACTAGAGTGGTAAACGACGCTTCGAGATCCAGTCTCCAGGCTAACTATTTTCTGTACCACGTGATCATTTTTGATGCTCAATGCCTCCCCCCTCCCTCCCCCCCCCAAAAAAATACTCTCTCTTTTCTCCTGGCGAGGCCTCTCAAGCACGGACTATCAATAATCGCAAGATGCAGAGACAGGAAAGTGTAATTCACCACTGAATTCCATTCGATCACTCAGGAGAAACTCTTTGGGTTCAGATGCTCGAAAAGACAATCACGTGGTACATCAAAACAATGATCACGTGGTAAATAAAACCGTTGGCCTGGGACTGGATCTCGAATGGTCGTTTTATCGCTCTACTGATTTCCATAGTATTCACAAAACACAATACCCGCAAGGGGCAAAATTAAGCCGTTTTCATTTGAAAGCATTTTAGGAGAGCGTGCTCGTTGTATGCCCCCGTACAAAAAAGAAGAAGGAGCACTGCTACCCACACAGGGAATTTCTGCCGAAACCCATCCATGGGAAAATTTGAATTTCCCAAGGCAGACGCATGGGAAGTGTTCGAAATTCCCATGGACATCATGGGAAATCCGAACACTTCCCACTCTACCATCTCAGGTGAGCTACAGCAATGAAACTTTGCACCAATGTTAATTCTAGTACTAGCAAAATTTTGACAGTTGATGTTTCCATGACAACCAAATCAAAGGAACGTTCACCATAATTTTCCATTTTTGGAACATAACTTAAAACTATTCTGTAAATACGATGGAATTTTCCTTTACTGTATTGATTCCTTCAATATAGCGTCTTTAAGGCAGACCACCTTGAATATTAGCGGAGATACTTGGTTGCTAGGGCAACAGTTCTCACGATCACGTGACCCTGGACACGATTAAAAACGCTCAATTGCAGAAGTTCATGAACATTATGAATTTAGGGTCAAAAAGTAGGAAAATTGGCAGTAAGTTTCCCCGTTTTTTATTGATAGTAAATTTAAACGGTACTTACAGATACTATAAAATTGTGTCTCCATAGCAACTAAATGCATGGAACAGTTAAGGTCGGGGGGCGTGTTACTCATACCAAGTTCCATGTCGGAAGCTATTTTGCTAATGTAGTTATTTGCAAACGAATCCGCGTATAAGCCCCACCTTTCAAGTCAGGCCTTTTAAAACACACCTGAGATTGGAAATTCAGCTTTTCTCATGGATGGGTTTCGGCAGAAATTCCCTGTGCCAAGGATCCCCCTTGGATCTGCCACTGTAGATCTGAACTGAAACCTGTAGCTATAGACCTCACTTTGCAAATGAAACAATCTCCAACGGAAAATTGTCGTTTTTCAACACCTCACGGCCAAAACCATATTTGGAATCATTTACCTTATATGGAAGTGACAGGAGATCCTCTTTTGATAAGAATTTCGGCAAATGTAGCAAGAAAAATTTGAAATTTTGAATGAAAACTTGCAGGAATCACAGAGACTCGACTTCTCGATCTGTCCACCATTGATTTTGGCTTGGCGACCACGCTAAAATAGCCCACAGCTAGCCCGCACGCGACTTGACCCAGTCCTCCCAAGTGCATTCGGCAAAAACGACAATTATTCAATGATATGGGTAAAACGCATACTTACCTTTGACATAGTAGTGTGCACTTGCAACTCCAAGGGTACTATTGATATAACAGAAGTAACTTAGTATTTAATAGCAAACATAGTAGCAGGCCATGTGAAACACTTAGCTAGGAGCCATAGTAGCTGGCCTTCAAGGTCATAATGGTGATCTTAAGGATGGCCGGAAATGTTAAAACACACGAGGTTGCTGAGTTCAACCCCTAAAAAAGATGACAGCCATCACTACCAATCCCAAACCTCTGGGCTACCTAATAGCATAATCATAAAAAGGGTTAGAAGCTCCATGAATTATCTTATATTTATCTACTATTTACACTATTTTTAAAAAGGTTGCATTTCATTAAAGGCAGCTGGAGAAGCCCCGTCAACAGATAGGCCGTAAAAAACTGTTTCGTGTCACATAACTCTTGGCATGCAACGTTACAAAAAGTCATATGATATACTAAAATAATATGCCGGTAACGACGTGGGCTAGTGATCGAGGGGGCTGCTAACGTGGGTTCGATTCCCGAGCGCGTCCGGTAAAAAGAAAACAAAACAGTTAGGTATATAGTAAAATCAGAGGCAGTCACAGGATGCTTTTCCGAATTTCATCAATATTAGTACATAACCGCCACAACTTTGTCACGTCGAGACAGCGTTTGTAAAACGTAGTCGTTTTGAGTTTTAAAGGATCCGTCTCACCCTTCCCATAATGCATTGCTTTGTTTTTGTTCACATGATTCATTACTATTCTCACTTGGGACCAACAGTGCCTATATAGGATATCAACTCATTAGCATAATTGTCAGTTGCCTTTAGTCCTCGTGCTGAGAAGACCTCCTCTGCTCTGGCCCACGCCGGCCTCCGCGCGCGACAAAACGGCACGCTAAATCGTGGCAGCTTTCGGCCTCGGACGTGAGGCCTTTTTGGTAGCCTGGTGACTAATTTGCGATTTCATCCGACCATCCACTTCGGCAGCTCGTTTCTCATTCGTTGTTTACCGAAGAAAAGATCGGAAGGCGGGAAGCTATTGCCGAAGGAAGCAGCTTTGTTCTGATACCAAACATGACGGGCTTCGGAAAACAGAAGGCAGATTTCTGCTCTACTGGAAAGAGGCAAAATTTGAAAAACACAGCAAATAGTCGCCAGCAGCTATTTTGACCCTTGGACTACTTTTTCCATGGAGTTATTAATCCTTTTGAATTTATGCTTAGTGCGTTGTTGAATCTTCAAACCAAAACTCTATGATTTTTGTTTTTTGAATTTCTGTTTTAATTTCGCGCGAGACCCTTTCTAGTTCTTTAGAAATCTGTGTTTTGGACGAAAATATCGCTCAGAATCAGTTGATCAGGTTTTATGAAATGGGAAAACCTTACGGAGCTGAGAAGAATTTTCAAGGGCATGGCAGCGGGTGGAATACTTCCAGTTCAGCAAGATAATGATGGTAGATGTGAAGTTATATTAGGGCTTACTTCAGAAGGAAGAGTCTTGGCTACAATAGGTAAGAACTGAACAACAAAAATATCAAAACATTCCTTCTGATTTATCTGTCATTTTCGCGGGTTTTTCACTACAGAGGACTTAGTATCATCTCAACTCTATCCAAAGTGATATCTGCAATAATCGTTGACAGACTGCGGGATGCTTATGAATACATTCTACTGTCATCACAGTACGGCTTCCGTGAAAATAGATCGACTAATGATGCCATCTTCATACTACGACAAGTCCTTGAGAAGTCTCGCAAGTCCAGGAGTCCGTTATTTATAGCCTTCATTGATTTGAAAGCTGCATACGACTGGGTACCACGGGATGCACTGATGAAATGCCTTGAAATCAGGTTTAAGTGTCCCCAAATAATAGCAGTCCTTCGAGCCTTATATACTAATACCAGTGCATTCATCAAAGGCTCGACTAAGCTGTTTGACACCAAGGCCGGATGCAGACAAGGGGCCATGGAGTCTCCGACTCTTTTCAATGTGTACATGGACTTCGTCGTTAGGATAGCCCGCCACGAGGTTCTAAGGCTATACCCTGAAACTGTTTCAGTTTTAAGTATTGTATTCCCAATGAGGTTTCTCCACGGGAACTCCGGAGAAAATCAAAAGCAAGAGGTGAGAGCAGAATAACGGAACTGTTATATGCTGACGATCAAGCTATATTTGCAGACTCTATCGAGGAGCTGCAAACAATCCTCAATATATACGATCAGACTTTCACCCGCTTTGGCCTTCAAATGTCATACTCAAAAACTGAAACGATGGCTTTCAACGTAGAAGAGGATGTTCAGAACAGAGATACCCTCCTTCAAGTAAATAACATCAAATAAAAAACGTTAGAAGCTTCAGATATCTGGGATATACAGTCACTAACACAAATGATAATGCTAAGTCGCTTGGCCTGAGAATTGGCTCGGCATTCGAAAAATGGAATGACCTCAAGCATGTCCTGACAGATCATAACATAACGATGTCAACCAGAGCTAAGTTTCTGAATGCATGCGTTCGCTCCAGACTTCTCTATAGCGTGCAGATATGGCCGTTGACAGAGAAAGAGCAGACGAAGATTGAAAGTGTATGGCATGGATTTTTGAGACGGATGGTGAAGGGGGGATACAAGAGAATAAAGGACGACAGTAATGAGGAGGTTGAAGATGATAAGGGATGGCGTTTCAAGCTATCTAACGCGGATCTACGGCGCATTACCGGTACCCGGCCAATAAGGACATTCTGCGTCCAACAGCACTTGAAGTACCTGGCCCACATATGTAGAATGGACAATGGTGATGTCAGAAAACAAATACTTTTTGACGAACGTGCTCCAAAATGGACTAACCTAGAGAAATATGTTCAAATGGATGCACAACAGATCAGGAGAATAATGATGGACAGGACAAGGTTCCTGTGTCTATTAGATACAATAGACACGCCCTAGTGGAGACAAATCTCCAGAAAAGGGAACAAGAAGAAGAAGAAGAAGAAGTGTTTTTATTTTCGTGTGTCGGTTGTAAGCTTACATCTTTCTGTGGATGAATTGTAATTCGCTTTAACAGATTAGTTGAAGATATTTCGAGTTAATAATCCTCCTCGGAGTATGCAGTACTTAAATTAATTTCCTTTTCCTCCATTCACCATCCTAAGCGATTGTAAAAATTGTTAGAAAAGTTAGCTCTTTTGACTTTTAATTCACATCCGAGCGGCTGGTCAAACCGCGCGTTTCGTTTCGTCTGTGCACTTCTAACACTAAACCTCCAAAATTGCTCAAACAGCTTTACAGCTCAACTGAAATCATAGTCCACTGCAGTTTGATAAATCTTTTTTTCCGCTCAGAATTCAGATTGTATAGTCGTAGAATCCTTTTTAAGCTAAACTCAAGTTAGAAGTCTGAACAGCATCTAGAAAAGCATAACTTATCAGAAATGAAAATCAAAGTGTAAATCCAATTTCTCAATCATTCAGAAGGTAGGCTAATAAACTTATTTTCTTCACTTCCACAGGAAGTTATGCTTTTGTTTATTCCAAAAGTAACTAAAAGAAGAAGCTTCCATTTAACTTGAAAGGAATGATTTTCAGTACAAAGGAGGCCAGAGTCTTACTTAATGCAATTTTTCCTCTTGCATATTTTTTCTATGCTTATAACATTCAGTGGCACTTGTGTCTATCAAAATGTTTCTGTACTTACAGAATCCTGCCCACTTTATATTTGAATTTAAAAAAGGGAGTGAAACAATATGCTTTTGTTTATCCCAAAAGCAACTAAAAGGAGAAGCTTCAATTTAACTGAAAGGAATGATTTTCAGTACAAAGTAGGCCAAAGTCTTACTTATACTGTGCAATTTTCCCCCTGCATGTTTTTTCTATGCTTAAATTCAGTGACACTTGTGTCTATCAAAATGTTTCTGCACTACTTGCAGAATCCTACACTGTATTTGAATTGTAAAAAATAAGTGACACAAAAGTATAAAAGATGGAGAATTATCAGGCATTCAAATGGACTGGATACGAAAATAAGGCAGCTGCCACTTTATATATAGTAGGTAATAAACATTGGACAGAAAATACAACATAAATCACACAAAAACTATACTACAGTCATGACCTGTACCTATATATTTCATGATTGTGTCAAATTGATAAATATAACATATTGTGTCATTTACTGCTCTCAGCTGATTAGGTCTGCTATTTCAGTCATAAACTATTATGGCCAGCTTGAAACAGGGGGCAAAACATAGGACCTCTAAATCAGTAACATTTTGTTTGACAGAATTGTAACATGCTGCTATAGAGTTAATTAATTCAAATTTGAATGGCAAAACTTCTCCTGGGACTAGTTTTACAGATAGAGGACCATTGTATTAATGCTTTGGGAATTCCATGAAGAGCAAGTGCCAGTTAAATGAGTACCCTGTTAAGAGCAGAAGAGCACTGACATGACAATCAACTGTCTCATAGGTGGGTGAAAAGTTATTATCAGAGGGGTTTTCATCCGGCTGTGAAACAAAAAACTAATAGTCAGTGTTTAAGAGTGTCTACTAGTCATTATTACAAAGGAGAATACAATAAAAATGACTTTCGTAGTGTATAGTAGTGCCTATTTGGTTAGTATGTATCTATTTCACAGTCGGGTAAAAACCACTCTAAAGCCTTCAAAGCCTGAAGCCATCTATTTTACTATGGTGACATTATTTGTTTTTTGTCCCTACAAGTATATCATAAATTCTAACAAGTACAAAAAGCTGGTAGTCACCAGAGTTTGATCAGCTACTTTGGAAACATTTTACTGCTGGCTCATTTTCATCTGCTAACAGTCATGGCAAAAAATGATGTATTTGTTGTCAATAGATGTATTTGATTAAATAGAGAATAAAATAGAATTTATGTCCAAATCAAACAAACCAATTTGCTTACAATACTGTCCTGCCAGATTTCCCCCACAAAAAAAAGCAGGGATTTTTTTCCATGACAGATATAGTTGCCACAGTGAGGGTGAAATATCTAAACTAGATGGTACTAGAGTTATCCGAAGCTTCACTCATGTTGTAAGAAACTGTTGCAAGAAACTGTGAGCATGCATGTAAGCAAATGGAGTTTAGAATGTATGCAAGTTCAGACATTAGTATTCTTGAGCTTCCAGGTGTTATATTATTTTTAGTACTTTTTTATTATTCAAGAAGACATTATGGAATTCCTTGATTTATTTATACCGTACTTCTTGTTTCTTTTTACCTTAAATGTTATTGGCCTATCTTCTAGTATTAATGAAAGCTTTTAAAGAAGGTATAAGTTCTAAGATATAGTCTCTCACAGATTCTGAAATCTTAGGCACCATAACACAAAGGCAGTCATTTCTAGCGACAATTTTCCTCTGGTATTCCTGATATTCTTTTTCTGTCATTGGAGACTGACATGCTTTAGATGTTTCAGACTGTGACAAGTTCCCGTAATGCAGAATGCATAGAAATCTCAATGTGTCCATGACCCTGTCCCTTGTCAAATATCAAGGCCCCATTCAACAATGCAGTTCTTCATGGTGTTAGTTTTTTAAATCGACAATTTTTGACAAACTTTTGTCTTGTTACACTCCATGACCGAGCAGCGTACTCACATCTCGAAATATGTCAATCGCTATCTTCTTCTAAAACATCACGCAGTTCTTGTAAGCCATAATCATTACTTGTGACGAAAAGTACGCTCGAAATTTGCAAGGAATTTACAGAGGAAGACGCGGATAATAGGAGACATGGAAGCGAACTTTTACACGAGTCGAACTCGTTTGTTGAAATTCAAGAGAATCCGTACAGCAAATGTTTTGTTCCTCGACAACAACGTCCCCTGGAGCTTTTTCTTGCAAAATTCCTCATCTTGTGCAGGGTATTACGGTTGAACTCATCATAAATATTGAGCAAAAATCCTTCCTTTGCACTGCTCCGTGTTCGAACGCGCTGCCATCTTGCTACTATCACAGAAATATACAACCGCTGACCGCGACTCAAGTCTCGGCGAACGTGCCGCTTTGGCGTGCGTAGAGGCCCGCTGTGGCCTCGCCGTTCAACTGACTCAACTCTCCTTCCTTCGTCAAGAATTAAAGTCTACATCATTCTTCTCGTCGCCTCCTATCGCTTTCCTCTCCTTTGCAGCGTTCAAGATTTTCGTTATTCAGCAGTTTGATTTTGTGTGTTTTTATCGCCTTTGAATTTCTTTTCGCGCTGTTCAGTTATGCTAAATTTGTGCTTTGTATTCTCTTACAGGTCTACAGCTCCGCCTGGAACCTTGGAACCATAAGTTCTTTTGCTCCTGGAATTATTGTCGTCTATTCAGTTTGGCCAAGCTGAACTGTGTTCATTCTTGCGGATGTTTTCTCGCCCTGTAGGAACATTTAGTGTTTTACTTGCGTCTGGTTTGGCCTTTGAATTTCACGGTGAAGGCGGTGAATCTAACGATTGTGTTTCGCATGTTAACAGTCATATGTTGACCAGATACGTTCGGCATAGGCGTTAGACCTGGGCAAATTGTTGCCGCTACGTTTGGTATATAATAGGCGTTGGACCTGGGATACCTACAGTTTGGCAGGCGAATTAGTTCAGCCACCAGCGAATTTGTTCTGCTCTAAATTATTTCTCTTACATGAAAGTTTGGCAGGCGAATTAGTTCAGCCACCAGCGAATTTGTTCTGCTCTAAAATTATTTCTCTTACATAAAAGTTTGGCGGGCGAATTAGTTCAGCCACCAGCGAATTTGTTCGCTCTAAAATTATTTCTCTTACATGAAAGTTTGGCAGGCGAATTAGTTCAGCCACCAGCGAATTTGTTCTGCTCTAAAATTATTTCTCTTAATGGAAGTTTGGCAGGCGAATTAGTTCAGCCATCAGCGAATTTGTTCTGCTCTAAAATTATTTCTCTTACATGAAAGTTTGGCAGGCGAATTAGTTCAGCCACCAGCGAATTTGTTCTGCTCTAAAATTATTTCTCTTACATAAAAGTTTGGCAGGCGAATTAGTTCAGCCACCAGCGAATTTGTTCTGCTCTAATTATCTGGAAAAGGCAAAATAAAAGTATTTAGTCAATACCGAAAGTAATTCTTGCATTCTGATTATACACAAAGAAAGGTGAATGTGTTATGAGTTCAGCCAAGCGAATTTTGTTATTGTTCCTTATTCTCATCATGCTTATTCAATTTTGCAAAAGCTCAGAGATTTTATCATCTTCCTCAATTTTTGTCTTGACTATTCATCACTTAATTTGAGGGTGTCAACGCGTTTAAATACGATTTTAATGAGCTATTTCAATCGTTGTTATAGTGATATAACAGAAGATGGATATTTAATAGCTCGGTGTTCTCTTTTGCAAGGAATTGTTTTGTTCCATTCTCTCGCTCTCCGGGGTAGCCGAGGCTACCTTTTTTGTTTAGTTTTCTTTTGTTTTCGCCACACCTTATTTAGGTTGCTTGACTCAGGTTTCTCAATAGGTTGCCTCGGCTTCCCCGGAGGAGTTATCTAATACTCTTCATTGCTCTGTCCTCGGACGGGGTATTCCGGGGTTGCGGACGGCTGGCTGTTGAAATCCTGGTTTGGTTTCTCGCGTGTACATTCAAGTCTTTTCTGAAATTGTTTACTTGTTACCTTTGCTAACTTGATCCTCTGCTATTGATTAGAAAACAATTTTCATCGTTTCTGACCTTAATGTACCTGTATTGGTGTACTTCTCGTTCTTGTTATTATTGTTCAAAATTTCCTTTGTTGAATTTTTTGTCTCTTTTCTGCATACTCGAGGGTCCGGCGGAATCCGCGAGAGTTCTTAGCGTCTCGTCCCCTCGAGCATGCTTTTTCTGAGTTTTGGGGAGAAGTACACCTTTTGTGTGGTATAATTAGGTTTATTTCATTGGACTTCCCACTCTCTCCTCATCTCCATGGTTGTAATGGTATTTTGTCAGGGTAAATTATTTATAAAGTTTCGGCAAAGCGGCGCTTCAAATTCTTTCGGAGTTTGGGCTCTGCCTCCGTGTAAGAATCTGTGTATTGTTCACGAGTTGCGTCACAAAGCCTCCTTTGTTTAGTAGAACGAATCATGATGAAATAGTAAATGAACGCAATGGCGTTCTCTGGGAATGGTTCTTACACGGAGGTATACCCGGAGTTTGGGAGTGAGTCGATTTTAGTAAGTGGAGGACCTGCAGTATTCGTCATACAGGCCGCGGAGCCAGGTCTCCTTACCCATATCTTATATAGAGCACAATGGGACCAAGTGAGAATATATAACTATTCTCACTTGGGACCAACAGTGCCTATATAGGATATTAACTCATTAGCATAATTGTCAGTTGCCTTTAGTCCTCGGCGCAAGATGGCGTCCTTGGTAGAGGACGCTGTGTTGGCGGGTTTCATTGTGCTTATTTCGAGGCCTGATGGAGCTACTTTTCTTGTTACCCGCCCTCCCTCCCTCTTTGCTCTGTATTGTTTTGATTTCGGGTTTCATTGTGCTCATTCCGAGGCTTGGTGGAGCTACTTTCCTTACCCTCCCTCCCTCCCTCTTGCTAGATTGTCATCTTTAGCTCCGCCAGGTCTTCTTACCCATATCTTATATAGAGCACAATGGGACCAAGTGAGAATATATAACTATCAGAAACAGAGATTCTCGCTGTTGCACACGTGGGACCGGGCCCTGCGGGGGCCTCGGACGTCTGTCACGTGATACGCAAGTATCGCGTGACAGCTCTTCAGTCGCCTGAAGAGACCGTGCGATACGGTCGCAACGTACTTCTTTTGCGTTTTATAAGTGAATTATTGTCTAGCACATAGACAAGATATAACGCGCGCTCTTATTGGTCGATTTCTATCAACAAGAAATATGGATTGTGCACGGGGATTGTGCATGCTCACGTCATTTTTAGGCCGAGAACAATCCACCATGTCCAGTAAGTGAATTATTGTCTAGCACAGACAAGATATAACGTGCGCTCTTATTGGTTGATTTCTATGAACAAGAAATATGGATTGTGCATGTTCACGTCATTTTTAGGCGGAGAACAATCCACCTGGAATTTCGTTTCGCGAGAAGCATTTTATTTTGAGCGAATGAATCGCTTTTTAAGCTCAAACAAGCGCTAAGTTGTAAGGAATATTTTGATGACAGTTTTTCAATTCAATTTTACGATCATGCTTAATCAACTATCTACGTGCGTGGGAGGTGCATCATCGACCGACCTATTCTATTCTTAGAAAGGTTTGAGTAAGGTACACTATGCATGTACCATTCCTTTACTTTATTAGTGGAATAGAGCATAGATTTGGACCAATCAGAGCGCGCGTTATATCGTAGCTACTTTATAAAGCTTTAAGTTTATTAATAATAAACTAGAATAAGCACTACTGCTATACATATAAAAATGAGAATTAAATTGGGAAAGCTACAATGTAGGACATTGTTGCTATATAAACAAAAACAAAGCATATATAGCAATATAATGATATAGTACTTACATAAGGAGAGTTACTAGTCTTGTCAGCATGACTGTACACAGTTATTTGTACAGGCTTGGTCAATACTGTGAGTCCGGATGAATTCCCACATGCAAGCAAGATCTGTAAGAAAATGTCATGGCGTGCATGATTAGAATATGTTTTCTGCCGCATCAATAATGCAACAATAAATGTTGGTAAACATTTGTTGAGTACAGAAGAACAATACCAATCTTTTTTCAATTAGGCATTTAATTTAATTTAATTTATGAAAGAATTATGGGTAACCATAATGGATTTATCTTCCTCAGTATTTGTTTTTTTTTCTTGCGATTTTCATTAAATTGTATGGCCTTACATAGGGCTGTTAATTTGTCAGAAAAGGTGAAACGGATTAAATTAAATTGGCTTTTAATTATTTGTTAATGATGTATTGACATTGCTAAGTTGATTTATATGGCAAGATTGTTTAAACAGTTGATGAATAGGAATATTGGTAATTCCATAAAGCAACAGGAGTTTTAGTCATAAAAAATACTGAAAAATATAATAACCATACCTATTCAATTAAGGGGCCTGAAATAAGAAATACGAGAGGTTATGGTATTTGCAAAACTAAGGTGTAGGTAGAGAGATAGTTGTGCGATATTTGAATACTGCGTAATATCAAGAGTGGATTACAAAGAGTTTCCATATTTACTATGTACGCCCGAATCACAGTCAGAAAAGTGTCTATTTTTAGAACTAGGATGCCCGCGAAAATTCGTCATCCACAGGGTTCCCACGTTCTCGCCACGCGAACAGTTGTCAGATCTAGCCTAAAATTAAAATCGCAAAGATAAGGGAGGATATTCTCTATTTTGTTGTGTATTTGGTATACGAGCATTCGAGTCTGAGCATTCGAATACTTTCGCGCGCGAAACTCAAATCTAAAAATAGACACTTTTCTGACTGTGATGTGGACAAGATTCTAACTCTTGTTAATCCACTCTTGGTAATATATATGAGACATATGAATCATACATGTTAACTGCATTGACCGAGTTCGAAATAAAAAACACTTTAGCGCACAAAAGCTAGATATTTCTGCGCAACCAACTTTGCATCAACGGGCAGCCAAAAAATACCTTCCGATGACAAGTTCTCATTAAAATTAATATGAGACCTTGAAAATCAATCTCATTTTTTTCAGGTGGCGACCTCTTCTAAATTCAAAGGCCATCAAAATCCACCTAAGACAAACTCTGGGTCGTAACTTTTGTGCCTTCCCCTATTTTCGGATTCTTTTTTCTATTTATTGAAATTATTAGACAAACACTGATTTACAACCAGAAGAAGTTACAGTCAATTTATTTTGCGAACCCATAATTTCCTATTCCGGCCCTCTTATTCCTGTCGTTTTTTGGGACCTCATATATTTTTAGAATGAACTTCCCTTGACGTAGTCTCAATCAAGCCAAGTTTCAGAAAATTTGTCGGAACAGAAGCTACATTGAAAGTTACTCGTGCCGGCAAGTTTGGAATTATTCATTGCGTCTTGTAATTACAAAATCATTGGACGTTTTTTTTAGGCCGGGACGGCCTTTTTCTTTCAGGAAACAAGTCTCGTTTGATTCTCTGATGTGTCGCCAAAATCTTCGCCTAACTTTTAATAAGTGGCACCTTAAAAAAAGAAGTTTGGAAACGAAGAAAACCTGCACTATGATTTTAAAATATTTTTTCAACTTACCGTTGCTTCAGGCTTGCATTTCAGTCCAAAGTGACGCAAGTCGTTTCTCTGTTCTTTTATTACCTACAATAACATGCTGATATTATCCTAATTACTTTAATTTTCTGTTAAGTACACTAAAATGAGCAATCTCGACTGACTATTTTCTTTTCCAATCAGTTTTCTTTATTTTGTTTGAACAGATTTCCACTAATAAGATTAACGGAGTTATCAATAGCCGAGCAACCAACAGGTAGGCGTTTTCTTATTTGATACCGTTAGATTTACTTTGTCAGTGAATACACCGGCCTACTATAAGTAGGTTGATGAAAGTGTTGATGAAAAATCTAATGCAAAGACCGTGTGGCAAGCTGTGGACCTTGTCTGTCTCTAGTTATAAAGTATAACTCCTATACAGCATAACTGTGCTGGAGATTACGATTTTCCACCGAAAGGGCTACAGGTCTTTGGCAGTTTGTGCCGTATTAACTGTGCTCATGGAATAATGATTTCCCTTTGAAATAGTAAAGGCTGTATAAGTGTAAAGAAACTTTTCTGTATTCTGGAACACCCTCATGTTTTACCTCATATACATTTCAGATGAAAATATGTCACAATATAATCTTAACCCCTAAAATCTCTGAGCCTAATGTCAAAACAGAAACAAAAAGGATTCCCTTCTGTTCTTCTGTTCCTTCTCCTTTACGTGTAAATACAAAAAATATAACTAGCTTCTAAAAGTGGGGGTGCACAGCCCCCCTAGTTCAAAAAGTCCGCCGCCTATGATAAACATTTCTTCAGAACAGAAGTTCAAAACCGAGAAGCCATTTCGCGACAAGTTCGCAAATGGTAGATTTTAAAAAATTGTAAAACCGCAGGAAACAGTATAACTCAAATACAGTACGTACTTTGTCAGTTTTAAATCATTGGCGATGCATTCATCTAGCTTTCAGAGGATAAAAGTTATTCATAGAAAATCAGATACTAATATGAAAGCTGATAAGTAATTTCACGTGGGTGAAAAAGTAATTGAAGAACACCTTCGCTCTCTCATGTTTTCTCAAATCGTATTTATCTATATTTTATTTATTTTGTGCCTATGTGATGTGACTACTTGCGCATTAGCTCTGTTTACCTTATAAGTTTTAATATCTTGTATTAAATCCATATCCCAATTTTCACCTTGTCGTAAGAAGTGGATATTTGTCCAAAAGAAATCTTGTGTCACGAATTATCTGGTAAAAATACGCCTGACTACATATAGCGTGCGTACTCAAACCCGAAATATTTTTCAATTTAATACTTTTCTGTTTTCTTGGATTTGTTTCCAAGGAAGTAAAAATTAAGGGATGTGACTCCCAACTGCGTCATCTTTGTTGGGAAATCCCAAGAAATTCACTTGTACATTGCGGCTGTCAATTTGAAAGTCGGAGGTTTAGGTGGTTCAAGTTTGGATACCCCCTCATCCTGCTAAACCTTCGGGGTATTTGAAATGGCATATTTCACGAATAATAGTCGTAGTCACAGTCGTGAAATTAAAGCGTATATTCTGAGCTGGTATTGTAGTTATTTTATTTAATTTAACAAAACCCGGATTTGTTACCGAGCTCCCTTTCCGGTGAATCAGTTCAACTTTTGAGAGTTCCACCGTCGCGAACCCTCGATTATTGCATTTAGGGAATACTACAAAATGGCTCTTAAGGTGGATCGACCCAGTAATTTTGCACCCATACCAACCAATTTTGAACCACTCATATAAAACAGTTTGATTTTTATAGCGCAGCCAATATAACACACATGCTACCCATAGACTGAAATACATGTCAGTACAAAAGTTGGGGAGATCTGAGTTAGTATCACGTGACAATCGGACCACGCCTATTTTTACTCTCACCCCAGTTTCAGGCTGTACCGACATTTTTTCGATAAATGCTCTACGGTTCCTCGAGATTGACTGATTGCCTACGTGTAACCGGAGTTTGACTAAATTCTGCAAGCCCGATCTGAAGATATTTTAGGATTTATAAATCAGGCTATAATTTATGTAAAATCCAGTGTTATGAATTAACATGGCATAGTTTGGTACTTCATGGTTATAAATTGAACGTTTTTATAGCTCATTCTGTTTGTGTATGTTTAAGGAAGGTCATGCTTTTTATCAGAATTAAATATTTCTTTGCGATTTTCAAAAACATAGAAAGGTAAGTATCAACATAATGGCCCCGCGCATCAGCTGAACGCGAATTTTGGGCCTACTTTCACGAAATTTGGTCTGATTTAAAAATCGTAGTTTTTTTTCGCTTCAAATTTTTGGAGACTCCAATGGATCAATGTAAAGTTTGTGTCCAACGTTTCATATTAATTGAAATCCTCTAAGGCTGTCAACTGGGAACGCAAAGATCGGTAATATTGGATCGATTTCTGTAGTTTCTACTCTGGGATTTGCTATTGTTCCCCGTTCGGCACAAAATCGAATTCCAATGGAGCGCACGTGGGCTTGTCCTTGCTTGGCTTCTCTCCGATGTATGATAATTTTCGGTCTTTTGTTATGCATTTAATTACCATATGTCGGAGATTCGGAGAGCAGGCACGCGCGAATATCAACGTGTGCCGCATTGGAATTCGATTTTGTGCCGAACGAAGAACAAAAGCTAGTCCCTGAGCAGAAACTACACGAATCCATTCAATATTTATCGATCTTTGCGTCCACAGTTGATAACCATAGAGAATTTCAATTAATATGAAACTTTGGAGACAAACATTTCATTGACCAATCGGAGTCTTCCAAAAATTTGAAGTGAAAAAACTACGATTTTTCAAATCAGTCCAGTCGAGGCTGGACGGGCATATGGGCAAATACGTCAAGTCGAGGCTGGACGGGCATGGATGCCCGTCCAGCCTCGACTTGACGTATTTGCCCATACATTTCTTTGTAAAAAGTAAGCCAGAATACGAAGTTTTGAAAATTCATATCTCAGTGGGTATTCTTCATCAAACTTTGCAATTTTACTAATACGGAGTGTAGAATTGAATACTGGATTTTATTTTCTGATAAGTATTTAATATTATTAATCAATTTTGCGTGATAACGGCCTATTTGACATGACTTCTTCGTTTTAGGCAAGAATTATCATTGCAACTTATGAAGCACGGTTCATGATACATGGCTTCACGAGCAACGTTAATTGAAATAGGTGTATACCGAGACGCGGAACTGTTTTTTGACCCTGAGGGGGATAGTTATAATATATAGATTTAGGCAATGCCTAAAAGCGGAACGCCAATCATATACACCCCACTTATTATATGGCAACGATAGTACGCGCGCTCTGATTGGCTAATCAGCGGGCAGAATTTTACCGTATTGCCCGTGAGCAATACGCGCATACCCGCCATTTTACAAAACGAGCGCGCGTGGCTCTGTCAGAGTTCATTCAAGTGAAGCAAACCTCAAACAGAGAAAACATTCGTCGTGGTTGAGGAAGCTAAACCTTTCTTCTTTCCGAACTGTAAAACCTCTATAAACTTAACTACCATCTGGATTGAGTGGCAACTGAAATGATGGGTGTAATACAAGGAAAAATTTCGGGAAGGGAAGTTTCAGAGAACTTCGCTCGGCAGACTAGTCGTGTTTTCGTGTTGAGATTCATTATTGACAAACAGATTTACATGGATTTTCAAGAAATCTATATTCCATCACATAGACAATCTTCTCACTCACATGTAACAGAAATATAAGGGGCAACTAACAGCGTATACAAGCGAAGATTTTGAAAACTTTCAAGTTCTCGAGAGTGAACATGAATCACGGATACAAACTAACAACAACCACTTCAGTGAAAATAATTTCGCCTGGCTCGTCGGTTATTTCCAGATTGAGAAGTTGTGAATTATCATTTGAAACTCCTCAAAGGCTCTCTGGATGAACATTCTTTAAACTCTTTGGTTGGAAACTTTAGTCGTCGTTGGAAAGTACTAAATGATGGAAAAATACGGTAAGAAAACTCCAAGTAATGTAAGGATTATTTCGTTCGATAAATTGCAAGCTGCCTTTCGCCATCAAATCATTCTGCTTGCTATTGTTCTGCAGTTTCTTTTCACTTGTATCATTTTCCGGCTAAAATACTGTTCATTTTCTTTTTATTTAATGGCTTTTTATGTGTTCTTGTGTTGGTCGTTCACAAATTTTAAGTTATAAAATTAAAAGTCGTGCGGCTGGTTTAGATTGACTTTCGCTTCGTCTCCTCCCTTTGTATTTTTGTTTTATTAACTTTGTTTGAAAATGCCATATAATAAACAACTTACTAACCTCGTTTGCTCGGGCAGTACGGAAAAATTCCAGACTTCGGGCTGAAATTTCTCGCCCAGAGGCTCGGTCCGTAAAGCAGAAATTTCATCCCTCAGTCTGGAATTTTCCCGTACTGCCCTCGCGCTCGTTAGTGTTATAGTATTTGTCTCATTGTACTAACTAAATCTCACATGTGACAAAGGAAAATCAAGGCTAGAATATCAGAAATGACCTGTTTACATAAGGCAAAGCAGGGCCAAAAAGTCAAGCTTACTCAAAACTATAATTCGAGTTTAGCCGGAGAAAAGAAACCTTGAGGGAGCCAACCAAAGCAGCAAAACGTAAAAGTTACATGTAAAGTCAGAATTTTCTCATCAGGAATGCAATAAACTTGGAAGCTAAAAATATAAATAGCATAAGAAGCAATTTCAAGCTTTGTGCTTACCGATAATGAGATAATTGATAGTGAAGTCGTTTCCTCCGTCGTGTTGAGTTGAATTCATTCTTACTTGGCAAGCTTTTGCACAATACCAATTTTCCTAAATTTATTCGGCTAACCATTGCAATTTTCTGTTATTGTCAATCCTGTTCAATCCAGTTCTGGCTCCCTGTTCGTAGATCTCATATGAGTATTCGAAGAACACGTCGTTTGCAGCTTTTACGAAAGAAACTGTTGTTTTTCTTCAGAAGAACGCCGAAGTCTTGCTTCGCCGTGGGCCTGGTATTCTGCAATCTAGCCTTTGAATCTTTTGCAACTCCCTCATAATTTCTCCAAAATGACTAAACAATATTATGAAATATCGGCGAAGGAATCGAATCTGAAGTATTTTGACAATCATTAGAGAATTCTTTTTAGCAAATTTGGTGTGGTTCGCACTCACGAGTTTGTCTCAGTTTGACTCAACAAAAATTTCGTCTGAATGAACTCGAGAGAGCCGACGCGGGCGCGTGTTTTGTGAGTTTTTTCGGCGGGAAAATGAAGGAGCGACTTTCGGTCCGTGTCCTCTGCCAAGCACCGCGTCAAAGCACCGCGGCGCTGTGCTGGAGGACAAAATGACGCGCGCGCTCAGTGATCCAAGACGGACTGTGATTGGCTGTGTACACGGGTCGCCACTAACGCAAGTGCGCATGCGTAAATAAGAGCCCGCGATGTTTTCGTAAGCCGCTGAACGTATCGTTTTGGCTTGGATGGGTTGCTTTCTCATGTGACGTTGAATGATACGTATGGGGCTCCACTCCGTGCCTTCGGCACGGAGAGTTCCGCTATAATTGTTATCTCATATACTGAACTTAGTAATGAGCTACTATTTACAGAGGAATTTGACTCGCATAGTTTTTCGCTTCTTTCCCCAATGTTTATCGATGGAGATAATCAAGCAATATTGAGATCTCGAAGCTGACTGGACAATTTATAGTGGCCCTGTTTTTTATTGAAAACTTTAAAAAGCAAAGATAGTTCTAAAACTATCGTAACTAAGTACAGTAAGTAGCCACGCGTTCGCTTTTCCATACAACTGCTGTTTCTTCAGAGTTGAGATTTCTAAAAGCGGAAGTTTGGTGCCGGAAAGGAACATCATGAGGAAGAGGGCAATGCAGGGCCTCTGCTTTCTCGATATACGTCAAGGCATCTTTTTCCTCCTGCTTGATGACTAGTCGGTGAGCCACAAAGTGATATGGGGGCATCCGAACTGGCTTGCATGACCTGCAAAAAGAAATTAAGAGCGATTGTCAGAGAAAATCGACCATTTTGCAAAATGGCCGGAAAATCAAAATCTTCGATTCGGATAAAAATCAGTCGAGTGATAGTTGTCCATGAGTAGATCACGACACCACAATTTGTTTGAGTCATAACAATTTCTATGTACGGATTTAAGGGGGGAGCATTTTGACCCCCAAATGGTACAATTTTGGCCATGTGATATTGTGCAATTTTACTCGATCTGAGGCAGCCCTTATCGAAACGCGTTATAATATAGAATATTTTGTTTGCCATTCATCGAAAGAGATACTCTTCGACTTTCAAAATTCGTTTAAACCATTTAAAATCAATTAAACCTCAAGTTTTTACAGAGAGGAAAGAAAGGGATACACAAGGGCTATTTTCTGAAGGTAAATTCTAGTGATTTTCAATTTGCTCTTACGCTTTGTTCCAACAATGATTATCTCTGGTTTCTATAGGGACGTGAAGGCAATGGACCAATATAAATGGAAATATAAAAATATCTTTGGGCACCTCATGTACGTGCAGCTGGCTAACAATCACTTTTACGGTTGTTTTGGGGTCTTAAGGGGCTTATACGCGGGTCAAAACCATTTTTTTTCAACTATACTCTCGTGAAGGAAAAGGAGATGAGACAATCAAACGTCACAATTGCCTTGTCTGCCATTGTCAAAGTGTTGACAGTACTCTTGTTGCCATGGCAACCAAAATAAGGGGGCTCGATGCTAATTTTGCTTCTTTGACGTTCGTGAAGTTGGGGAACATTTAATGAAACGTTGCCATAGCAAAAACGATGAGGTGAAACTTATTAGATATCGCCCTTCTCAGGCAAATTTCCCTGAAGCAATGCGGGACCGACAAGATCAGGGGTGGCGGAACTACCCCTTTGAATCACCGTGATGAATCCCCAACAATGGTTATAGCTACCAACGTAAATAAGCAAATTACCTAACATTTCCGAAATCGTATACTTTCCCAAGTGAGGACACACTAGAATTGAGTGGACTAGGTATGTGAATATTTTATTTTTCATTTCTGTAGAATCTTGATTTGCTTGTTTTGGATTACTTCAGAAAAGGAACTCCCTCCAATAACAGGGGTCTGCTATATTGGCTGCGTGATTAAAATCAATGGCCTGTCTTGATAATATGAGAGGTTCAAAATTGGTTGGTATGGTTGCAAAATTACTGGTTCGATACACCTTAAAAGGTTTGGCATACTTTGCAAATTTTACGTCCGTTTGTTTTTAGTGAACATAAAACTTTCCTAACAAGCTGATGAATTTTTTCCTTTCAAAAGATCCGCAATTAAATAAAGCGGTCATGGTCGAAACAAGTCGGTAAGTACTTCATGTAACCTTAATATAGTGTGTCCTACACTGTGTTTCCCATATAGTGTGTCTTATACTGTGATTCCATGTGCTTCCATGTGCTCCCCTGTACTCCCATGTACTCCCATGTGCTCCCATGTGTTCCCTTGTGCTCCCCTGTACTCCCATGTGCTCCCCTGTACTCCCATGTACTCCCATGTACTCCCCTGTATTCCCATGTACTCCCATGTACTCCCGTGTACTCCCGTGTACTCCCGTGTACTCCCGTGTACTCCCATGTACTCCCCTGTATTCCCATGTACTCCTCTGTATTCCCCTGTACTCCCCTGTACTCCCATGTACTCCTCTGTATTCCCCTGTACTCCTCTGTACTCCCATGTATATTAGGTTAGATGAAGTAGCAACCAACAGTTGTTAAATAAATGTGCTAAACAGGACCAATTCTGGCCTACAGATACGACATGACACGAGAAAGAGAATAATAGCCGAGAGTGTGCTTAGACTGGAATTTCAATGGCCGGGTGTTTCAATATTTAAAATAATCTTTAAATAATCCAGACACTTATTTGCTACACTTTCACCGCAGTGATATCCCAAACTCTTCATCTATACTATTATAATCGGGTTATCTGCGCAAACGTTATGATTGGCTAAATCAGTCTGTCCGAGAGCAACACTGAAATGGCTTCTCTGACCACAGCTTTGTGTCTTTGTGCCCTCCATCACGTACAACACTGAAATGGCTTCCCTAACCACAGCTTTGTGCCCTCAGTAACGTACATTACGAGGATGTGCTTTTCTAAAATCTCTATCTTTCGAAAGCTCTAGAGTTTGTAATGCCTAAACAAAATGTTATTCTGAGTCTTCTAGCGTCACGAAGTGACGGGCTGTTTTCTTGTTCTTAGTGTAATAGAGTCCTAAAGTGTGACGTCACAAATTTGAAAAATTTGAATAATGAAAGCCCAACTTCAAAGAACGTTACGCGCAAAAAATGAGGCCGGGTGAATCGGTTGAAACGCGTGTGAGATATGGCCCGCTGAATACATAATTTTCTTTAACAAGTCACTGCATTTTAGACACAGTTCAAAACTTTACGAACTTAACTAAAGATATAGTGATTTGTCATCTTAAAGAAAGTTATCCATTCAGACGGCCATATCTCGGTCGCGTTTTGCAACCGATTTGCCTCATTTTTGGTGTGTAGCTATCATTTGATTTGCCCTTTCGAAATTAAGGGAGAAAATTGCTAAATCGAAAATTTGCTTTTTGTGACGTCATCACTTTAGGACTCTATTGCTCCAAAAATAATTTAAAAATAAGCTTTTTGTTCCATTGAACGCTACTTTTAAAGAGATCAATTGTCCTCGGCTATCAGACAAAAGGTCTTCTCGGACTCATTTTAAAGAATGAGAACGTGGGCCTAATCTAAGGCGTAAAAGGACTTATAATTTGCCACGTGCCAAACGGAACGTTTCAAGCGCTCTTTCATTAACGCCATGTCGAAGTGAGAGTCGGGAATAAAGAATCAGGAAATCCACAGTTTTTAACTTAGTTAATAGATTAAGTAAATTTAAATATATTTAAATAATACTATTGCCATTATATTAAGTATTTTTATCCGTTTTTATATATATAATTATTTATAAAGCCATATATTTTTATAATTTTATTATGTATATAACGCAATTCAGTTTTTATAACTGCAACGTTTTATCGAATTAAACTATCTATCTATCTATCTATCTATCTATCCATCATCTAACAGAACTAATGCTATTCATGTAGGATGTTACCTTTTTTCTATTACAATAATAGGAGCTAGCGTGCACATCAGAATATGGAACAGGGGCGTAAAGGATCTAAGAAGCACCCATCCACAAATAACGCCTCCTGTTTAAAAGTTGAAAGGGCCAAAGTTGCAGTTTATTTGACTTCACAATCGCTGGAACTGGTTGCCCAAAGCGTTCAAACGTGCACCCCTTTACCCCCTTTCTTTATCAGAGCTCCTCATTAAGATAATTCATTGCCACAAGCAAGCAGCTCGGACCAGAAAATCGCTAGCATTGCTTGGTCCGCGATCGAAATCAGGACCTTTTGCACACGCTGGTGCACTGCCCCACAGAGTAAACAGAGCATCTTAGGGCTGGCTCCGAAATTAGAGAGCGAGACGATCAAATATTTCTTCTCATGCATTATCTGTAATTTGCAATAATTTAGTAGAAATTGCAGTTGCGAAGACATATTTTCGCCAGCTTCTTAATTCCCAGGACGACCATTCGCTACTTCCCAAATTCAATAAATCAACAAGGTTTTTTTTTGTTGATACGCGTAAACGGGGGCGGGGGAAGCAAAACTACGTAAGACAGATTTATGGTCACGCATCCTCAATACAAATTGTTTTGTCTTAACATGACTCGAAATTTGAGCTGAATCCACAGATTTTGGCCCAATCTGGTCTTGATATATGCCCTGAAAATCAACTCATTGGCTTATTGCATTTTGAAACCGCATCGGGGGCTGAGGACCTCCCTTAAAAAGACCCCCTCCCCTGGAATTTCCACTCGTCAATCAGGCCCCCCTCCTGGAATTTCCATTTTTTCTGGCACAATAACCCTGGAAAATTAACTTAGGTATAAAAAAATGTCCCTGGAAAGTCACTTTTTCACCCCTCCCCTTGGATCCAAGCGCCAGACACACGCCCTCCAATACACCTCCCCTGAAAATTTTTCCGTAGTTCCTCAACCGCCCCCCCCCCCCCTCCCCCGGATGCACGGTTTAATGCAATCAGCCATTGAGATGGCCAAAATTTCTAGCGTCCTCACTTGGGATAGATAAGATTTCGGAAATATTAGGTTATTTGCTTATTTACGTTGGTAGCTATAACCATTGTTGTGGACTCGCTCCTCCATCACGATGATTCAAAGGGGTAGTGCCCCCTTATCTTCTTGGTTCTGCTTGCTCCAGCGAAATGTTTCATTAAATGTTCTTATTTTCACGAACGTCAAAAAGCAAACTTAGCATCGAGTCCCCTTAATTTGGTTGCCATGGCAACAAGTACTGTCAACACAATGACAATGGCACAGACAAGGCAATTGTCACGTTTGATTGTCTCATCTCCTTTTCCTTCACGAGAGTATAGTTGAAAAAATTGGTTTTGACCCGCGTATAAGCCCCTTAAGATCCCAAAATAACCGTAAAAGTGATTGTTACCCAGCTGCACGTACATGAAGTGCCCAAAGATATTTTTATATTTTCATCTATATTGGTCCATTGCCTTCACGTCCTTATAGAAACCAGAGATAATCATTGTTGGAACAAAGCGTAAGAGCAAATTAAAAATCACTAAAATTTACCTTCAGAAAATAGCCCTTGTGTATCCCTTTCTTTTCCTCTCTGTAAAAACTTGAAGTTTAATTGATTTTAAATGGTTTAAGTGAATTTTGAAAGTCGAAGAGTATCTCTTTCGATAAATGGCAAACAATATATTTTATATTATAACGCGTTTCGATAAGGGCTGCCTCAAATCGACTAAAATTGCACAATATCACATGGCCAAAATTGTACCATTTGGGGGTCAAAATGTACCCCCTTAAATCCGTACATAGAAATTGTTATGACTCAAACAAATAGTGGTGTCGTGATCTACTCATGGACCACTATCACCTGACCGAGTTTCATCCAAATCGGAGATTTCGATTTTCCGACCACCAGTTGATCCACTCTGACAATCGCTCTTAAAGCGTTTGTAGCGGGTTTCTAGTCGGATATATTTTTTCTGTCGCAAGATGAGAAACTGTTTCTGTGAGGGCCTTGCAGGTTCAATGTGGAGAACTAGTCCGCTACCCCCCCCCCCCCCCCCCCCCCCCTCATATACCGCTTTGATTACAATGTGTCTCACCAAACTCACAAAGTTTACGCCCACAAATACCGATCACGTGGTACATAAGCAACCCATCACGTGCATAAAAAAAATAAAATAAAATTTCGCCAAAAAACTGTCGTTTTGCCGACGTTGCAAAACTTCCTTATTAGGAAATTCCCCTTACCTTATTTGGAAGGTCTGTAGTACTTTTCCTCATATCTTAGCGAAGAAAGGAAGGAAAATTTACCAAAACTTGCAGATACTCGAGAAACATCGATCTCTTGGTCGCCATTTTGTTTTTACCTCCCACCGAGGGGCCTGTGACACGTTTTGAACACCACAGGCAACCCGCGCGGATTTGCCATAAAAACGACAGCACTTTCTTGATATGGTACAAAAAAAGGTGATCACGCTATGAATTTGAGACAGCCGCCGGCAGGCTGAAAAACCGAGAGGTGTAACGGTCTACTGTGAAGAGTAGTATCAAAATACCGCTTTGATTGCGATCAATTAGACCACCCTAGTAGTATAGCAGGTATGGAATTAGCCGTTTTTTTTTTGCGGGTGAGCATGCGGGTGACAATGCGGGTGAGCATGCGGGTGAGCCTGGTGGCGAGGACCCTATTGTAACTGGAGACAATAGAAGGATACCCCCACCCCCTACTTTTTTTTGTCTCAAGACAATAGAAGGAGCATGGTGGTGATGAGCCTATTGTAATTGGAAAGCCTATTGTAAATTCTTGGAAGACAACAAGCTTTTGTTCTCGGATTCTATATAAGCCGAGCGCCGAAGTCACCATCGAGTAATATTATTCCACGGTTCAATGGGTTCTTATGCTAATGAGTCTTTTGTATTTCTAAGTCTTTTGAGTAAGGGATTAGTGTTTGTTGACTGCAACTCGAATATTAATTATAGTGTAAGGTTTACACGGGCGTTCTTGATAAAACGCGCCTTAGAGAGAGGATAACATCAAAGGAGAGCGGGTGAGGAGCCTATTGTATTTGGAGACAAAAGGAGGATACCCCCCTACCCCCTACTTTTTTCTCAAGACAATAGAAGGAGAGCAGGTGAGCATGCGGAGCCTATTGTATTCGGAAACAATAGAATGATCCCACCCCCTACTTTATTTCTCAAAACACAACAAGCAAGCAAGAGCAAAGAGGGGTGGTCACCAAGTCTTTTGTTCTCGGGAAAAATAGAGGAAAATATATGCACTATCTGCATCCATCTCACAGTGTTCAAAATCACACACAACTTTTAAAATATCAAAATAAATGTCCCTCCTTTAAACAAGGATAGCTAGTCAGTCCTACAGAACCCTTTTAGAACCCCTTCAGTATTTTGTAATATTGTTCAAGAGCTTAAAAAAGACGGAACATCAGTGAATCCCTTTGACTCTTCTAAGCTTAATGAGTTTGTTTCCTCGACCATCGGAAATTTGTAACACAGTTTAGCATTCCTTTGGTTACAGTGCAGGAGACTAAGAAATTGATTGAAGATCTGTCATCCTCAAAAGCAACCGGTGCAGATAACATAAGTGCAAAAGTTCTGAAATTGGTCGCGCCAGTTTTCGCTAAGCCTTTGACACGACTGTTTAATTTGTCTATACAGAAGAACTGTTTTCCGAGTAAATGGAAATTGGCACGTGTTACGCCCCTTTTCAAGGATGGTTCCCCTGACAGCCGCGACAATTATAGACCCATTTCGGTGCTCTCCATATTGTCTAAATTGCTGGAAAAGCATGTTGCGGCCTCATTTATGGAATATCTTATGAAGACTGGTTTGCTTTATGAATTACAGTCGGCTTTCCGGGCGGGTCATTCCACTGAGAGTCTGCTCCGATCCGGTTAACTGACCAAGTCCTATTCAATCTAGATCAAGATAAACTTTCTGGAATGATTTTCGTTGACTTTAGGAAAGCTTTTGATGTTGTCGATCATCAGTTGCTCCTAACAAAATTACGCCTTTACAGAGTGAGTGATTCTTCAGTGGCATGGTTTAAATCGTACCTTACTGATTGGCAACAGTTTGAGAGTATTGATGGGCAAAGATCGGATTCCCTACTTGTTAATCAAGGGGTACCACAAGGGAGCGTTTTAGGTCCAGTACTTTTCCTATTATTCGTCAATGATATTCATCTCCATCTAAAAAACTCAACTGTTGACATCTACGCTGATGACACTACGCTCACTGCAAGTGCAAATTTTTCAGAATTGCACTCGTTAACCCAACGCCTAAACACCGATCTCGATGCACTTAATGGATGGGCATCGAGTAATAAAATGTTCATAAATATAAAGAAAACCAAGTCTCTGTTGGTGTCTGGGAAGCGCATTTCTGCAAAACGTTTCAAACTTTCGAAACGCATTGGTCTCTTAAAGCATATTAGTCCGTTCCTCAAGCAACGCCAAAGAGAAACCTATTATAATGGAGTTATAAAGCCCACCCTTATGTATGGAAGTATGGCATGGGATAATAGTAATTCAGATTTTCTACAAAGTGTATTTAAGTTGCAAAAAAGAGGTGCACGTATTATTCTAGGCGCTGACAGGAAAACACCATCAGTTGTTTATTTAATAATCTAAATTGGCTCCCATTTACAAGACAATCTCAGATTAAGAGATGCACGCTAGCGTTCAAGCGCGTGAACGATTATACTACTCCCAACTATATTGATGACCTGCTTGTTAAAAACTCTGATGTGCATCAAAGGAGTAATAGATATTCGAATATCAATTTAGTGTGTAAGAAATATACAAGAAATACTGAAGGCGGAAGAACATTTTCAGTAAGAACCACTCAAGAATGGAACAGTATAGGTGTCACTATTCGTAAAATGAGTTCGGTAGGTAGTTTTAAATATAATATTTTTAAATCATTTCTATGGAGCAGAAGGCCGCCATGCTCCTTACACTATAGTACATTTTTATAACATTTTAACGAATCAAAAAGCCCAAATGCCTCAGGCCAACCGACTAGTCTAGCTACGTGGATCAAAAATTCATTCACAGGCGTTTTGTAGAAAACTTGAATATGGAAGAATATCTGGATACAAAACTACCAACACATAGCTATTAATAAAAATTTATAGACGTTTCGACCATTCGGCCTTCTTCAGTAAAAATAAAAACAAAAATTAGTTAAAAATCTAAATCTAAAAATGTATGGCTAGCTACAACGCATGGTTCTAAATTACAATAACGAGAGGACTACTTATATTACTACCCTATGCAAATTTTGAAAAGGTTAAATAAGCCCTTTTGTTATAGAAAAGAGAAAAAATGTAACCCGTTCTGATTATCGAATACTTGGAAAATTCCTACGATGAATGAAAATGGCACAACAATAAATGCCTGCTAAAAATCCAGATCTTAATTGTTATACTGAATTCTGTTTTGGATTTTGCCTCCTGTCTCTTATTCAGCCCGCACATTAGTTACGAACCAAGTTAATGACCTGACTAAGTGCGCGCTTGCGCACTACGTTCAAGCACCAATTTAATTGATTCAAGAGACAAATCAGTATTCAACTTTAGACGGCAGACTAAAAGGGTCATAGCAACAGGAGTGAGAGCATTTGTTTTTCCTTTATATTTCCCCGCACCAGAAATAATGGCGCCTTTTAATCAATCAGGCATTATGAAGAAAGATGACAATATCCCATGTAATGGACAGTTTAAAGATCGACAATTCGTAGGATGAATAATTTTGCTCAAAGCGTTGCTATGCAAATCAGTGTTATCTGGAAAACCTTCAAAGCGCATGCAAACTTCTTTCGCAATTTATGACTTACTCGGCATTTTCCCAACAAAATGAAACCTCACACAATTGTTATCAATGTTTCCTTGAGATAATGTGCTATAACGAATTTTAATCCGGTACGGTTTTAACATATTATTTCACAAGTTTTGATACCCACTTCATCTCAAAAGTTCCACATTCCACATGAATAGGCTCATTGTCATATTGTTGCTCCATAATATTGCTTGATAAATTTGAAAACATTAATATGTTTGCCTCTTAAATTCATTTCACTAGCTGGAAATTTAATCAGAAAATAACCTGGTTATTTGTGCTCGCAATTTGGGGTTTCTTTCTAATGTATAGACCGCAAATGCACTCTCGTTCAAGAATGCTACACACGATACACAGTGCCGGACTCGCTCCCGGATTCAATTGAAAATCAAACGCAACACTCAAAATTCACGTTCTAAATAAATAAATTCAACTCCATGCGAATAAGTTATTTGTGCTTGCAATTTTTTTGCGGGTTTCTTTTTTTATAATATATAGAAGAAGTCACTCGGTACAGAATCCTATACGAGAGCCTTGGTTCAATTGAACATAACAATACCTTTTCCTTATTCTGTAGTTGTTCTGTCATCGGAGGGATGCAAGCATTAATCCCAATGTAAAGGGCGTGAGGTTCGCAACTCGAAGTCTTTCCCTATTCGACCGTCCTCTGTCTAGGCGGATAACTGTCTTTTAAGCATATATTGCCACGAGAAAGCTTCTGTTAGGTTTTATCTTTGCTCTTCTATTTTGAGTTATCATAGAAGGACAGAGAAAAAAATGGAATCACCAGGAACGTCTGGAGCGTCCGAAAAGGTTTTGCTAAGAATTTCTTTAGACTGGGATACCAAAACATGAAATTCTTAGCTTACTGGGTTTGTTCTTGGTAAAGATCGACTGCCAAAAATTGCCATGCCGTGGACGAACGTAGGGGACGAGCCTATTTTTTAGGGGGCAGGAGGGGTTCCCTTGTCGCTGTACAGGGTACATTAATTCTCCACTTTTTCTAGAAAAGGGTATAGATTTATGCGTATTTTCAAAGATTTTCGTAACCATGTGGCGAAATTTACGTTTTTTTTTACTAGGCCATGATGTAATTATGTGTGAATTTTCAGATTCTCTAGAACAGGTTTCCCCTCGAGACTCAGCGGCACACATACCTAGGCAAAATTCCCTTCGCGAAATTCACGTACACCCACACAAAATGTTGATGCCCATCAACATCTAAATTGCCTTGCTTTAGTCTCAGCCACTATACTTTCTATTCTGAGTTATTATTGGGTAGAGAGAGACGGGTTTTTCCCGCACGAGTGCCACCGTCAAAACAACTCAGCAAAAAACGTATTTAATGTCTTTAATCGCAATCGTTATTCTTTTTATATAAAAAAGCGTCTCGGAGACAATATTTCAACTGTCCTTTGACGACCTATAGGCCTATTTATTAATACTTTTATATATAAAGTAACAGGCACCCTGTAAAAGTTAACATTCAAGTTAATCCAAACAAGAGGCGCGTTGGCTCGAACATCCACGGTACTCAGTTAGTTAGTCATGTTAGTTAGCTTAGGCTGAGGCACACACACTGCTTTTATGCTTTACAATTATCCAGCAAAATTACTTTCCAAATCAGTGCTTATGCTTATGGAGTTGAATATATTTATTTAGAACGCGAATTTTAAGTGCTGCGTATGATTTTCAATTGAATCCGGGCGCGAGTCACTGTGTATCGTGTGTAGCATTCTTGAACGAGAGTGCATTTGCAGTCTATACATTAGAAAGAAACCCCGAATTGCGAGCACAAACAACCAGGTTACTTTCTCATAAAATTCCCAGCTAGTGAAATGAATTTAAGAGGCAAACATATTAATGTTTTCAAATTTATCAAGCAATATTTAATGGAGCAACAATATGACAATGAGCCTATTCATGTGGAACTTTTGAGATGAAGTGGGTATCAAAACTTGTGAAATAATATGTTAAAACCGTACCGGATTAAAATTCGTTATAGCACATTATCTCAAGGAAACATTGATAACAATTGTGTGAGGTTTCATTTTGTTGGGAAAATGCCGAGTAAGTCATAAATTGCGGAAGAAGTTTGCACGCGCTTTGAAGTTTTTCCAGATAACACTGATTTGCATAGCAACGCTTTGAGCAAAATTATTCATCCTACGAATTGTCGATCTTTAAACTGTCCATTACATGGGATATTGTCATCTTTCTTCATAATGCCTGACTGATTAAAAGGCGCCATTATTTCTGGTGCGGGGAAATATAAAGGAAAAAACAAATGCTCTCACTCCTGTTGCTATGACCCGTTCTAGTCTGCCGTCTAAAGTTGAATACTAATTTGTGTCTTGAATCAATTAATTTGGTGTTGAACGTAGTGCGCAAGCGCGCACTTAGTCAGCTCATTAACTTGGTTCGTAACTAATGTGGCCCGTGGGGCTGTAAAGTACATAGTTGCGCGCTCCAATAAGCCTCCCGTGTGAGAAGAATGCTGTTTAATTTAGCAGTGTCGGCATGCGCCTTGATTTGCTCAATGCACATAAATTTAAAGTCCGAAATGGAATGCTGTGGCTTGTTGCCATGAACAGCAACCTCGCACGTTTTTCCTGTTGTTTTTCATGTGTGACTTATGATTCCGAAACCGTTCCTTGAATGGTGTTGTTGTGGAGCCGACATACTGCAGATTGCACTTAAGATTGTTAAGACAAGAAACTAAATAAAAGCAATTCAGTGAGGAGGAGGAGGAGGAGCAAACAAAGGGACACTATAAAAATGTTTCTTAATATTGTACACTGCTGCGGGCGTTGACGCCCGCTATAGCGCCCGTCAACGCCCGCTACAACGCCCGCAGCAGTGTAGAATATTAAGAAACATTTTTATAGTGTCCCTTTGTTTGCTCCTCCTCCTTACTGAATAGCACTCCTCCTCCCCCTCCAATTAGATGTTATGTTCGCGGTAATGAAGTGAATATATGTAGATGTCCAGGCAAGCCTGTGGCCGCGTAGCACTAAGTTCACTGAGTGGAGATAAGGAATTAACCTTGTGTGAAAGCTAACGTGCTAATGAAATGGTCCCATGTGTGCTTCTGAGCGTTAGCCCTAGTAAGCGGGAGAAAGAGAAAAAATCTCTGACCCCGAGAGGGATTCGAACCCACGACCTTCAGAATTGTACATCCGATGCTCTACCAGCTGAGCTATACAGGTCAGACTGGGAGCAGGTCGGGGTAAATTAGATGTTATGTTCGCGGTAATGAAGTGAATATATGTAGATGTTCAGGCAAGCCTGTGGCCGCGTAGCACTAAGTTCAACTGAGTGGAGATAAGGAATTAACCTTGTGTGAAAGCTAACGTGCTAATGAAATGGTCCCATGTGTGCTTCTGAGCGTTAGCCCTAGTAAGCGGAGAAAGAGAAAAAATCTCTGACCCGAGAGGGATTCGAACCCACGACCTTCAGAATTGTACATCCGATGCTCTAACCAGCTGAGCTATCCAGGTCAGACTGGGAGCAGGTCGGGGTAAATTAGATGTTATGTTCGCGGTAATGAAGTGAATATATGTAGATGTTCAGGCAAGCCTGTGGCCGCGTAGCACTAAGTTCAACAGAGTGGAGATAAGGAATTAACCTTGTGTGAAAGCTAACGTGCTAATGAAATGGTCCCATGTGTGCTTCTGAGCGTTAGCCCTAGTAAGCGGAGAAAGAGAAAAAAATCTCTGACCCCGAGAGGGATTCGAACCCACGACCTTCAGAATTGTACATCCGATGCTCTACCAGCTGAGCTATCCAGGTCAGACTGGGAGCAGGTCGGGGTAAATTAGATGTTATGTTCGCGGTAATAAAGTGAATATATGTAGATGTTCAGGCAAGCCTGTGGCCGCGTAGCACTAAGTTCAACTGAGTGGAGATAAGGAATTAACCTTGTGTGAAAGCTAACGTGCTAATGAAATGGTTCCATTTGTGCTTCTGAGCGTTAGCCCTAGTAAGCGGAGAAAGAGAAAAAAATCTCTGACCCCGAGAGGGATTCGAACCCACGACTTCAGAATTGTACATCCGATGCTCTACCAGCTGAGCTATCCAGGTCAGACTGGGAGCAGGTCGGGGTAAATTAGATGTTATGTTCGCGGTAATGAAGTGAATATATGTAGATGTTCAGGCAAGCCTGTGGCCGCGTAGCACTAAGTAGAACTAGTCTATGTTCTACTATGTAGCTAGTCTTTGTTAGACTATGTAGCTAGTCTATGTTGGACTATGTTAGACTATGTTAGACTATGATAGTCTATGTTAGTCTTTTTAGACCATGTAAGTCTATGTTAGACTGTTTATTTATGGGAGTAGGTTGAATCCTTTTAGAACCCTTTACGGAGGGACATTTATAACTACGGGGTAACTAAAGGATAAACACGGGGTAACCAAAGGGTAACCATGGGGTAACCACGGGGTAACCATGGGGTAACCACGGGGTAACCAAAGGGAAACCAAAGGGTGACCGCGGGGTAACCAAAGGGAAACCAAAAGGTAACCAAAGCGTGTCCACGCTTCGCTGCGCTTAGCCTCGTTTTCATGTTTTGACCCAAAAAATCAGTACGATTTCGTACTCGTCAAACCCCATTTTTCCTTCTTTTGAAGGGGTTCTTAAAGGGTTCTTAAAGGGTTCTTAAAGGGTTCTGAAGGGGTTCTAAAAGGGTTCTGCGAGGGTTCTGTAGGACTGACTAGCTATCCTTGTTTAAAGGAGGGACATTTATTTTGATATTTTAAAAGTTGTGTGTGATTTTGAACACTGTGAGATGGATGCAGATAGTACATATATTTTCCTCTATTTTTCCCGAGAACAAAAGACTTGGTGACCCACCCCTCTTTGCTCTTGCTTGCTTGTTGTGTTTTGAGAAATAAAGTAGGGGGTGGGATCATTCTATTGTTTCCGAATACAATAGGCTCCGCATGCTCACCCGCTCTCCTTCTATTGTCTTGAGAAAAAAGTAGGGGGTAGGGGGGTATCCTCCTTTTGTCTTTAAATACAATAGGCTCCTCACCCGCTCTCCTTTGATGTTATCCTCACTCTAAGGCGCGTTTTATCAAGAACGCCCGTGTAAACCTTACACTATAATTAATATTCGAGTTGCAGTCAACAAACACTAATCCCTTACACAAAAGACTTAGAAATACAAAACATCATTAGCATAAGAACCCATTGAACCGTGGAATAATATTACTCGATGGTGACTTCGGCGCTCGGCTTATATAGAATCCGAGAACAAAAGCTTGTTGTCTTTTAAGAAATTACAATAGGCTCTCCAATTACAATAGACTCATCACCACCATGCTCCTTCTATTGTCTTGACACAAAAAAAAGTAGGGGGGTGGGGGGTATCCTTCTATTGTCTCCAATTACAATAGGGTCCTCACCACCAGGCTCACCCGCATGCTCACCCGCATGCTCACCAGAAGGCTCACCCGCATGCTCACCCGCAGGCTCACCCGCCGGCTCACCCGCCGGCTCACCCGCCGGCTCACCCGCATGCTCACCAGAAGGCTCACCCGCATGCTCACCCGCATGCTCACCCGCATGCTCACCCGCAGGCTCTCACCCGCAAAAAAACGGCTAATTCCATACCTACTATACTACTCACCCTGGTGACTAACTTCAGGTCTGCGGTAGGGTATAGAATTTTGACCGTAGGTCTACGGTAGGGTATAAAAAACGAGGATTTTTGGTATCTGATAGGGTCAGGTTTTGGAGACCTTGGCGGCGCACCCCTACCCAAAAATCAGCGGAGTACCCACCCTGGGTCCCCTACTTTTCCAGGCTCTTTTATGAACGATCAGGTCTCATATCGCGTCAGTCAACCGCTGACCTTTGAGGCGTTTGAGTTTGAATCATATTTCAGTATAGGACCACACAATGAGCATTCCTTGATAAAATACGTTGTCATTTCTCAGCATGTGTATCCTCGTTGAGCTCGTTATTTCTGACTTACTTGCCTTTGTTATTTCTAAGATTCTAAGCACGTGTTTTCCCAGAGCTCGTTATTTCTAACTCACTTGTAAGTAGTTTTCATGTTCACCATGAGATGTCCTCCATTCTTCAGTGTCATTGCCCAGGCAACATTACCCAGCAGGTCCTTCCCCCGGGGAGCGATCGCCTCGTAACTGGGCTCCCATCCAGTGGTCTGTTTAGTCATCACTGGGCTGTCAGAGGGGAAGTTCACTCCCACAACACGGACAGTGTAGTTGAAAACGCCATCTACGAGCCTGTAAGAAAGTCGTGAAGTGGGTTCAGTGTTACGGCGCTTGGTCTTTCACCGCTATGGTCCGGGATCGTTTCCCGGTTCAAGGAAATTTTCATTCGTTTGAATTGTGACCGAGACTGTTCATAATCTGGGCTAAACTTAGTTTTACTGTGTTTCTACTCTTGCGGATGAAACCCAGGAAAAGGACCCGAGAAAGAGAGAGAGAGAGAGAGCCGGAGAGCTATTCTTCCCTCCGCGATGACTATTTCGCTAACCTTGACTGGTTGCTAACGGAGATCATGCCTCCGTCTTCATACTCCATGGTACGCTCCCAGCTAAAACCTGCTGGAAATGACAGCTTGTAGTAATCGGGAATGCCGTCAGGTGTTTGATGTACGCCCTTGTTTCCATAGCAAAACGAAGGCATCAAAACATGGAGAGCAAACGGCAGAGGTGCCCCTTCAATTACTTTAAACTTGACGAACTGTTCCCCTCTGGAGAAATAATAAGAACAATTGTACCACCATTTAATAACGAGTATCATCACGTGTATTACGATTATTTTTGGGTTACGGCAAACCCATGACAGACAGCAAAGCGATAGCATAAAGTTAATCGACTTAACAACACGGGACAGGCAACGAATGTTCTGGTCGGTTCACGACATGCGAGCTCTCGCGCAGCTTGTGGCTCATCTGGTTCTAAATGGAACAAATTTCAAATGACTGCAGTAAGACCAACTTAAACGAGAGAAATTACAAGTTGCTGCTGAATGGCTTTCCCGTCAGCCAATCACAAGCCAAGTAAAAGGACTGCCCTCTTTGTAAGCCAAGACAAGTACATCCAAAATAACGAGGTGAACACGTGCACAACTAAAATGCCCTGATGCACACACTATAGAAATAATTTTCCACACCTAAAACCCGCTCTTTTCACGTGTCTATATGGATAAGAAAAAAGTGTTCTCTTACTGAAGCGATTTACACAAGGTATCCTACCACCTCACTACACAGCGCATCGAAACCAAAGCTTTTCGAAAACGCTGTCGGAATACACAAATGGAAACGGGATCGGGGAGGCTACGGGGTAGAAGGAAGTGTATCTTTTCGGAGGTTTATCCCAAGCGAAATAGATTTAACGAGTAATTTTCACTCTTGCCTAAAACACAATTGGGTGACTGAAATTTTCTAAGGAAAATATGCATATAGGACAGTTGCAAACTGGTAAAACCAGGTGTAAACCAGAATGACGACATTCCACAATCATCTGTTCCAGTAGCCCGTGCACCACACTGAGCGGTAATACAACCACACCGAGAGTAAAAATATCCTTGTTTTTAATATCTACAATAGAAAAGAGTTACGTGCGAGCTTACTCAAAAGGCTTCCCTTCACCAACCGCCTGGACTACAAAGTCATGACCGTTCATCCGTCCTTCCATCCTGATCTTGAACGGCATGTGAGTTTGGATGACACTCTGGAAGAATCAATTAAAAGGATCACGTGAATGGGTAAGATGTACATAATAACATATGTAGATGTCATATAATAGTTATATCACATCTGGAAAAATTTGACCTAGCAATTATATAAACAGTCGTGATACAATTTGCCTGTCGGCAGTTGACTCTTGACCGGCTCATGGAGAAGTGAATTCTGATGAAGAACCGTGCTCTATTTTTCAAAACAGGTATCCGTCAGGCATGACACCACTTGGCGCTCGGCGAAACAGACTCTCGCAAGCGCTATTTAGCAAGCCTATTTATAGGCCCATTTACGACGCTCAGGATGCTCAGCAACTAATCAGTAACACTCAGAACTCTGCTCTAGATTAAAAAAAATTACAATCGGCTATGGTCGCACTTGAATAATTTGGATACCCTAGCTCTCCTCGTCCCCGCTGGATTTTGAGCTTCTGGTCCAGGGTATACATTTTTCGGATTTTCGAGTCTTTAGTCATACACATGGTATTTTTCAGTTCGAGTTTCATGCCATGGTAAGGCATTCGTTTTCCGATATTTCGTGCTTTTTGTGACAATTTAAGGTGACTATGCGAAAGTCAGAGCGCATTTCGCGAAAACATATTTTCGTCTACAATTTTAAGAATATGCTCGCTATGAACTTCAATCTTGGAGAATATAAGCAGGTATCTTTTGGCAATATGTACGCATTATCAGATATCCATTACCGTTAATACTTTTAATAATATCTGAGCTGAAATGGAACCCTTCCTTAAGAGATCAACCCCGCGCAAAAAAAAAGTTACTGGTATTTTTGAACGAAACTCCGTTAATCACATTGAAGTCAGTTGGACCAAGTGTTAACGAAGTTTCAGGAAATTCGTTGGCAGCGAAGTGGCTTTTTTAGAGTTTTAGTCGTGTTTTTGGCCTATTTTTCTAAAATAGGCACTTTGTTTCCAACGAATTTCCTGAAACTTCGTTAACACGTAGTCCAATGACTTCAATATGATTAACGTAGTTTCGTTCAAAAATACCAGCAACTTTTTTTTTGCGCGGGGTTGATCTCTCAAGGAAGGGGTCAATTTAAGCTCAGATATTATTAAAAGTATTAACGCTGTAATGGAGATCTGATAATGCGTAAATATTGCCAAAAGATACATGCTTATATCCTCCAAGATTGAAGTTCATAGCGAGTATATTTTTAAAGTTGTACACGAAAATACATTTTCGCGTAATGCGCTCTGACTTTCGCATGAGTCACCTTAACAAACCTAGACTAGTATTTTGGCTATCCATCAATTATTTGGATGTTTTTAAAATCGTGACACCGCTCCTTTAAAGGGGCACTCGCACGCTTAATTTTTTGGACAACCTGTCAAAAAATAAGTCTAATTCTAATCACCAAAAATACATAGAAGTTTATGGGAATAATCAAAACAACAGTCCAGGTTTGTTAAATGACCTTTTAACTGTTAAATCAACACACATCTATAATATTGTTTTTATCTATAATCAAGAGGATGGAATTGGATTGCGATTTGAAATATTTGCTTGTCAGGCAAGCGTGGGAGTGCCCCGCCCAGGTCTATCTCATATGGTTAGTAAATCAAGGACATACAGACTTGTGCTCGAGTAAAATTTAGTGGAAAGCCAATCTCATTCTGCTCTCAATCTGCTCTCTTTAACTCCCGTTTAATCACTTCTGTAAAACAACTTAGTAGTGTTAATTATACTCGCAATGACCTCTTCTTTAAAACACATGAGTTGTAGAGTAAAATCACCTTATTTGCTCAGAAAAATATACAAGGATCTTTCGATGAATTTGTAGACGATTGATAATACTAAATTTCCGAAATGGCCCTCCATGTCCAATCCCACCAAATATAGCTGCAACATAAAATCGCCGCGTCCTCGTTCCATACAAAAAATAAACCGCCCCACCTTCCTAGCTCAGATGAAAACGGTTTACTTTACTTCACTTTACTTATATGTGCTAACTCGTATCGTACGATATAATTTGCATGGCGCAGGTAAGACTAAGGTAGGTATTTTTCTAGTTTTGCCCGCTAAGAAACACGACTTTTCTCGCGAAATTTTAGGCGCGTTCTCGCCGAATTCCCGGATTTTTACATTTGCCGTTCTCGGATCTCGGATTTTTTCTTCAGGTCGTCTCGAATCTCGTATTTTCCCGTTTGTTGTGTGGCGAATCTCAAATCGAGTTCTTGGGTCTCGGATTTTTGAAAATAAAATTATCGATCTCGGATTTTGAAAACGGCGTTCTCGCATTGACCATTCGCCACCTTTTTCTTAGAAAACGTAAAAGTTGTAGCTATCCGAGCAACTAGGGAGAATTACGTTAAGGCGTTTTCTATGCAGTGAATTGGCAAAGACAACCGAGAGAAAGTTTCTGGAAATAACTTGAGCTTCCGTTCTAATTGCTCACATTTTTATGAACACCTTTCTTAGTAAAATGTGAAGTTGTAGCTATCCGAGCAACTAGGGAGACTTGAGGTCGTTTTCCATGCAGTGAATTCAGGCGCAAAAAGGCCACCGAGAGAAAGTTTCTCCAGCTAATTTATCTTTTTTTTTAAGTGAACAACATTAGCATTGCTTACCATGGTTGTTTCACAAATACGGTTCTGTAACTGTGCTGGCGCTGGAGTGACTTGGGGTGTTGTCTGCTATCTTTAGTGCCAACTTTGCTCTATAGCGCTGCCTTTTTATGCCAGAGCAGTGAAATATGATCAACGGATTAAGCAGCGGGATCCAAAGCGGCACATTATATAATAAACCACTTGAGCCTGCCCTGAGTGAAAGCTCCAGTGAGTGAAAGCTCCACTCCAGTGTTTGTCTCCAATCTTTCAGATAATGTTGACACGGCTTCTCGAAGCACGTGCGAGTAGTGAAGTTTTTTTTTTTCCCTTGAGATCAAATATTTAAAATGTTACTTGTATATTGGTTGATACTATGACATTTATACACTTGACCATACGAGTCACCTTAGCAGCCCCGAAATGGATGACCAAAACTTGATATGCGTGGTTGGAAGATCAGCGATGATTTTAATTATTAAATTTAAATTAAATTAAATTAAATTAAATTAAATTAAATTAAATTAAATTAAATTAAATTAAATTAAATTAAATTAAATTAAATTAAATTAAATTAAATTAAATTAAATTAAATTAAATTAAATTAAATTAAATTAAATTAAATTAAATTAAATTAAATTAAATTAAATAAATTAAATTAAATTAAATTAAATTAAATTAAATTAAATTAAAATTAAATTAAATAAATTAAATTAAATTAAATTAAATTAAATTAAATTAAATTAAATTAAATTAAATTAAATTAAATTAAATTAAATTAAATTAAAATGACAAGACAAACATAGCGAAATATGCCTTACTAAATCACCACTTTAACTTTTGTACAACTCAAAAGAACAATTAAACCATGTTTGTTGCATGGTATAGTTATCACTGGAATCCTCGTTTTATACTAATTTACGCATGTTTGTGTTCCATTCCGTAACACATGTGTTTTGGACTAAAACAAATTCATTTTAGGCCCATTGATAAGATATTATCCTGATGTCTTGCCGTGTAACATGATAGACGTAGGATGGGCCCTAAATACCTATTATTTGGGGAGGTTAATTACGTAATTAATAAATAGTGACAGTGCACGAGTAAACGAAGGCTACTGTAGGCCCGGGGGGGGGGGGGACTCCCATATTTTTTGGTCGGGGCTGATCGTCGGAAATTTTCAGTTTCACCCCTAAAAGATACCAAACATGGCGGGCCATGGCGTTGCTCAAATAATTTCTTACCCTAAAAGATACCCTAAAGATGAGGCCTTATGTGCAAAGTAGGCGCGAAGGAGACAGGTAAAAGATACCCATCAAGAAATTTCCGTGTTTGTTTCTAATTTATCGTCTTCTCGAGTATCGTTCTTTCTTATACGGTTTTTATGAAGCACCATCATGAGAGAAAACAATTTGGACACATATTTCTGCCCTAAAAGATACCAATCTCCCTAATTTTATTGAAGATTAAGATCGCCCCTAAAAGAGACCAAGGCCCCGTGATTTTAACCCCTAAAAGATAAGACGATCATCCCCGACCAAAAAATATGGGAGTCCCCCCCCCCCCCCCCCCCCCGGGACTGTAGGTCAACGTGGACAAATGGGCTCCGAACACGCAAGATGCCGCATGTAATTTTGCACGAGTAAACGAAGGCCACTGTAGGTCATCGTGGACAAATGGTCTCCGAACACGCAAGATGCCGCATGTAATTTTGCAGGAGTAAACGAAGGCTACTGTAGGTCATTGTGGACAAATGGGCTCCGAACACGCAAAGATACCCTACTGTTAGGAAACGTGACTGTGCACTAGGAGATGTGTGTAATTTTAATTACATCAGTTACATATTCGCCTTTGTCACATAAGCCGATTTATTCAGCATGGAAACGAGCTCAAGCAGGGCGCGGGATTTGCTCATGTTTGCAAGCGAAGCCTGATGTACAAAAGTTGAGCAAGCTACCAAAACATACTCCTTATTTGTTTTAGAACCAAAACGTTGATTGGCTCATTGCTTTCTTTTGCTTTGCCGGGTCATTCTGGAAACAAAATAAAGGCGAATGGTAGGAAGACCTCGTTGCTCCAGGTCTTTATAGTTCTATTGCCTATGGTCATATGCTGTCCCATTTCACTATAATGTGGCTTGAGTTAGCCACCATTCCATGCTATATATCTCCGAGGCGCCTTGTCTGCTAGCCGGCTCTCCAGTTGTTGTTTTTTTCGGATATTTGATTTGGATTTTTTTTTTGGCACTCGGGATTCCTGTGTCTCTTCTTTCCCCCCTCGACACAGGGATCCCGCGCGCCACTGGAGCGCCGGCTAGCGCCCTGAGGCGCCTTGATGAACAATCATGCACTGCACGTGGCCCATCATGTCAACGTAACTTTATGCATGTGATTGTCAACGTGACTTGCTGTGTTACATAACCTGTTTCACACAGTGATAACGTGACGTGAGATACTCTGGGAATTTTTGCAGAAACCCATGCTTTGGTCAAGCTGAATCTGGGAAGCGTTGGGATGTCCATTGGCTATCCACGTGAATTCCGAACACTTCCCAATGGGTTTGTGCAGAAATTCCCTGTGATATATAAAGGGAGCTAAGGAGCACGTTTTGGTTACGACAAAATTTTATGCTAGCCACTTTTACACAACAAGTTATGGTTACGACCAATTTATGCTAGCCACTTTTACACAACAAGTTTTGGTTACCACCAATTTTATGCTAGTCACTTTTACACAACAACGTTTGGATACCGACCAATGAAACGTTTATGATTTTATGCTAGCACAGCTTGTGAAAACAACTAAGAATGCGATTTTTACGCTAGCCACTACATCAGTATTTTTTAGTTACGATCAATTTTATGCAAGCTAACAACAGTAGGCTACTACTCCACAGTCGGAGGAAAAGCACTCTTATAAGATCTACCTCGTACCCAGGCGAGTTCTAGCGATTTTCGAGGCGAGAGCGACTGGGACGAGCTAGTTACCGTGGTCCTTTGCGACAACGCCTGAGCCTTCCCATGATGCATTGCGCGCCTCGAGATTCGCTGATCGCCGCGGGTTTTTGCCCTTTCTTGACACACCTGAGACGCATGGGTACGAGGCGCAGCTCTATGACTCATAATATGCAAGACCCGGGTGCAAGACAGACTAAAAAATTCAAGCGAAACGTATATTACACACTAAACCGACGTAAATAATACACTAAAATGATGAAAATAATACGCTCAAACTTACGGGCGAAGTAGGATAATAACAGACTGAGAAACGTAAGCTAGAGGGAAACGCAAGTTACCCTTGTAGAACAGAAGACGGAATTAAAACAGACTGCTACTGCAGGCCTGTAGCAGGGGAAGGGGGTTAGGGGGCGCCCCCCCCCCCCTCAGTAATTGTGATAATATATATATTTTTTTTTCTCTCTCTCTCTGAGCGCAAATTCGAGTAATGGCGACTGAGTGGGTGTAAAGATGTTGTATCCATTCAACTGTGCATAAACAGGCTGATCTTAGCTCAATCATTGTTCTATAGTACAATTGTTTGGCAAATTCAGCGCAATTAAAGGACACGCCAGAACGCCTCAACTCAGTATCAAAGTCTACTCAAACGTAAATCGGTAGCTGGTAGCTAGTAGCCAAACGTTAATTATAGTTTCACTAGTGAACATTGCGAGACCTTTTCACACAATGACCTTTTCATACAATGACGTCATCGATGACGTCATACCACGTGACAACGCCATCTCACCCTCCTTACCACTAAGTGTGTTCGGGAGCTTGGTTGCTAGGGAAATTTGAAACAGCTCTAATTGGTGAAACTTTACAATCATGACCAATTTTGCGCCTTGACATCATCGAAGGACAACAATACCAACGATGACGTCGTAGAAAAAGACTAATTTGACTTCAAAAAGACGTTTTTTGGAATACTTTTTGCTATAGATATATTTTTCATGAGCATCTTCATAAAGTTAAGTATGGATTTGCAATTTCGATTTAAAATAAGGAAATGACGAGTGCATAAAGTCGTTTTTTGGCTATAAAATGCGTGAGTCTACTGCAATTCGTTTTTAATACATGAAATTTACATCGAAAAACGGATTTTTCACCATTTTTCGTTTAACGTTTCGATAATAATTTTTGAAAACGGAATTTGAATTTTGACTTTATATTGTTGATTTTGATATTTTTCCCGAAAGTAAAAATTAGATTTTGCAAATCTAAAGTTTATCTTTTATTTTTTTGCAGAAATAGGAAAACGAAATTCAAATTCAAATTTCAATTACTGTTTTTTAATGAAAAACGTTAATCAGTTTCATTTCGAGAAAATAAATTCTAACAGTTTTGTAGAGGTCACCGTAGGTGCTACGAAGGGCAAGAACACTACTCAGAGGGGGAGGGTGGTATTTCCTAACTACTCTCACAAGTGCCTTTAAACCCAAATGTCAGTGAGATTAAAGAGGAGAATATTATTTATGTTAAGAGCTAGGAATGGAGGGCTGTATAGCTGTGAAGGAAGGCTGTCTCAGCTCGCACGTTTCAAGTTGTATTTGGCCACCACAGCCAACGCCCCTGCATCTAAAACAACCATGCCCGTTATAGCAGTTTGTATACAAGCTTACACCATACGATTTTTATTAAAAGATCTGTGGGTTATAATTAATAAATATTAGAGTTCGAATTAGTTTCTTCTAATGCACATCGTTCCTTCCGGTACTTAATAGCTTGCGCTTGTATCGACTCATAACTTCTTCTCTACTACTGGAGAAACAAGCAAACGTAGACCAGGTCAACATGTGGCCACCAACCACTTTAGCTAGCGAATGCCCCTCCCCCGGTGAGGAGTATTTTTTCTTCAAAGCACTAAACGAAGACCACTACAAAACTGCTAGAACTCTTTTCTATCGATTTGCTTTAAAATTTTTGCGAATATTAAGATTCGCGGCAACCGCTGACCCCCGAGGTGCATATTATATTTTATTATATGGATGTCAGTGTTTTACCGGAAATTAGAAAATAACACCTATGTTGTATTGTGAATGTGCGCATTCTGATTGGTTAAAAAGCGTGTTTGTAAGAGACCTGAGAAACACGATTGTCACGCAACGCTGTCGCGCGTGTGTATGTTATTTTCTAAAAGCAATAAAAATACTTTCTGCGTGCTCTCTGGTTTCTTACAAACACTCGGGGAATGTTGGTCGAACAGAGCGAAAATACGAGTGTTTTAGTTAAGCAATATTGTTCTTGCCACTCGAAGAGAGGAGGAAATCACTGCTCGCAGGGTATCAAAAAAACAAATTCAGATTCCAAAATCCAATTTTGAATTTCGGCAAAAATATCAAAATCAACCATATCAAGTCAACGATTCAAATTCCGTTTTCAAAAATTATTATCGAAACGTAAAACGAAAAATGGTGAAAATCCGTTTTTCTATGTAAATTTTAGTTATTAAAAACGAATTGCAGTAGACTACACGCATTCTATAACTTTCGCAATTTTTATCCTAAATGCAAATCCATACTTAACTTTGTGAACAATATGCTTTTCTATCGATTTGCTTTAAAATTTTTGCGAATATTAAGATTCGCGGCAACCGCTGACCCCCGAGGTGCATATTATATTTTATTATATGGATGTCAGTGTTTTACCGGAAATTAGAAAATAACACCTATGTTGTATTGTGAATGTGCGCATTCTGATTGGTTAAAAAGCGTGTTTGTAAGAGACCTGAGAAACACGATTGTCACGCAACGCTGTCGCGCGTGTGTATGTTATTTTCTAAAAGCAATAAAAATACTTTCTGCGTGCTCTCTGGTTTCTTACAAACACTCGGGGAATGTTGGTCGAACAGAGCGAAAATACGAGTGTTTTAGTTAAGCAATATTGTTCTTGCCACTCGAAAATAAAATCCATATCTTCGCGCCACCGTGTAATATCCTCTATGTATGTATTTATAAGGTAGCACTAGCATATTAAAGTGAAGTGAATTAGTGTTTTAAAGAACACGAATTGATGCGCTAGGAGGCTTGGTTACCAAGGAAGTGTAAAACAAATTTTTATTATATAAACACCAATGAAATACCAGGTGATCTCCCGCGCGAAAACTTGATATCTTCACACGTGAAAATATCATGTTATTTTCACATGTGAAAATATCACACTTGCCTTTGCTGAATGCTCGATTTTTAAGCTTAACTCAAATAAAATTTGAATTTGGTATTTCATTGATGTTTATATAATAAACAGAACATTACATGACCGCTTGGAGATACGAATTTTATCGTCTCGTGTTAAAAATTTATCTCACCTTTATCGTGAGATAAATTTTCAACACTCGAAGATAAAATTCGTATCTCCGCGTGGCCATGTAATATCCTCTATATATTTTATTTTCCACCAGAAAATAGGAATCAAGCAAGCAATGGAAGAGAAATACATCGTAGCATTGTTTAAGAAGCGAAAAAGAAAGTTCAAACCGGAAAAAGCAAAAAAATCGAAAAAGGAAAAAGAACGTACACAGGGTTTGAACTCAGTACCTTCTGTTTTCTAGCCCAAGACCTTACCAACGGCCACGGAGGCTTGTCAAATAAACTAACTTCAGTTATTATTCAGCACATCGATGCACTGCCCAAATATGGTCATTGGAACGCCAATAGCTGTCTTCTGTACATGACAGCTATCCTGCGATATCCGTCTCTGAGGAAAATATGATGTTTTGAGCTCGTAAATAATACACAAAAGTCATTTTTTCGGGGGGTTTTGTGCTATCGATGTGCTGAATAATAAAACCATTATCCTGCTCGATTTTGCAGAATATCGTCTGACTTTTAGCCAACTCGGGACTTCGTCCCTCGTCGGCTAAGTATCAGACGATATTCTGCGCAATCTCGCAGGATAATGGTTAAATATTTGTATATAAGCCTTCACTCGAGAGACTGCAAGTTCGTAGGCTGAACAAAGCTACAATTTAGGCATTTTAGACTGTTTCTTTCTTCTTTAACGCCGTAGAAACAATAACGGTATGATTTTCTAGCATGGTATGATTTTCCTCTATACAGAGTTGCTAATGACTTTTCAAAATGGTATAATTTTTGTCAAAGTAGCCAACTTTTTCGATCGCCGAACGGGCGCCGAACGATATTTTCTCTTCAGAAAAGCTACAAAAAGTAAAGAACTCCAGAAAAACAGAAGTGCAATAGATACAACAATGATGCTAATTTGGCCATAATTTTTGGTACTTCAGCGGAATTTCGGGCAGTTTCCAGTGGCGACATTTTACAAATCCCGCGCTATAGTTCGCACTTAGACAACAAGTCACGGCAAAACGCTCCAACAAAACTATGTTTTCAATTTTTTTGACAATGAAAATGAACGATTTTTTCTACATTGAACCAAAATAATGAAATAAACTTTAGGAAAATGAAGTTACTTTAGAAAATTCATTCCTCCAGAATTAAAATATGTTGGAAATAAAACCATCTTGTTGTTTGATTTTGAGAAAAAACTGCCGCCGAAGTCACGCAATCTTCGCTAGCAACGAAACGTAACTTAGCAACCAAACTTCCGAACACCCTTAAACAACTTAACCCAAGTTTGGTTGTCTGAGAGTCATCCCTTCCCAAGATATATACCTTTTCTCGTTTGATGACGTCATTGATGACGTCATACCACGCGACTAGGCTGTTGAACCCCCTTGCCACTTAGACAACTCCACCCAAGTTTGGTTGTCTGAGGTTCAACCCTTCCAAAGATATATACTTTTTCTCGTTTGATGACGTCATCGATGACGTCATATCACGTGACTACGCCATCGCACCTCCCTTGCCACTTAAACAACTTTACCCGAGTTTGGTTGTCTGGGGTTCATCCCTTCCAAAGATATAGACCTTTTCTCAATTGATGACGTCATCGATGACGTCATACCACGTGATCACGCAGCTGCACCCCCTAGTCACTTAGACAACTTTACCCAAGTTGGTTGTCTGAGGTTCATGCCTTCCAAAGATATAGACCATAATTCATTTGATGACGTCATCGATGACGTCATACTACGTGACCAAGCAGTTGCACCCCCCTTGCCGCTTAGACAACTTTACCCAGGTTTGGTTGTCTGAGGTTCATGCCTTCCAAAGATATAGACCTTTATTCATTTGATGACGTCATCGATGACGTCATACCACGTGATCAAGCAGCTGCACCCCCCTTGTCACTTAGACAACTTTACCCAAGTTTGGTTGTCTGAGGTTCATCCCTTCCAAAGACATATCAAGAAAGTGCTGTCGTTTTATGGCAATTCCGCGCGGGTTGCCTGTGGTGTTCAAAACGTGACTCAGGCCCCTCGGCGGGGGGTAAAAACAAAATGGCGACCAAGAGAAGGATATTTCTCGAGTATCTGCAAGTTTTGGTCAATTTTCCTGCTTTGTTCGCTAAGATATAAGGAAAAGTACTTACAGACCTTCCAAATAAGGTAAGGGGGAATTTGCTAATAAGGAAGTTTTGTAACGTCAGTTTTGGCGAAACTTTATGTCGCCGGTCACGCGAATGCGTGACCGGCGAGATAGACTTGTTGATTCAAATCCAATGATCACGCGCAAAAACATTTTAACGGGTCTAGGACGGGAAGTGACTAGAGCCTGAGCACAGGGCGCCCAAGATCATTGTTTGTGAAAAGTCGATCCTGTTCTGTCCCGTTAAAATGCCCCCTGTATCGTTAAAATGCTCTAAAAACGTAAAAATATTGTCAAATTTTCAAATAAAAAAATCTTACCTCTGTATATTGTCTCTGTGATGCTTTGGAGTTCTTTGTAGTCCAGAAAATTGCCCCATATTGCGTAAAACAGCCTGTAAAAGCCAAAGTTCCTGACACCACTTCCCCCTTGTAAAAGAAAGGGGGGAAGTGGTGTCAGGAACTTTGGCTTTTACAGGCTGTTTTGCGCAATATGGAGCAATTTTCTGGAGTACAAAGAACTCCAAAGCATCACAGAGACAATGTATAGAGGTAAGATTTTTTTATTTGAAAATTTGACAATAGTTTTACGTTTTTAGAGCATTTTAACGATCGCGATACAGGGGCATTTTAACGGGACAAAACAGGATCGACTTTTCACAAACATTGATCTTGGGCGCCCTGTGGCCTGAGACAATGTCTGGCGGCATCCCTCGACTGGAGAAAACTCAACGGTAGGGTCAGACACATTATGCTCGGAAATTTGACCATTATGCTTTTTAGCGTCACCCTAAAAACCTTCCCATTATGCCGAAAATTATGCTCGTGTCGGACCATTGTGCTCGTGTGATGCTGGTAAAAATTTCTACTTTAACCCCACCCAAACGAGTCCTCAAAGCTTAAAACGCAACGTTTTTACTTTTTTAACTCACAAAAGGCAAACGACCGGTGACCTAACATGTCTAGAAGAATTACCAAAGCCTCTTGGCCAAGAACCAAGCCTTAGAAAGAGCAGAATAATCAGGCAGAGTCAAATTCAAAGCCAAAATCGATATTTTTTCTTACATTTTCAATCAAAAATAGGGAAAATATTAAGTTTGTACAGAAGCTCATAAGTAGGAGCGTGCATCCTACGAAATGGGTGGGTCTCACATGTGTTTTATAGCTTGAGCTATTTTTAGAAACAGTTGCGCGGGAAAAATTAGCCAATCAGAATTCTTCCTTACATTTGACGTCACGCCTCATCAAAAATTCAGATGGAGCTCTGCTTTTAGCCAGTGGCTAAATCTATTTTTACTTGCAGTTCTTTTCGAGATGGAAAACCGGGTGAAAATGGTATTTCTTTGCATGGTTTCTGACTGTACAAGTTCAGTAAACTAAAACAGATAACAGATGGCTTCAGACATCAAGAAAAATTACTTGAAAACAATCTAAACGACTAAGGGAAAGCAGAAAAGAACCGCGGCCTCGCAGCTTCTTCTCACGCCGTTCTCGCACAGCGAAAGTTCATGAAGACTATAAATTTGTGCACTATAGCTGATGAATTTGGTGGCTACGTATGGATTAGGGAAGCATAAAGGATTTACAACGAAGTACCAGGACTATGTGGATGATTTGGTTTCTAATTTGGTACACTGACAGATGAAGTTCGCTACATACAAACGATCCAAGCGGGAAGGCGAGAATGAAAGTTTGTCAAAAACTTTACAACGTGTTCGCCGAAAAAAACTGAACACATATACAACTCGGTAAGCCGGGACTATGTACTTTTTCAATTCCTAAGCGACATGGACGTTTTTAGTTTCTTCTTTTTGTTTTCATTTGTGTGAAATTATTTTTTGATGCACGAAATTTGTCAAGTTTGTTTTTTGTTTGCGAGTGAACTTGTAATTGAACTGCTTGAATGAAGCACGACTTGAAAGAGTTTGATCAGGCGTTTATTAAAAGGTATACTTTATAAACGACAGAAGTTTATTGCTTACATTCTATAAACTATTTGAAAACAACATGAATGGTGCCGGTGCGAAAGGTGTAGGCACTGCATGATGGCACTCTGCTTGCGAATCGACAGGAAACTCGAGGAAACAGCAAGCGTTTTCTAAAATTGTCGGCCAACATGTGTCAACGGAGCACTGCTTTGATTTCCGCGAAATACAAGGCAGTCGAGGATGGCATCTGCTTAACAACCAGTAAGTCTGAGGGCAGAAGTTAGCTTATTAAGTTGTCGATGTTCCTCTTGTAGCGTACTGCTTTGGTCTTTTTATTTGCCGATTCATTTGCTGTTCGCTAACAATCATAACAATTTTTAGCACTTCGTGGATATGTACGCCTACTAGCTTGGCACTTCATCGTGTGCTTTGCTATTTTTGCACCCTGGCTCTAAATCACTAGACTAGTAAAAATATTTGCTTCATTTTGGCAAAGGGATAAAGTAAAAGCCGTTCTTGGAGGAAGATTTCGTATTTCGTGCGCCTGCTTCGTGTATGACGTAATTTGTTTACTTCTCTCTGATTGGTTGATTTTTCGCGCGGAAATCTAAAAATAGCCCATGCTATAAAACACATGTGAGAACCACCCAATAGGGGATGCACGCTCCTACTTATGAGCTTCTGGTTTGTAGCATTACGCTAAAATTATGTTGAAAATTCGGCCATTATGCCAGCATTATGCTCGATGCTCTGACCATGCCATTATGCTCAAAATTATGCCGGCATAATGTGTCTGACCCTACTCAACGGTTTGTGTTTTGGAACGGGATTTACTGGTGGGGCCGCCATTGCTCTCAGGACGAATGGACGAGGCTGAAAAGATTCGCCATTTATATCGTTCAGAGAGGGTTTGATTTCCACGAAAAAGGTAAACAAGAAAGCTGAATAGTTTTACTTTTATTATGCGAGGTTTGTTTGAGCAAGCGACGATGATTTTTGGGAAAAAATCGAGGGAAATTTGTGGATCGCTGGGCGTTCTGAATTTTGCAGTTTGTCGGACGGTGTAAGTTGCAGGGTGCAGGGTGCAGGGTGCAGGGTGCAGGGTGCAGGGTGCAGGGTGCAGGGTGCAGGGTGCAGGGTAGGTATTGTAAAACTAATAAATACAACAATATATAAATTAGAATATTGGAACTTTGCGTTTTTTCAATCCGGCAAATTAACACACACACGCCGTACGAGCCGAAAAAATCCCGAAATGTTGTATTACTAAACTTTCCGTGCAAGTACTGCGTGAAGTATCGTGAGAAACTGTTCTGCTAATCGCCAGTGTTGTCTAAAATAACAATAACAGGAACACCACGTCAAATCCATCAAAATCTCAATAGTAGCGGGCTTAGGTGTCTCTTGGGCGCAAATCAAAACAACACGTGAAATACCAGACGCGCGACAAAAAGCTAACTTGTCTGGATTATTATTATTCTGGGGCCCGATAACTACCGTGAAGTTAACAAGACCATTGAGACACCTCTATCGACCCCGGTAAAGTTTTCCGATAAGTTTTGAATGCGAATGTCGGACATTTCCGCTTTGAAACGACAAAAGATGAAATAAGAGAGGGGCGGCTTGGCACTTTTCAACTGGCTAATTAGGAACATATGGCATTGAAACTCAGGAAGCACGTAATGAGGGACTTTTATTTTGTTACGTTAAAGGAATGTTAAAAGAAACGCCAACGATGAAGGACCAAGCACTTTCAGGATTTTTTCGGCTCGTGTGTATTTCTCAAAGTTCCAATATTTTAAGGTATTTTTACAAAACCCACCCTGTAGCCTTCCAGAACATATAGTATTGTGAGAGGTGACAATAAAATTGGCTAAAACTCGCTTAAAAGTGTATTTCTGACCGAATAAACGCAAGTAGTGATTTATTGGAGTACTAAAGGACTAGATAAGGGTATTTTTCAAACTTTTTTATTTTTCGTAGATACTCATATTTTAGCGCTTATCGAACTCAGTCAAACTTCACAGAGCGACACTATAAAACAAACTATCAACTCTAAAGTTCGCTCAATGATCCTGGGAAGCCTGTGATTCCAAGTGTGAACCAACCCTAGTGTAATGACCACCATAAAAATAATTCCCCATAACCCCATCACAGAGGGAATGCACTCAAATACCCCCCCCCCCCCCCCCCCCCCCACACACACACACACAGAATTTCAAAAGGTTTAAATTTAGTCATTATTATTACTAGTAACTTAGGTAGCTTCAGTTATTCATTTGGTTTAACTGTGAAAGGCCCTTAATAAACATGAGTGTTTTACTGGGAAATATGTCACTCTTAGATCTCATACGATGCTACATCCGGGACCTAAGTGACATAAATTCCATGGGAATATCGGTCAAAACAAAAGTGCTTGGAAATCAATTTGGAATAATTAAAAAGAAATGTGATCATTCATAAAATATTGTTCTTCAGCACTCGGAAATGAAACTCATATCTGTGCACCACCGTGTAATATCCACTATTTCTCTAAAAATTGTGAAACGTATGAGCAAAAATCACTTCGAAACACTTAATTACTCATCCCCAAACGTAGTTCAGGTATTAAATATCCTTAACATGGTTTGAATCTCTGAATGAAAAACATTTTACGGGATGGCCCCATTGACGTGGTTGCACAGTAACACAAGATTACAGGTGGTCATAGAAAATTCACTGGATTCCAATGAGTTTGGTTCAAAGCCAAAATTCCCAAGTATGCTAGATTTTAAAGAGCAGTCAACCAGCCAATGTAACAACAGAATAAATAATAAGCCATGTACCCTCCCCTCACGTCAGTGAACCAATAGGTGATTATTACTGTGACGTAATTGTTTACAGTTACATAAGCAACATAGAAAATAAGCTACTCAACAGAAAAATGAAATTATGGACCGACTTGCTACTAAAATTGTAAATATTTAATAGACAACAAATGAAAGCTCCAATAAAATGTAGCAAATTTCTTCAAACGCTAGTTTTTCCCCGAGATCTATGTGGAGTTTTTTATTTTTTGAATTTTGGAACCCCCCTCTCATAATAATAATAATAATAATAATAATAATGCTTACATTTATATAGCGCTATTTCCTATAGCTCAATAGCGCTTTACAAGAAATTTACTGCGCAAGAAAAAATAAAAGCAATGATAAAGATAGTTAAAATTGAGTAAAAATGGTAAAAACGTGAAACATTTCTCAGGCACATGGTAAAACGTAAAAAATTTCTCAGGCACATGTTAGCAACCATAGTGTTTTTTAAAAAGGTGGGTTTTTAAATTGGACTTGAAAGTGCTTAGGGTCTGGCTTAGGCGAATGGATTCAGGGAGGGTGTTCCATAGACTGGGTGCTGCTACCTGGAAACTCCGTTCTCCATAAGAGATCAGCTTGGCTGTCTTAGGTTTAAGTAAGAGCTTGGATGAAGATCTAAGCCGCCTTGCAGGGGTATATTTCTCGATAAGGTCATTTATGTAATTCGGAGCCAGACCGTTTAAAGCTTTGTACGTCAGCAAGAGTATCTTAAAAATGATGCGCTGGCTCACAGGGAGCCAGTGTAATTGTCTCATTGTTGGAGTGATATGGTCAAATTTCTTAGTGCGTGTGATAAGACGAGCAGCTGAGTTCTGCACGTTTTGTAGTCTGTCAATAAGAAATTTAGGGAGCCCATAGAGTAGTGAGTTGGTGTTATCAGGCCTGGATGTGATAAAAGCGTGTACCAGGATTTCTGTATCAGATTGTGTAAGGCAGTCTCTTATTTTTGCAATATTGCGGAGATGAAAAAAGCATGCTTTGCATGTTGCTGAGACTTGATCTTCAAAAGACATGGATTGGTCAAAAATGACACCAATATTTCTGGCGGTTGGTGCTGGAGTTATAGTTTCATTGCAGATATCAATCGATTGAATTGCTGGCCTTGGGCGATGACGAGCACTGGCCAGTGCTGGCCACGCCCCTGTTGTATCGTATGTACTGTAATAGATACACAGATGACATCACAGAATGTCATGAACAAAAAGTAAGCATCGAGATGTGTCTTCTGTGTATCTATTACAGTACATACGCACAAAAACGAGATATTTGTTTTATACGACATTACAAACAGGGATTTTTGTCAATCGTGTATCTGTGCTTTTATAGCATAATGGCTCTCGACCAATCAGAGCACATGATTTACTAGTTGTTGTATAAATCTAATTAGAAACCCACTTGCTTACTATCAAGAATCCTGAAATTTATTGGCTCAGCTACTCACTATCTATCACGTAATAGATAGTAGCAGTGAAAACACTATACTAGGTGCAAAACTTTCTAAAACCATGAAAGTAAATACGTTTTAGCCACTGGTTAAGTATGCTAGTGGGTTTCTACTAAAATAATTAGACTACTTGTTCTCGTTTTCTATGAGTCAAATAGTCAACTTTGCGCTACGTGCCTTGTTAACTATCTATTAAGTCAAAGAAAATTCCAACTCGTAGTCGAGTAATTGTAAATTATATGTTTTTTTCATCTAATGTCGGGCAGATATTTAAGAGTGCAGACTTATTTTTCAAGTCCCGCAGGCCGGGTGAGGCGACTAATTGTTCAGATGACGGATTTCAGATGACTGTCGTGAGTAATTCGCAATTACTTTGTAATTACTCGACCTATAGGTTTAATTCAGAATTGATGTAATTACTTTGTGATTGGTTTCACTACAGTCATGTCAGCTTAGCAAACTCCCAAGAACGAGGAATTTGATTGGTTAGAATCTCGGAATCTGAGACAATTATTTACCTAGTCATTAACAGTTGCACAGTGTAAACAGTGGCACATGTTTACGCCGATTTTTAATTAAAAAAGCTGAAGAAAAGTCAGTCAACAAACCTAATGAAGTAACAAATTAGATTTATTTGTCTCAAAAATCGGCCTCACAAATCTTCTGAGCGTTGTCTGTGAAAAACACGCTTGCACTGAAACCGAGTTGAACGAGGCATGAATGAAAATTCTAGTCTTCTACTAGGCTTGCACTTTCTCCTTTAGTTTATTAACTTGACAAAAACGGAAACTAGGAGCCCAAAACTATAATCTACAATATGTCGAGAAAATACATTCGAAAGAGCTAATTCTCAAAGTTACCTGAGGAAAGTGTGTCTTGCAACGTGACTCATCAGCAGCTTTCTTGTATTAAGCTTAGTTTTTTTGCGAGGGAACTGTCCGTCACAAACAAGACTAATCAAGTAGGTAGTTCTCCCCTTCTTGCCTAATGATAACCTCATCAAGCCATTTCACGTTGCCGTTATATTCTGCTAAATCGCTTTTTCCCTCAAATATCCAGTGTTTACGGTGTTTATTCACTCCATTTTTCCAGCAAAATACTTGTGCAACGAGTGGCTGCCGCGGCATTTTGTTTTTGCGAGCGAACTGTCCGTCACAAACACGACTTCAAGTAGTTAGTTCTCCCTCTTCTTGCCTAATGATAACCTCATAAAGCCGTTTCACAAGGATTCGTGTAGCTGTTTTATCCTGCTAAATCGCTTTTTCCCTCAAATATCCAGTGTTTACGGTGTTTATTCACTCCATTTCTCCAGCAAACTACTTGCGCACGAGTGGCTGCCGACAAATACCGAAACTTTTGGCGAATATGCTTACAAATGCTCTTCAATTTGAGCTTGTAATTCCTGTTAGAATGAAATGATACAATATCTTGTTCGCTTCATGTCCGATTTTGTTGAAAATGGCTTGAAATGTCCGCCCTTTTCTGTAGCTTTTTGAAGTATTGCTTGTAAACTTTCGAGATCGACAAAAACGTCCGTATGCAAATCATCTAAGTTTGCGTGAGTTTTGTCACGCGCGTAGTTTAAAACACCCGGTAGCTGTCCATCACCGGGGCAACACAGATACGCCCACGCAGGAAACCATCTGAGTTGAGCTCGATGGGTTAGCTTTGTTTTTTGAATTTATCTTTTTTTTATCTCGTGCATTAGCCTATGGTGCTCCACAGGAGTTCCGCTATTAAAGTATACACCAAATCAGTTGAATGAAATGTGAAATTATTGCCAATATTGCCTAGACCATTTGCGATTATAAAATAAATTAGATAGTACGCGCGCTCTGATTGGTCGAGAGCCGTGTTTGCATTTCCCTGTACAAATAAGTGGATTCCTTCCTTCTTTTCAATGCTTGCCGTAAATAAAGCATTCAAATACGCTTTTCCAAGCAGTTCCGCTGCCACATGCAAGTTCTTGCTCGGGAGAAATTTTTTCACAGACGAAGAAACTGGCCCAACACACCTATGTAAAGCAACGGCTTCTCTACTTCTGTTCACCTTCTGTCGTAATTATTTTGTGTTTTGAAAGGAAGAAGCCTCCATTTTAAGCCACGAACGTCATTTTAAATCCACTTGGCTTGCCGCCATCTCAGAAAACTTGCAGTCCGATCAGAAAGAGATTGACAAATCATGCGATAGACGGAGCGCTCTGATTGGCTGATGCAGCCTTTTCATCTGTATGGAGAATTTAGAGTCTCATCCGCTTCAAAAACTTAAGCCTGGTGCACACTTGCGACATAACGACTTTCAAAAAGATGAGGTGCACAAAAATCACATAAGACTGCTTTGGTGATGAGGTCTAATGATGATCCATCGAAAATTTTGATTATTTGAATTATTTTCACATACTTTTTTCGTTGCAACATAACGTCCTTATGTCGTTATGTCGCTAGTGTGCACCGGGCTTTTCTATTCCTGTCCACGCGGATTTTAATTATGTAGATTATTATTTTATAAAACAAATAAAACACAGTTTCCGTGACTGCACAGGCTTATGCAAACCTCGATGTGGTTTGGAGAATTCTCGAGCAGGTGCAAACACTCGCCTGCGGCTCGTATTTCCACTTATCTGCTCTCGAATTCTCCCAACCACATCTCGGTTTGCATAAGCCTGTGCAGTCACGGAAACTGTGTTTTATTTGTTAATTGAAACCGGAGCTCGCGCGCGACGTAAAACAGTGAAATATTTAACAATTTTTCCTCGATCCCGAATGGACTCTGAGTCAATAGCCCAGGAGGCCGAAGGCCAAATGGGCTATTGACTCAGAGGCCATGAGGGCGAGAGGAATAATTGGTTTAGTCAAATCACACGAGTAGGTCAATTTGTATTGCCTAAAAAATGTTTTTGTTCTGGTCATTTGCCATTTTCTGGCTTTCAAATCCGACACATTTCGCTACTAGTAGGCTATAACTTATAGCCTACTAGTAGCTCATCCAATCAGAACGCAGCATTGATAATAGACCACTAGTGTGATTTGACTAACCTCGGATATTCCAGGTTTCAGTTTTCAGTTTCAGGTTTCGGGATTTCATATCAATTGATTTGGTGGATATATAGACTATATTTTTTTAAAAAGGTCTGAGCAGTTTTTGGACCGACCGAGGGCCATTTAGCCGAAGATTACTATTTAGAGGGCTTTCGGCATTTATGTCTTACTTTTAAGCATTTATGTCTTACTTTTATTTCTTTACTTCAACTTTGCAACTTCATTACTTTAATTTGATAAAACACTGATTTTAGAGCCATTTCTGTGTATCCACTTCAAAAGAAAATCAAATTTCCAAAATCAATGACACGTTATTTCAGAACACATCGGATATGCCAAGCCAATGCTAAATTGCTGTCAGCAAATGAACGGATAGTGTATATTCGCGTCGCGCGCAACTCTCAAACGTTGAACTGATGCACCGTAAAGGGAACTCGATAAAAATCTGGGTCCTTAGTTTTCAAATAAATTTAGACATTCAACTGCTATAGTTTAGCCAAAGATTTACGCTTCCAAATGAGGTATCACATGTCAAGATACAACATTTTTCGTCAAATTAATCCAGTTTAACTAAAAAGAACCTCGAAGGTGCTCTGTAACCTAAATGGAAGATTTAACCAGAAACATATAAGCGAGTTGAAACGTGTAACATGCATACAGTACAGTGCCAAGCTGCGGAATATTCGCAGAGTAAATAATTGAACAGATTTTGAAAATAATGTTCTTGCAAGACTTCAAGATGTAAAGTTTTAGTATATTATCACTTACCAATGTTGCTGTACTTTATTTGAGCAAAAAATGAAATATTATGAAGAGAAAACCTGCGTGGGTAAGCAGGCGAGTGTTCATTATTGACGAAATATGGTCATAAACTTGAAACGAATAATCCACAGCTTGGTTCGCCGTTACATGTTTCATCTAAGTTATATGTTTCTGATTTAACTTATTACTTAAGCAATAGAGAACTTTTTCCGTGTCTACATACTCTGATGCAAACACGAGGGGAGGTTGGGAGAATTCGAGACAGTTATGCAGCCACGAGACCGAAGGTCGAGTGGCTGCATAACCAGTCGAGAATTCTCCCAACCTACCCGAGTGTTTGCATCAGAGTATGTAGACACTGGGAAAAAGTTCTCTATTGCTTTTATAAAATATCTTTCACTTTTTGAAGCGAAAGATTTAAAATTAATTTATTTCAACATTTTGTGTGAATATATAAATTCTCCTTACCGCGCGACGGTCTGAACGGGCCAATCAGAGGGCGTGTTATATCGCATGTGTGTTCAAGTTTTTCACTCAGTTGGCTGCAAGTTTTGCGAAGGGGAGGCGAGAGAAAACTGCTTTCTAAGAAACATTTCACGACTTGATTGACCTCTTCTATGGTGTTTATGGTAATTGAAGCATAAGCGAATGTCAATGAAGGGATGTACGGGTTAAGAATTGCAAAGCCGAAGGAATTGTCCATACAAGAACGGCCTTCGTGTTGACTTTGCCGAGGTTTGGAAAGGCGAATTCGGCATCGAAAAACCAAAAATAGCGTGTGTCTTGTTTCGATCTTCAAATCAAGCAAAATGTTAAATACCAGACTGGAATGATACTACGGGGGCTTCAATTGTTGCTGATGGCATGAACGAATGTCCATGAACTGTCACTCGATCGTTTTGAATTCTTGAAGCAACTCAAGTCAAAGTTTCGTCGACAGTGCCGTCGGCGTTCGCCGATCGCCGGTAAGAATTTCATGTTTTGTTAATGCTTCAAGTCTTGTTAACTTGCAAGCAAACGATTTTTACCTACTCGGCTTGTGAAAGATCATCACTTTGAAAAATTGAATAGGAAAGTAATGAAATAAATTGTGATTTATTCAATAATTTGGTCGTCGTTGTTCGTTTTCATTTTGGCTAGCCGATTCGTACGAAAATGTTGACAATCCTGAAAATTTACACGCGTTTGACTAAAAAAGTCGAAGAGAAGCCAATTCTTTGAACTTGTGGTTGAAGGATGGGACGACAAATGATAGCTAAAAAGAAAACAGCACTGCTTTCACAATTTCATTGCTTCAAGTGTTTGGATAAATTTTTGTCAAAATGTAAGTATAAAGAATGAAAAAAGAAAGCAGCGCAAACATCGTCCCGGGCGTGACGTCACAACCGTGTTTATATACTCTCATCTAAACACACCTGTCGACCAATGAGAGCGCGCGTACTATCTTAGTTATTTTATAAAGGATAATACAAAACCATTTGTTGTCTATTGTGGTTTAAGATTATGTATACAAAAATTTTAAAATCTACATAGTTTACACACTAATCCTTCTTGGTTGACTCCATTGTTTTATTCGTTAAAAGTAATAAAAAAGATAATAATGACATGAAATAGTATTTAATAATAATAATGCTACACCGGTTTTCATAGTAACAATATATCCAACCTGTTCTCTCTGTTTTGCTGATTAACGAAAGTACATTTTTAACCAGTCGATCGATTCAGCACCTACTGCCCTCTTTAAAGTGATGTGAAGTATAAAGACAGAAACATAAAATGTATTTTTCTATAACCGATAAAGATACTTAAATATATTGTCGTTTTCTTAAAATAATATAGAAATTCCCACTTCCGCTAACATGTCTCAGATTGTTTACTTTGCGATTAAACAGCTGAATAGATGGTCTTCTAACATCGTCCAGTAGTAGCATTTCACGCCAGTGAAGTACTTGTTCTTAACAGATAGTTTCACATTTTAAGGACATTTAATACAACTTATCCCTCCCCCCTCTCCCCCAAAATGATAGATACTGACATACAGTGTCGAAATTGTCAGCTATTGTTAGGACTAGCTGTCCGATCTCTTATGTGTATAGAAGTTCTAAATTTGCTCGGCTTTTTTTTTTTGGAAAGATCAGTAAAGTTGCGGGGTAGCAATTCAATTCGATTCGTATTTTTACAAAACGAGTGGCGCGCGGGGGAACTGAAGCCATTCGAGTTTCTATTCCCTCTTATCATTAGATATTTTTCCAGTTATTTCTAAAAAAAATTACATTCTTTTACATGAGGCCGGTCTGCAAAAAAAAAGCCTGACCGGCACGAGCTGATTCCGGTTGCTGCATGACCCGACACGAACGACTTCCGAGTCCGTGCCGGTCTCACGTAAACATGATCAAAATAGTTGTGGTCACATGAGACCGGTACGGACTCTGATCGCTCTGAGTTCGTACCGGTCTCATGTAATCACCACCTAAGAGTTGAAAGAATAGCTCCTTGGATCTGGGGTGCCAACTAATCTCTTTTCAGCATTGGAGAATCCTGAAGTTGTAGATGAAAAAAATTCGAAAGGAGCTGGCCGCCAATAGGCTCGCCGGTCCATATGCATCCCCTCTTTTGGTACCCTTTGGGCGTAGTCAACAACAGAAACAATATCAAGAGTGTTGATTTGCTTGCAGCGCAATATGTTTTCTGACCTAAACACATACCAGGAATCCGGAACGAATTCGCCGGTGCTTTATCTTGCTTGCAAGTGCACGTTTCCAGTCAAAGGATCAGCGTCCCCCGGGCATCCCTTTTCTCTGTTACCGGTGAACTGGCACCACCATAACGCACCTCCTTATACAATCCAGTCTCCAGTGCTCGTCGGTTCCGGCGTATCAGAGAGCGTGGTGGTTTTTCCTGAATTTTTGCCGTCAATTTTCCACAATTCGGAGGTAGCTCTACTTATTTCCCCCCTTCGTTGGCTTTTCATTGCGTATCTTTTCAACAAGTCGTCACAGCTTCGACAGCTAACACTTGCGTTTCGGCCTTAGGCTATATTCACAGACTTGAAGTATCTGTCGTTGACCATCTTGAAGCATCCACAGGGAACCCTGCGAGCGGGGCGAGCCATAGGGTATCGGGGAGTCTGAGAAGAGTGAAAGATCGTCCGTGAACTTCAACTTCAACTTTTATTTTATTTCCCAAATAATTGCTAGTCTATACAAAACAGAACTGAAAGTGGCGACGAGAAAAAAACCAGAGGAAGTAACAAGCGCCAACGGGACGAACCTTGTCGGCTTGGAGCGCGAGCTGAGATAAAGAGAAGCGTGTTCATTATGCTGCGAGTCAGAGGAGCTCATGAACTCTCGTCCGCTTTTAACCATTCTCGTACCCAGAGCTCCCCGGCTCGTCACTTCGCAGGGGAGGCTCTGGTGGCGGCCATTTGAGGGCCTTCGCTGATTGGCTGGTTTTAAACGTTGGAGCATGCGCTGAAAGATCTATCTCTCTGCGGATCTGTATTAAATCTCGCGCATGCGTCAGTGGCCGTCACCAGAGCCTCCCCCGCGAGGTAACGAGCCGGGGAGCTCTGGGTTCGAGAATGGCTTTTAACGTATGAAGTGGTGGATCTGCGGGATGAGCCTGTGACTGATTGGGCAGATTGGGCTTCGGATGGCCCCCAAGATGTCTGCCGATTTGGCGTACAATCCGAGGAAGCCGACTCGTACGGAATCTCGTGAGTACCTACTGACGGCGGTAGTGGCCCGAGTTTCTAGCAGCGCTGAACACAAGGAAAAATGAACGGAGGAACGCAAGAATCTCGAAGTCGGAGATGTTGTTCTCATGATCGAGCAGAACGCTCGAAGGGGAGATTGGCCGCTGCGAAGGATCGAGAAGGAGTTCCCTGGCGAGGAGGGGCGGGTGCGCTTCGTCGAAGTCAAGTGCACGCATGCGTTGGAATGCCGGTCTGGCCTTCAGCAAATGCAGTATATAAATATATGGGAAAATCTTACGAGAAAAGAGGGGGACCCATGTCCCCCTTGACCCCCTCCCCCTAAATCCTCCAAGCGTTCCGTCTTGGCCAGACTGATGCCGGTGTTTGTATAGTTAGTGTTCAATTTCACTTATTCTACCCTAAGGCTTAAGCGGAACTAGAATATGTTATAGTAGTAAACGTCAATTTCTACGATATTCAGAAAAAAATAAATCTCCTGAATATTCTGGCAAAATTTCTTATTTACTCTGCTATAGAGATTTTTGATAAGCTTAAAACAGTTTCTGTTGAAATGTATCAAGACATTTTGCAATTTTAATAATGAAGAGTAATTCTTGCTACAATCCATCTCGGGATTATTAAATTAACTTTGACTTAAACTTTTAAACTTTTATTATAATTTACACAGTCGAAGAAATTACACAGTCGAAGAATCCTGTACGATTCATAGAAACTGAATTGAAACTGAATTTTGGTACCTTAGGGCGAAAAGTAAATGCTTTTCAGAGATATTTTTTAATATATTGATAAAAAATTATTTGGCTTCTCGTTTTCAGAATTCGCCCTCAAAAAGTGTTTTTTAATGAGACACATTTTCTCAGAAACATCATGAAACATTTTCAAGCAAAACCAGTAATCGGGAAAAAGGGATTAATGAATACTTGATTTCGCCCTTACTTTTCTTATTAGAAATTGATTTTACTACGGATAATTCCTACTTCACTTGGACGTAATGGGTTAACCCAAAAATTACAACTGCAGACATTTTTCGTGTCTTGGTTCGATGATCTTTTGGAAGCATTAAACCCTTTATTAACCAACATTTGTATCGCAAACTATAAAATTTCAAAGCTTTGGGTTGGCTAAAGCAGTTTTTTAATAAAGAATTCAGAATGTTATGAAGGCATCTAGTTTTATTTTGATGCAAAGATTCATTTTCACTCATAATAAAGGCACACTTAACCGCCTGTGGGGTTTAATTTAGCTTGTTTCTTGTTCTTAAGAACTATGAATTATGCATGCTCGTGAAGTTTTTGTGTGGGAGAACTGCTGCTATAGGATCAGGTAAACCAGGGAAGTATCCATGCTCGTTTGCGTTAAAAATGTTTACAGCACCATACGAAGTCAGTTTTATATCATGTTTGGTTGTGGAGCAGCTTTGGAGGAGATAATATCTTGAGGAAGGTAAGTTGTAAATCCACAAACTGTTCCCTCAGGGGGAAATGCTCGGAAATATACGATTTTTAAGATACCAGATAAAAGAACAACTGAACAATACTAATCCTTAGGTTAATAACGCCAACAGTGATTGGGAACAGAATGGGCTTGCGATATAATAAAAATTGGAAAACACTCCTGAAGCATTTTATAAAATGCTTTCTAAATCGTAGTTAATGTCTCCCATAAAAAGTATTTTTATCTGTTTATGCTTGAAATCGGTTTCCCACAAGATAGATTATTCTCGGCTTAATAATCAGAATGCTTGCCTGCTTGATTGGATTTATGACTTCATTCACCTTCCACAAAAGATTTGAATGGTTTTACTAAACTTTGCTTTTACACAACAAGTCTGTACTTCCTGTCTTTTTTCTTGAGAGTCGCCGCTATTTTTCATTTTTTAAACAAAAAGTGGTTGGAGAATTTTTTGACCATGTTATTTTCCTGATTTCGAGAATGAGCTGATTTGTAGACTATTATATATTTTCAGAATAGAAAGAATGTGATTTACTAGTTAGGACCGCTTCTTTTCATCTGCGTACTGTTAACCTCCACAATTGAGATAGTACATTTTGCAAATTTAAGTCCTCATTAGGAATTACATTTATGTACTTCAATATCATCAGTTCATCTAATATTGCCCTTATGATTCATAAAGGATAAGCTGGTTCTTCAGGCTGTGAGGACTTTTTAATTCATCATACTTTCTTTTTCATTTTTAATTTCCAGAAGAAATGACTCAAATTTGAATATAATCCGTCTTACTCTTTGGTCATTTAACTTGGCGGGAAACCGTTTTAGAAACCCTCTCACGCTGTGTTATGTCCGGCGTAAATATTACCATACAACAATGTAAAGGTGTTTGGTAACGCTCCGAGAACACTTATTGCTGTGATTGTTGCTCCGGCGAAGCCCAAAGTCTGTGGCGCAAGCGGAAGCATGGAGCATCGATGGTTGCAAAGGGTCATGTTTAATATGGCGATGTATAAGGTGCGGGCAACCGCTTCAGAAAACGAGCATAATTTGTTTTTAATAAAATAGCACTGCCAGCATTTTTAAGTGTTTTTAAGACGAATTTCGAGTGACAGCAGTGTTTGGCGTAACGCTAATAAAAATGAGAGTAAAACAGCAAAAACGAAGGGTGACCAAGGTTTGATCCCCACCCCAGACAAAAATGTTTAGCTAAGGCTTTGCTAACTAAAGATATGTGAGAAAAGCATTGTACATTTTTTACTACCTTTGACTGACTGAAGCGCAGTTGCTAGTTGTATTCTCTTAATTCCCAAAGCGAATGCCTTACTGAGTAGACTGAGGATAAAATATAAATTGCCATTTGTGTCAACAATAGTATACTCTTTGGCTTTATTATGCAGCTGTAGGGATAGCAGGCAAGAAGTAACTGAAGATCAGCATCAAACGTTCTCAAACGTTGCTTTCAGTGCTTTGCTTCTTTGTGTGAATGTTATCTTTCTAATGTTTGGTAAATAGCCGATACGCACTGGCATCTGCTGATACCACACTCTCTAGCTGCGGTGTATAGTGCGCTAAGACTATGTCTGTTTTGCTAAGCACTGACTTGATGGCTTTAAACGCTTGGGTGTATTCCGAGCCCCGATGTCAGCCATTTTTAGTGCTAAGCAACTCACACAATGGTTTACTGAGCCTTGCAAGGTCTCCTGACCATGTCTAGGAATCGTCGGATCTCGTTGACGTTCTCGGGCTGCTTCATTTCCGTTATCGCCTAGACTTTATCTGGGTGAGGACATTTTTCCAGAAGCACTAATCAACTGCCCTGGGAGTGTTACCTGGCGAACTCGCAATTCTCCTTATTGAGAGTGACACCTACACTAGAAATTCTGTTTAGGACCGCTGAGAAACGAGTATCATGTTCCTCACGGTCCCTGCCACATACCAAGATGCCATCCATCATACATACGGCACCTTCTAACCCTTTAAGAATTGCAGACATCCGTTTCTGGAAATGTTCCGGACACTCAGAACAGATGGGAGTCTATTAAAACAGAATCTGCTTACTGGAGTGATGAATATCATAAGCAACGCAGACTCTTTTGACAGCCCAATGTGGTAAAATCCTGAGTTGGCGTCCATCTTCGAAAAAACAGTCCCTCCACCAATCTGTGCTAAGAGTATGTTCCACTGAAGTATATGTCTCTCCCGACGAACACAGTCGTTTAACTTGGTGAGGTCCACACATATACGCACTTTTCCATTGGCCTTGGGAACAACTACCATCGGCGCACACCAGTCAGTTGGCTTGTCAACCTTGGAGATCACACCTTGGGCCTCTATCCTTGCCGACTCCTCCTTGACGTTGCCGAATAGTGGTGTAGGTACAGCTTCGGGGTACAGTGACAGCATATGGCTCTGCATTTTCTTTTAGTTCAATGCGATATGCACCTTCAAGCTTCCCTAAACCCTTAAAGCCTTTAGGAAAATCATCCGTAACGGACCTTGTACTGTCGCACTTTGTAATAATTAACGCACTTTGTAATACCTGACGCAATTTGTAATAAAGTTGACGCACTTTGTAATAACTGACGCAATTTGTAATAAAGTTGACGCACTTTGTAATAAAAAAAGCTGACGCAATTTGTAATAACCCTGTCGCAGTTTGTAATAAAAAAAGCTAACGCAATTTGTAATAATCCCCTGACGCAATATGTAATAAAGTTAATTCTATAGAAAATCATCTTGATGGCTCTTGATTCTTTTGGATTGTACTGGCCTAATCACACGAACAACATTAAAAACGTAAACAGGCGATTCCGTGATAATCTCCTAGCTATTATACTTTCGCAATGGTGGCGATACTGGTCTCGTAAGTGTAAGAAAACTTATGAGTCGCCAAGGTCCGGCCTCCTAGCGAAGTTTGTTTTCGCGAGGTCAAGCGAAGTCAATCCAAATGGGCCAATACCTCTGGCTCAATCGTGTACATGAAACATAGCTGGTTTATATTTGCTGCCATTTATGAGAAAAGATAACAAGGAAACATCTGAGTAAAACTCTGGGGGAGGGGCACTATTTTCCTGCGCAGGGCTGGGGCATTAATTAGGTAACCCTATATTAAAAACATCTCCCCCTGTATGGCCACTCCATAATATAAATTTATGTTCTTACGTTTTGGGTTTTGGGGGGACACACAACATTGACTTGCCGATCATTGTTTACGTTGCCCTCTAACAACTCTGACATTTTATACTAATAATCAATTTTACTAATACTAATCTTTTTTAAATTCGAGAAGCCAACCATATTTGTAATACGCTTTATTACAAAGTGCGACAGGAGCTATTACAAATTGCGTCAGCTTTTTTTATTGCAAACTGCGACAGTGGCTTATTACAAATTGCGTCAGCTTTTTTATTACAAAGTGCGTCAACTTTATTACAAATTGCGTCAGGTATTTCAAAGTGCGTCAACTTTATTACAAATTGCGTCAGGTATTACAAAGTGCGTCAATTATTACAAAGTGCGACAGTACAGACCTCCAGATCCTTGATGACGTAAACATCTTGCTCTGCTCCCGCACTTGAGTGTAGCCTTGAATGAACCATACTCAGTTAAATTGTGCTGATCTGCTCCCTTGAGCTTCTTGTCAGATGTCGTGAGTTGTTGGACACATTTCTTATAGATTTTCTCTGGTAAACAAGTTACGTTCGCATCGGTGTCGAGCTTAAACCCCAATGCCTTTCCGTTGTCTGGCAGGCACGAGTGTCAATGTTGTTGACATGAACAGAAATCATTCCCAAACAAGGATCCTCATCCTCTTAATTAACTTCATCGACAACTTTAGATCTGCACACAGACTTCTATTGTCGACGCTTACCGCATTTATGGCAGACGGCATTAGCAGCTCTGCATTCCTCTGTATTATGTTATTTCCCTCTTTGGGCTGCTCGCGGGCTCAAAGGGGGTAATTGAGCAAGCTAGCACACATATAGTGTTACAATGCTATTATATTTCATTCTAGATCTCTGTTTGTAGCTTACGGTACTATACACGTCTTTGTATTCGATATTTCATTTTACTCGTTTGTAACTTTTTTACGGAGTCATGGGTCGTAGCAAGAAGTGCCCTGGATGTAAGAAGCTAACGACCGATCACAGTTTTGGACCGGTCGGCCGTTATTGCGAAGGTTCGGGAGAATCATCCTCGGCCGCGGGTGCTAGTGGTGCCGCAAGTCCCGACCAGCCTTCGGGTCCTCTTTCGTCTCTGGCGGAGGCGCTCAGCAGTTTAACTGCCGAAGTCAAGAAACTACAAGCTGATAACGCGGAGATTCGAGCCCTCGTATCCGCCGACTCTCCGCGTCCAGCACACAACTCCTCAACCCCGCGAGCCCCGATGTCAACGCCGGCGAATGCGAGGGTCACATTGCCGGAGCTTAGGGCCATGCGGGATCTAGCCGCCACGGTAGATAGCCAGGTTTCTCATCTGGTTCCCAGTGATTCCAGCGATTCCGAGGATGGCGTTGAGGCGGCAGCGTGTGCTCCGACGAAATCGAAGACAACGGGTAAGTTGAAGTCCGGAAAAGAGGATCCAGACGGTATCGAGTTCGGCTGGCACCGCCTTCAAATCGAAATAAGAACAAAACAATAAAAAGGATTTAAACTGTGCTAACATTGTGCCTAAATCGCGGCAATCCTTTTCGCCTTCGCGTGACCTAACGCGAGGGGATATAGTTTCCAATAAGCATGGGTTAATGGTTACGTTTAAACACACTAAAACCATACAGTTTGGACAACGTAAATTACATATTCCTTTACTCGCGATCCCTAATTCTCCGCTTTGTCCAGTGGCTGCGTACAATCGTATGGTTCGCTTATTCCCCGCTTCCCCCAGCCAACCATTGTTTTTAGTGTCGTCGCCGTCAGGGCTGGGTGCTCTTACCAAATCGCGCTTCATTTCTGAGTTTCGGACCGCCCTTACAGCGGCGGGTACAGATCGCGCTTCCTTATTCCGCGGGCATTCTTTTCGTCGTGGGGGAGCCTCGTGGGCTTTCCGCCATGGTGTGCCAGGCGAGTTAATACAATTGTACGGAGACTGGACCAGTGACGCGTATAAAATGTATCTTGAGTTCAGTACTGATTCCAAGTTAGCACTCGCGTCTATGCTTAGGGATTCCATTCTCTTTCCTTGCTAGTCCTCGACACTTGTTTTTTTTTTTTTTTTTTTTTTGGCCGTTGTTTGGTGGCAGAGAGGTTTATTATTACTATCAGTTTGTCCAGCTTTGTTGGTTTAATAAACTTCTCTTTGTGCCAAAAACAAAACGGTGTCGTTCTTGTGTGCTGGGTTGGGGAATTTTTCCCTCTTTGGGCTGCTCGCGGGCTCAAAGGGGGTAATTGAGCAAGCTAGCACACATATAGTGTTACAATGCTATTATATTTCATTCTAGATCTCTGTTTGTAGCTTACGGTACTATACACGTCTTTGTATTCGATATTTCATTTTACTCGTTTGTAACTTTTTCCCACCCTCCCACCCTGGGTGTTCACTAAGGTGGCAGAGAGGTTTATTATTACTATCAGTTTGTCCAGCTTTGTTGGTTTAATAAACTTCTCTTTGTGCCAAAAACAAAACGGTGTCGTTCTTGTGTGCTGGGTTGGGGAATTTGTATTATGTTGACCTTTGCCACCTCCGCATTTCTTTTCTTTCGTAGGTTTCCCTTGGTACTTCTGCTTCTGGTGTTTCGTTACAAAATCAGGTTTTCATCAGTTCTCCCAACATCCCCCTCGTGTTTGTAAGAGAACATAGACACTGGAAAAATAGTTTTATTGCTTAAGGGGAGTGCCCGTTAGTCTCGCATTCTTGGAGGGGAATTCGTTACCCTCAGTTTTTCGGGGGAATATAAACCACATTTATAGCATTTACTACGTGTTTTGTGACCAAAATCCGCATTGTTCATCAGTCCTATGTACCTCCTTAGAATATATGAACCCAAACGGTCTAGTTCCAAATCAGTTCGGCTCAAAAACTGCTTTACAGCCATAACTACATTAGTATCTTATTGAATAAGTTGTATTGGTTCCTTGAAATCATTCATGTTAATTTCTTTATATAAATGATCAACTTTCTAACCATTGTTTAGCCTAATTGCTTTGCCAAAACAGGTGTTTTCATAGCATGTTTTCCAATGTTGTTACATGTAATATAAATATTTTGTGTTAAGCTTATTTTTGATATGCCACATGCTTAATGCCGAAACTTAAAAGTAATCTACCTGATTCTCTCTAGAATAACAGGAAATTGAAGGAGCTGTTGTAATGTCTAGAAAGAGCCAAGTCTATTATTATATTATAGCGCCTATGCGAAATCAAGAATTGCATATATATTAAATGGTCATTTTAATAATTAATTGTGGTCCTTTTACTGTAGCACCCAACAATTTGATAACAGCCGTGAAGCCAAACATCGTCTTTCTGTCAGCCTTTTAGCGGCTAAAAATATTTGCGAAAGGAGTGTCTTTGTCCCGAAAAGATATACATAACCGGCACTAAATGCATTCAAACATGCACGATGATCTCGAAAAGAGTAAGTTCAACTGCTTGCCATCAAATCCTCATGGGTTTTATGTGTTTATAATTATTCATTGTAACTTTCACTGTGTGATATATTTTCTTGTATGCTTGAGCGTGAAATATTCAGTAACATCTATTTTATAGTAAACGCTGATCACTTTGATAAGTCTATATGTCATGATGCTGGTGCTGGTACACTCTGACGATATTCTTTATTACTGTGATAAAAACATAACTTATAACTTAGTATTTTAAGAAGAAACACGTAATTTTCCTGAACTTAACATACCATATTTCCCCAATGTATGCCAGGAGTAAATTTAGTTTAATTCCTTGCCCAAAGACAGACTACTTTCTCATTCGTCTTTCAGACGAAATTCGAAATTTCAGTTCCTTTTGTGGCAATAATCTATAAGTATGATTCAATTATATACAATAGATTATCGAAGACCTTTTCCTTGGAATAGGTTGTTGGAATTTCCTGAAGTCCCTTTTCATTCCCTTTCATGAAAACTATTTGAAAAAGTACTTCATTAAATAGTTACTGCAATACGTAACTTAACTAATTATTATCAAGCAATATTTTTTGTTTTGATTTGCATACACTTCACAAAGACAGTTTAGATATTGTTTACAAAGCCCTTAATTAGTTAATATATTTTTGCTCTACTTTGGTTCTGCCTAACTTTAAAATCAATTAGGAGATTGTTCCACGTTTTGCTACCAGTGGTTTATATTTTAAAAAATAGTTATCCTTGTTACTCGCTCAAATGGTTTGTGCGCTCATCTGTGTCCAGAGCTGGACTTAACTAAGATATTACGGTGGCGTGTGAGGGCCATTTTTAACTTTTTTTTAACTGTGTCGATTTGTTTTAGGTTGCCAGTTGCGACTTACGTTGCGACTTAGGTTGCGACTTACGTTGCTAGTTGCGACTTAGGTTGACACTTACGTTGACAGTTACGTTGCGACTTAGATTGCGACTTAGGTTGACACTTAAGTTGCTAGTTAGGTTGCGACTTACGTTGCGACTTAGGTTGCTAGTTGCGACTTACGTTGCGAGTTAGATTGCTAGTTGCGACTTAGGTTGCGACTTAGGTTGCGACTTAGGTTGCGACTTAGGTTGCGACGTAGGTTGCGACTTAGGTTGCGACTTAGGTTGCGACTTAGGTTGCGACTTAGGTTGCGAGTTACGTTGCGACTTAGGTTGCGAGTTACGTTGCGACTTAGGTTGCGAGTTACTTTGCGACTTAGGTTGCGACTTAGGTTGCGACTTAGGTTGCGACTTACGTTGCGACTTAGGTTGCGAGTTACGTTGCGACTTAGGTTGCGAGTTGCGACTTAGGTTGACACTTACATTGCGACTTAAGTTGATCGCAGGCTCATTTAGCTGGTAAGTCAAAATGGCGGGCACGTGAAGTGGTAAGGATGTGTTCGCGTTCATACCCGTCATATAATGATGGTAGAACCCTTCTCGAGATTTACATGGGATTAAATCTCTCGTTTTGAGAATTCTGAATATACTATATACACGGCCGAGGAAACCGATGATTTCCGAATATTGCAAACCTAATTTAAAATAGGCTTCTAGAAGGTCATCCCGTGGTAAGTCTCTAGAAGGGAGGTAGCTTGGTTCTGCCATTATATGACGGGATTGAACGCGAACACATCCTTACCACTTCACGTGTCCGCCATTTTGACTTACCAGCTAAATGAGCCTGCGATCAGCTTAAGTCGCAACGTAAGTGTCAACCTAAGTCGCAACTAGCAACCTAAGTCGCAACGTAAGTCGCAACGTAAGTCGCAACCTAAGTCGCAACCTAAGTCGCAACCTAAGTCGCAACCTAAGTCGCAACCTAAGTCGCAACCTAAGCCGCAACCTAAGTCGCAACCTAAGTCGCAACCTAAGTGTCAACCTAAGTGTCAACCTAAGTCGCAACTAGCAACGTAAGTCGCAACCTAAGTCGCAACTGGCAACCTAAAACAAATTGACACAGTTAAAAAAAAGTTAAAAATGGCCCTCACACGCCACCGTAAGATATAGATATCGGGCTATAACTTTTGCGTTTTTTTGCCGATTCCAGTCATTCTTTTCATAAATCAAGCACAAATGATCCTAGATTTGCTGCTAGTTCTCCTATCTTTGCAATCTGTTTTATCTAAGTCACAATTCTTAAATACAAAGACGACCCTATAGTTTTTAATGCCCTCTCAGAAAAAAATCTTGCATTTTTGTTTTGGCCAGATGAAAGTTCAAGTCTTCTAATGAGCATCGCCAAGATTTCAGCCGAAAATATCTGCAATTTTTTTTATTAGAGGGCATTAAAAACTATGGAGTCGTCTTTGTATTTAAGAATTGAGCTAAAAAAGATTGCAAAGATCGGAGAATTTGCAGTGAATCTAGGGTCATTTGTATTCGATTTACAAAAAGGATGAGTGGAAGAGGCAAAAAATATGCAAAAGTTATAGCTCGATATCTATAACCTGGTAGTCCAGCTTTGGAAACATATGAGCGCACAAACCATTTCGATCGATTATAGTGACACAACTACACGTACACATAAGTTATGACGCGACGGATAACGTATGAACACGTGACCTCTCACATTCACCAGATATAACCAACCGTGTATTGAATTATAGTTATTTTAACATAGCTTATATTAAAACTCATAACATAATCAGCGCCAAAACTCGTTGAGATTCTACACTGTTGGAAATGTAAGAATGCCCGTGAAAATGTCTTCAATAACAGTGGCGTACGCGGCCCATTGGCCTGCAGGCATGGGGCTGCAATTTGTCTGGGGAACTTTAGTAGTACCGCCCTGCATCCTTGAACTTGGCCTGTACAATAGCCTCCTCGGCTTGGGCGTTATGTTTGCCCATTTCAGATCACGTGGCATTCCCATGAGTATTCTTTCTTTGTTTTTCTGCTACGCACCGAAGGATATATGAATATGGAAGCAACCCAAACAAAGCAAGATTATTCAAATGAATGCCACGTGACCTGGGAAAACATCTACGCCCAAGCCGAGAAGGTCTATTGCACAGTCCTATGTTGGCCCTAGGCTGTGAATGCAACTTGTTAAAATCGTGCGTACGTCCCTGAATAAAGACGGAGGGGGACGGAGGAGGTGATTGGCAAGATGCCCATAATAATTGCCAAAGCTATAAAAACTAGTACTCCACCCACGTGAACTACAGTTGAGCTACGTGAGTCGGCCTAGGCGTGTTCCTCTGTGTATCATTTCCTTCGGGTGGGACAATGCACCGAGGACTCGACTCTGAATACAGTAACCTAGACCAGGGAACTTGGAACTTGGAACACAATAAACAACTAAACAAGAGACCTTAGTGGATGAAAATCATCTTGCAGAGCTCACAGATAGATATTAACATAGTTTTATTTGTGCCGTGTAAACATAAATAATTTTGATGGTCATCGTTGCAAAGGGCGACCCGTTTATGCACTTTTCTCTTTTGGTAATAGCCTGAGTATCAGGCGGAAAAAAATTTTCTGTGAGAAAATGAGAGAGGAAAAATAGAATTACGCCTGACACAATCATTTGTCGCGGCGCTTGCCGCCCCCCTTCAAGGCGGCTGTTAAAATCATATCAAAAATTGTCGTCAGCTGTCATCGCCTATTGTCTCGCTCCAGTACGTTTCCCTGAACCAAAACCAAAACAGTCAAGCTTGCTTGTTTCTTTCGTTTGTAAAAGATCAAGCTTATTAATATGGCTCAAATCCGGATTAGTACACTTATTTTCTCCAACAAAAGTATCAGGAAAGCTTGGAGCTCGGTCGGATATCTTGGGAAACCTGCTTGAAAGTGTGTGGACTGCGTGGGAACTTCGGCGAGCGGGTCTCGATGTGTGCAGGAATTCCGCAAGGAAATTTCTACTACAGAACTGCATAAGCTTATCACGAGCTCAAAGGACCGTTTTTTTTCTAGCGAAAGCTGTCAAATCCTGCGGGAACAATGTAGCCTGAGGTGGGTTTCGTTGTTATCGTTGATCTTCGAGGGATGCCGTAGAAATTCGTGATCCCTTCGCTTTTAGCACGACTTGCTGCTTTCGGGCCTAGTAACGATACTCGCAAGGGTCTTCTCTCCATCTTTCTGAAGCCAGAAGCTAGCGTACAGCAATGGTGTTGATAAATTAGCGTTTGTCATAAGCAGTTGGCAAAACTACTAGAATTTGAGGCACGCAGTCTGCTTTTTTTTTTTACTTGTATCGCAAGAAAAAACTGTTATTCCAGATTCTACATCATCTTCAAACTCTCTTTCGTCCATATTCCGAATTTGAAAGGACGAATTTATTAAAATATTTGCGTTCGTGTTCCCGAAAGATTTCTCTTTCCCATCGCGGCTTGTACTCGAACGAGCAAACGCAGTTTCGCTTCCGGTTTAACTCACGTGACGCGCCCCTTTGTCTTTTGGCCAATCAGCGCAGCATTCAGATTCTGAATGTTGAACATGAGCTTTTGAATGCATTTGTGTCAGGCCCTCTCCCCTCCTTCCCTCATTTTATTTTCGAGGAGGGGGAGGGTCCTGATACTCAGGCTATTTTGGTAATACAATTTCATGCATATTTTTGCAATTAATTTTTAGTGCAACCTTTCTTGATTTACGCTAATAATTTCCAATAACAGCCTCAGTAGATGTTCAACTGACTTTCATGCTTTTGTAAAGGAAAAGGAAGAGCTGTAATGGGGGAAGAGCCGTGACTTACTTCTCCAAATCGCATTTTGTACATCTACAATATGGATGTTTGCGGCATAAAAGTGCATACACTACTATATATGGGTCTATCATATTCAGTTTAAAATATGAAAATACAAACAGCGGCGGATCTTGATCATAAAGGATGCAAGGATCACCCTGATGAGTGATTGAGTTAAGAGGCCCAAACGCAATCGGTTTATATGTCCCCCTTCTCATTTTAATAGACCTCTACCTACGCATGCGAATTGCCCAGTCTTTCTAAAACTTTTCGGCATTTTTGCGTGGATATGGAACAATTTCAAAAGATGAAAGCATCACATGAAATGAGCAATTTGCATACGGAGGTAAAGAGGTCTATTTAATTAGATTCTAGGTTCATAATCAGTTAAACCAATGTTTTTCATTGACTGGTCTGACTGCAACATTGCAGTTTTAAATTAATAGCACAGAGAGCATAATACTGTTGCAATATACTAAAATTAAAAATGTAAACCATATGATCTCAGTATGGCACAATACTAGGGATATACTAACTAAGACCAAGGAAGAACTCTAGCTTCTTTGTTATGTAACTGATGTTAATTTGATCTAACCCGGACCTATATACAATTATAGTTGCTACAGGTCTTTGCGGAACATGCTCGCGTAGAGTCATAATACCGTGACATATCTAGAGAGAAATTTAATGCAGTTATATATCTAGACAAATATATTGTACAAGGTGGCATATATTTAGTATTATTATACATTGTACTCGCTATATCGATTCTGATTGGCTAAGAGCGCACGCTTTACTTTGGGAATCACGCACTTTGAGGGTCTTCAAGAATCAGCATGCTGATTCTTCAAGAATCAGCTAGCTGATTCTTGATACGCGCGCAATGCATCATGGGACTAGAGCACTTTCCCTATTCTAACAAGGCGCTTGTGTAAAATAAATTGCTTGTCAGAAAGAAAAGTATTTTTACTGAATCAATGTATAATAAAACAATTATTGGATGAGGTTTTTGTGATCTCCAGAATAAACAATGTCTCGCCAAGTGGAATCAGGCTCGGCCTCACGGCCTCGCCTGATTCCACCTGTCTCGACATTGTTTATTCTTGAGATCACAAAAACCTCATCCAATAATTGCTTACAATATCAAGACTTGGACGCTGACTGGACGCTGATTGGACAATTTCTACAACGTTTCGCGCCAAATTTGTTCTAAAAATAGATAGGTCAGGAAAAACGCTTCCTCACGGACCCAGTACCAAAGATGAAAGCTCCTACTTATGGGCTCCTGACGTAGTACACTATTCTGTAGGTATATTTTCAAAATATTAGTATAAGAGTGCTGTTAATGAAACGATAACAGTGTCCATTATTTCAAAAAGCATAAAAGCACAACTTTCTATGACTTTATAGGCGAAATAGAGCATAGATTTGGACCGTTATATCGAAGCTATATTATAGTAATTTAGTATAAACTATATAAGTTACAATTGTTTGTTCCTTAAATAATTTCTGAAAAGTTATAGTCAGAGCATTTTTAGTCATGAGCTTCTTTCAACTTCGAACCCAGATAGTAACTTAGCGATAATTTCTTTGCTCCGAAAATTTTCAATATTTTTGTTTTATGAAAAGGAGAATGAAAGTAACTTATTACGGCTCGGTGGGGTTCCGTTTGGTGGTCGCCCAGGTCCTGTTAGTTTTATGACAACAACCTGGTGTTTCTATAATACCAGACGCTCCAAATTCCCCCTAACCCTAAACGTTTCTTATGCCATTTATGTATTAAAATTGACTCTTGTCTTTATTCAGTAACTAGACAACACTCGCTTCCGTGCTTTTATCACCCAATCCAACATTCATAGTTATTTAGTGCCCGAACCTATATTAATTATTCATCATTAAAATGAGTCATAATGATGAAATTACGTTATAACGAATAAATAGGAACAGTATGGTATCTTAAGCTTGGAGTACTCCATGGCTTACTCCATGGCTTTAAAGCACTATTTCTTGGATGCCAGTGTGCACACCCTACGGGAGAGAAGTCCAAAGTGTCGCTATATTACAGTAGGTTCAAAAAGCCAATAGAATGTGTTAAGTGGGAGCATTAACGCAGAAAAGCATTCTGGGGTTCTCTCGCTCGTATCGAATAGGCCAATTAGACTTTGTTACAAATGCATGCTATTGTATGTTTTAAATGCAGGAAACAATTAAGAAATAATTCTGTTCTTCATTCTTAATTTTTAAAGTCAAGGAGTGAAAGACACAAGGCCATGTGTCCCTAGACCTTTATTCAGTTAGAATTGTCATGACAATTTTACTTCTTTCTCAGGTTTGGTTTAGTGTATACTTTCGAAGTGAATCTTTAATCTAAGATCTTTCATCTAAGATATTTAATCTAGGATTTCTTCATAACTGTGGCACAGCCCTCATAGCAGTTCTTCCTGTACTTCAAACAACAGCATGAGGAGCTTTACGCGAGTCCTATGACGTAAGCAGTTAACGCGATTATGGCTGGGGCGCCTGTTAATGATATTTCAGTTACATCATTAAAGTGTCATGGCTTAAGTGATTTCTGTCGACCACTCGTCAAGTGATTTAATACTTTACATCTTTGTTAATAAACAGTCAGATAGTTTTGTTGTTTCGGCGGCAAACTCGAGGGCATGTATACAAGACGAGTACGACCTATCTAGATATGTCCGTCGAGGAAAACACACAGCTAACCTAAAGGGAAACGCTTGTATGCGTTTTCTAGTGCCGTTTGCACCGCAAAAGTTTCGTAAACAGTAAGTATTTAAAAAAACGTTGCAGATATGAAGAAGTGTGCTTTGGTTAACCAGGTTAAAATTTAGTTACAGGGAAGCGGCGAGAGTGTTAAAAAAATACTGTGCAGGAGCGTTATTCCTTCTTGAACTATTCGATTATGAAGTACCATGAAATGACAGGATTGATCTTCACGAAGCCGTAGCACCGCTTGAGATACCATACCAGATAACATATTCCTGGCTGAATCGTGGCTGAAATGGCCGCGGAACGAAAACTATGGCTGGTTGAAAATCCCTGTCAAGGCGACGGCAATGAAAGCCGTGAGCGATGTTTGCAAGCCATTAGTGCATGGATAAGGCTCGCTTGAGACCTTAGATCCTTAGAATGCAATCCTTTCGGCGCGGGACTAGAGAACAACAGGAGGCGAAGGAAATCATTTACCACACAACAACAGTATAGTATTTAACAGTGAATAGAACGCAGAAATTCGGTAAGATCATTCTATGGCAATACAGAGAACCAGAAACGTTTTGATACGAAAAGCACAAAACTGCCACAAACGGATAGTTTCTAGTTTCAATTCAAGTAAAATTTTGCTACAATTTAATGATCATTTTTTCACATTACAAATTACATTTGGCTGTTTCTGTTTATAGTGTACAGTGGTTTTCACAATGCAGGCCCCACCTGGGTATTCATTTACCTGTCGGTTTCTGTCCTAGATCTTCACATTACAAGAGTCATAGTTTTCACATTTCACGCTAATTACAGGGCCCACCTGGGTATTTATTTACCTGTCGGGTTCTGTCCTAGATTTTCACATTACAAGAGTCATAGTTTTCACATTTCACGCCAATATTACAGGGCCCACCTGGGTATTCATTTACCTGTCGGGTTCTGTCCTAGATTTTCACATTATAAGAGTCCTCAGCACCATTAAGGCATGGATGACAAACGTTGTCTTAAAACCTAGGGGGTGGTCTATCTCAAGTGCTTTCAACTGTTCGGTTATTTAAAGTTTTTCAGCCTGTGGGGGGTTGAAAAATAAGTAAATTTTGATTGCTGTTTCTATGACAACTTTAAATGTGACCTTTGAACTCGAAGGTAACGGTTTTCTTTAAAGTGCTCCTGCGGACAGGGAAAGGCTTTAAATCCTGAAAATGTTTATGTGCCAAGTGACTTACGTCTGGGTATATATTGTTGATCTAATTGGAAAAGTTGACATCTCCAT